>JAWWLV010000001.1:102897712-102914316 GCA_035041135.1 Platyrinchus mystaceus
CCTTCCCTTCCCTTCCCTTCCCTTCCCTTCCCTTCCCTTCCCTTCCCGTCCCTTCCCCCTCCCCCTTCTCCTTCCCCTCTTTTATTTTCATTTCTTATTTTAGAAGTCAAAATAATTATTGTCTTCCTTCCCCTACACCCTCCTACTGTTTGGTTTTTTTTTTTGAGACTCTGATTTGTACTCTCATGGAAGTGCTACATTTTTGTGAGTTATGTTCTTTCTGTGTACACATGTGAAAAGGAAGAGAGATCATCTGGGTGGATGCATAACTTGTTTTTTCACACTTGCTGCATTTTCCTTTCTTAAAACTCTTTGCTTGGGCTGCTCTTTTTTAATGTGCATTTATCCTCCAAAGTAAATTTCATACCAATCACTTGTGTCTAAAGTAAAGACACTAAAAAAATGTGCAGAAGGTTAACATAATTTCTACTCTCTTGCAGCCTAAATAACACACCTGAGGAAACCAAATGGGAAACTTCTGTATTTGACTGAGAGGATGGGTCTGCTTTTCTGTATCCTGTTGTTAATCTCAAACAGAAAAAGTCTTCCTATAAGCAGACAATAAGAGCCAAGCTTCCCTATAGTAGAGATGGACAGCCCTAAGTATTTGGATAATTCCGGTTTCTTAGCTGTTATTTTCCTCTTCCCTCTCCCAGTCTAAATAAATAATGAAAAGGAAATTAAATGAATGAAATCCTGTCCTTATTTGAAGGCCACTGCGAAGCTCCCATTGCCTTCATCTGGGCTAAAACACCTCTGTAAGTATTTTTAATAATTTACTCTGTTTCTGATGTTTTCAAGCAAGAGAACATTACAGTCTTTACAAATATTCCACAAGACTGAGAAACTGGGAGCAGTTTGATCCTGGAGCGGCAAGTGTTGATGTTCCAGCCCTACTACAATCAGAGTCTGAGTGAGAGGACTTTTTAACCTACATTTATCCACAATGAGTATTGAGCATTGGTCTGCTTTGAAGCTTTTTGTGAGTAACAGCTATTCAAATAGTAATTTGTCTCTTAAAAAAATCAATTCATTTGATTCAATCAGTTCAATTGATATAGTGATACGACTGCTAACAGCATGCACAAAGATGTATGTCGTCCTCTGCTATACTCACCTACTCTTACTTGTTTCTGCTTTCCTCTGTCACAGGCTACTGACTTGTTGTTCTTTGCAGATCCTTCTGCTGCAGAATAGTGGCCATTTGGAGGCAAGGTCTGAATAATGCTTAGTCACAAAGTGATGTCCTGATCCTGCAGCAGAGATGTTTGGCAAGTAAAGATAGCTGCTGTGGGTGACACATTCTGGAGATCAGGCTCTGAGAATAAAGAAGTGAATCCTGTTAGAGCCTAAAAAAATCCAGCCAGTGCCTGTAGCTGTTATTTTCCAAGGGCCCTAGCAATTCTTGCCCTCTATGAGCAGAATTCAAATTAACAACGAATTAACAGGTAGTGAAAAAATTCTGGCATGAGTGGAAACTATTGTTGTGTACCTTTTGGAGTCATATTGAAATTTTTCCTTGATTAACAAAAGAATAATATGAGAAGTGTGTTAGTTTCAGGGACTAACTAACTGATTTTCTGGAAGAATAAAAGGTACTTTCTGCTTTAACCAGTTGAATCCTCAGTACAGAGAAAATAGGCTTGTAGCAGAGAACTGGAATTACAGGGTATGTGCTTTGCCATGCTCGTGGTTGTGACCAAACTCAAACCAGACAAAGGAGGCTGATTCTACTTATAGGGGTTTTCTTCTTACAGAGTTTAGTGATCTGAAAGTCTATGTATGCTTCACATGCTGTTCTTCATGGCCAGAAGGAGGCTAATAGATGGAGGTCAGGGAGTTCAGTCAGTAATTCCTTTGGGACAGTGCAGCTCATTGAGCTTAAAAAGGGTAGGGGAATTCCAGGTTTCTGACAGTTTCTGACAGTCCCACTTGTGTTTGCCACTTCAAGAACACTGCATGTGTTCACAGTTGAACCTACAATAGTAGCTAATTCAGTGCTGAATCAGTCACTAAATCTTTCAGAGCAGTTGGGTCTTTGGAAAGGAGGAAGCTGAGTAGAGAAGAACTCTGAAAAATGAAATGAAGGAGGAGGGAATTCTGAGTGTCTGGGGCCTGGCAGAATTAAGATTTCACTGTGTGTGAGACAGTTTGAAATGAAGCTGACTAAAATGTCTCCTTTTATTGAAAACTCCTTATAGTGAATCCCAACCATGTGCTTAAGACTTACTGTTCTCACTGGAAATGAAGCATCAAAAAGGTCAAAAAATCTGCTTGCAGGGAAGTGTTCTAATTAGTCACTTTCTGCATCCCCCCGGCACTACTCTTTCGATGACATTGAGGCAGGAGTCAGTTCTGTCCAGCAGCATCTCGAACCATCTGCTTTCATATGGCTGGTTCTGCTTCATTTATTTTGACTCCTCTGCATTCCATCTGACTTCCAAATTTGTCTTTGGCTCTGGCTATCCAAGCGCGTGTCTAGACATGTGAGTGTGCTCGGGTAATGACGCATACCTTTCCTTGGTGATGATGTAATATTTCCCATCAAACCTAGTTTTGGTGAAGAATTTAGTACTAGCAATCGTTCTGATGAAGCATTGATAACATCTGCTCATCCTCTTTTTTCCTAGTCTTGTCTCTCTTTGCAAGGACCATCTGTTTCAGAGTGCTGAAACTCTGCTGAAATCCCCCTTTTCCTTTTAGTTTTTGTTTCAGGGTTTTATTCCTGTCTTTCCATAAAGCTACATAAAGCTATACCTCCTTCCGGTTCTGATGACTGTCAACCGGATTTGGATCTTTCCAAAACGTCATGTTCTCATGATTCTGTCGTGCCTTAATTTACTTCCAGTTCCTTGCCTCTGCGTAGCCCTTCTTACTCTCTACTCCCAGAAACTCTTGAGGTAAGTGATCATAATGATTTGGTCTAACAGTGACACTTGTGAAGTCAGGATGCTGACAGATCTTCCTGTGGTCAAACATAAACTATATATGCTGTTACATTCAGTGAACTACAGCGTTGTTTTGTTTCTTTTTTCAGCTCTATCTCAAACTATATGCATCTTAGTCTAATCACTGCTAAAAGAATTAATGCCATTCCACAGGGTGCAGAGGCTTTTTAAACAAACAAACAAACAAACAAACAAAAAATAATCAGTTCTTCAGAAATATTTTCAGAACTGCCAAAGTGACTGTTGAAATTTGCTAGACATGTTCTCCTAACATAACCTTGATTTAGCCAAGCTATGATGCTTAAAATATCTGAATTTACCAGGAAGTTTGTTTTTTCTACTAAATACTGTGTGTTAAAGGCTCTTCATTTAGCCATGAATATTTTGATAATTACAAAATCATGTATTATGTTTCACATTTCACACTGGTTTTGCTCATCAGAGAGAAAATGGGCTTCATACTCAAACAGTAGGTTTGGAAATCAAGAGTATTAGGACTCACTCTCAGTGTAGCCTGAAATGTGCTTTGTGATCTTTGGCCTGCCATGCACTAGCTGCAAATATATTATCTTCAGCCATCAAGTGCTCAAAGGTTTGTTTTGTAAACACTTGTAGATCCTACAGTGGAAAATGCTGCATGAAGTTTACAGTTAATGATGTCCAACATAAAGAAAAGATACTGTAATTCTACATCATGTTTTTTTCAGCTGTTCTTGCAGGTAATGTCCTGGTTGTATCCCAGTGCAAAATCCTGTCTGGATTTCTCATGTTCATTTCAATTGGAATAAAACCATCAGTTTAGTCACACAGAGGAAGTATTCACGGTGTTCCTCTTTAGGCAATTCATTCAGATGATTAAGTTAGGAGACTGTTCTACTTAAACTCCCTCTGTCAGTGGAGTGGGATGTTCCTCCAGATGACAACTGACAGCAGGAACTTAACAAATGTGTCGGTAGCTGTATCTGTACTGGTAAGAACTGGGAGATAGAAAGGACTGCACCCACATTGCTTTTGGCAGATATTTTCTAGGACCAGCTTGGCCCCTTTCCAGAGCACCAGGCATGTCTGGATTTTCTTCTGGACAGCATACGATGGCCAGATGGTCTTAAAACATAAGAATTTTTTCTCCCAGTTCAAATTGCCTTAAATACTCTGATAGGCTGTGCTAAAAAGTATTATGCATATTGTCCAGACAGAGTGGCCTCTAGCTGGAATGGACCAGCACTAGACTGAAACTTGGAGAGGTCCAGTAAGCTCACTTCAGAACAAGCCAAGGAGCAAACCAAAACACATGGAATTAGAAGGAGCAGAACACTGGGTAAAGAGGTAAACACCAGAAGTGGAGTTTTTGTGTCATGTGTTTTTTTTTGGTTTTGTTTTGTTTTTTTTTTGTTTGGTTGGTTGGTTTTTGGGGGTTTTTGGTTGCTTGGGTGTTTGCTTTTTCTGGTTTGTTTGTTTGTTTGTTTTCAGGGGAGAGCAACTGAATTAGGCTGTGATCTTCCCACTGTTGCTAAGCAATGCTCAAGTCCCCAGCACCCCTGGCTCTTTTCTTTGGTTCTCCACTGGACCACTGAACACCAGACTTCAGCTCTGAGGTACAGTGTTGCCCTGTGTTTGATGAAATGATTAGAGTGGAAAAATTACAAAATGGGTAGGAAGGCAGATGGCAACATTACAGGATTCTTTTTATGTAGTTAAACCAGGAGTTTTTTTCCTGACTGGCAACTCCCCTCTCTCTGGACTCTTGGCTCTGTCTCACCTCTCTACCCATCTGTCCGTGTCCTGATTTCCCTCTGGAGATGCCAAGTGTGAGCCTAAGACTAGGCTGGAACTTGAAACTCTTTAACATTTCCTGGAGGCCTTGTGCAGTTGTATCAGTGGCAGTAGGCTCTCTGTGGGTTTAATCTACCTGCTGGAAAATTAATCACCTCCTTGATCCTTCATCTTCCTCATACATCTTTCCCAGAAGAGGTGGCTTGCTATGCAATGGCAGGGCTTTCATGACACTGCTGTGAAGGCTTTATGCCAAGTAGATGGAGGAATAAGCATCTACAAATAAATAATGACAGTTCTGAGCATGAATGTGATTATAATGACCAGTCTTAAATCCTAAAAATCCTTAAAATCCTAAAAACTGTGTTTGTTATTTACATATACTGTAGCTCTTGAACTAGAACCATCATGAAGAGTGCACCATTGTGCTAGAAGGGAATGAAAATGAAGAACTTACAATCAAAATTTAAGATGGGACACAACAAGAGGTTATTGCAAACAGATAGCGAAATTATGTGCTAAAACCAAAGATGTGCATTTGAATGTATTTCTTTCTCCTCTTTCCTTTTGAGTCGTAGAACACTTGCCAGTGGAGGGGTGAAGCTTAGCTACCTAAAGAAACTCAGAAACACTGATCCTATGTTATTTGTATTCTTAAAAAGCTGCCTTGAACAGGCCTATAGCAGGGACTCTGTTGTCCTTCATAGTGTAACTTTTCAGTTGGCAACTGGAGAAGGAAAAAAGTTGGGTGTGGAAAAGATAATTAAGTCTAATCATTTTTGGAAAACAGATAGTTTTTTCAAAGTGGTTCAGCAGCTTCTTGGCTTGTCAGTGTTCCAGTCTTCAATTGCAGTATCATAGCAGCAAATACAGACTTCATTGAATCCTTTCTTTTATCCTCATCTCCTCCAAAATTCAACTACTCTTACACTCCTCCAATCCCAAACTTTCTCTTTCCCTTTCCCCTTTTTCTTCCCTTCTCTGCTTCTTAGATTTAGTTTTCAAGTGCTTTATTGGTCAAAATTGATGTGGAAAGCAGAGTGCTTTTCCTCTCCATTATCAGCCTGGTATTAGATACATTGACATGGTGTCCCCTCACTTGCTAGAGTTCATTTCATTATTCATGAAATATGTGAGTAAATATTCAGTGGGTTAGAGAGAAGGTCTATCACTCCCTTGCTCTGTGAGAGTCACTCTGTATCCATTAACCGAGGATATGTTAACAGGAAGAAATTACATCTCAGTTTATGCAGCAAAACAATAAACTGTTGTCAAAGATCAGTTAACTGTTTTAAATGATGTTCATTCACACCCTGCCTTTCTGAGTAGCTTAGATGTGAACACAAACGCATTATAGACCAGATGGAGCCTTTAGGTGGATAAAACTGTATGTATAGCACTAAAGAGAGAGGAAGTATGTTACCATCTTTTTGTAGAGGTTAAAGTGGGAACATGGAGACTATATTCTCTGCCTAAAGCCACATCATTAAGTTAGCATCAGAGCTATGAAATTTCAACATTTTTCACTCCTAGTCTTGCATTTCTGTCATGGGATCATCCTCTTTCCCTTATTGCTATTATACCCTGATACACAGCCATGCTAACATGTAACAGAGGTTCAAATTCTGGATCTTCCTAGATCCTGCTTTATGCTCTAGACTAAGTCACAAGCCCTGGATCAAGATATCAAAGATTAAATTAGATTTAGCTAGCTAAATCAATGATGCAAAGAAAATTTATCTGTCTGCATGGCTTGACTGTTGTGGAATGATTTTCTTTCTTCACACTGCTTTACTTGTCTGTTTACAATTTATTTTTCTGTCACATGTAATGTAATACTTTGTGCTTTATACTATATCAGAGCAGGAAAAAATGTATTTATTTGTGTAAAATTAACAGTGACTTCATTGCCTTGTAGTGCTCTTGCACACTTTCCAGTTCCATAGGCACAGCACAAGCTTGTCTTTAAGAGCAGGAATAAAACTGGTTTCATTCATCTGGCAGGTAGTGCATTGAAGGCCTGTGGTGCCACTGTGTTGAGCTTCCCATTCTTGTGGGAGAAAGTCTCTGGTGGGCATGCAGAGGATGGCAGTTTGTAGAAGAATTCCCTCCAGTTTTCTTTTATACTTTTGGCTGATGGAAGGGTCATGTACATCACTGACACAGTGCAAGTCCCAGAGCTTGTTTGTAGAAGGCCTTTTTTACTCCAGCATTCGAGTGTCTAGGTGACTTTAGGGTCTGTTTAGCTGTAAATTGTCTCCATTTCTCTGAGGAATGTTTTGTAATAAGGAAGTATTCTCACTGAGGGAATGATCCGAGGCAATAACAATGACAATGCTTTTTCTTTATCCACAACTGCAGGGCAGTTTCAGAGATACAGTGAATCCAGGACACACCAGGAAGTGTAAACTCTTGCCTTGGAAAGCTCAGGTATTTGGTCTGACACCTAGTTCAGGAGAAAAGAAAGAGGGCAAACTTACCACCTGTGCCAAAGTGGAAAGGGAACCTCATGGACTGTAAAGATTTTTCAGTTGGGTAAGTCCCACCTTGAAGAGGAGCTGGTCCACAGTGGGCTAAATAAGACATCGGTTTTCCTGCTATTTTCTCCTATAACAAGTTAATGAAGTAGAAAGACCCAGTATAATAGAAATCATGTTTTTTAAAAGGCTTAAAAAATTTAAAGTTTAAAACAAAACAATAAAATTTATATGAGACATTTTGAAATATTTTATAATGCAATTGATACTTAACTCCAACAGATAAGCATGTTCATTACTTAGCTTACAGTTTCAGTCTACTCGCAGTGTGCATTAGTAGCATATAAAGTATATAATTTCATATTATTATTATTGCTTAAATGGTCCTTTTCCAGGGAAGTTTTTTTCAGTATTTTTTAGAATAGTAATGATTTAATAAGGTTTTTAATTGTCAAAAAAAGCATGGGCAAAGGATGGCAGAAAAAGGAATAATTTTAAAGGAAAAAAAGGATGTGCCTATATGGGGACAATGGCTAATGGATGAAAGGATAAATGGTGGTTTAGTCAGGTTCTTCTAATTACGAGGGAATAGTGAAGATTCAATCTGTTATATGTTAGATCCAGCTGCCCATTGCCCAGGGGCCTCTCATAGCTGTTGAGAGTTACTGGGACACAAGAGTGTTTCAGCCCATGCCCTACTTACATAGTCTGGCTTTGAAGACTGCCAGAAATCTGTTGGCGAAAACATTCTTCACCACCCAAGAATATCCTTCAAAAGGAGTCTTTTTTTTTTTTTTTTTTTTGAAGGAGACAACCTTCCCAGCTGCCTTGCATGCTATTTTGGTTTCTTGGTACCATTTGCTGAACAACTGTGTGTGCTGCTATTCCTGTCTTCCTGCGGGTACAGTTTTATCAGGGCTGCTAAAAGGGCTGGAGTTCCCTTGGCCAGGCGTATGATGTAAGATGTATATGAAGGAGCATCTTCACAGTTCCTCATCTCTGCTCAGGTTTGTGGCTTTGCCAGGTTGTTTCCTGCTTGGTCTCAATCTTCTCCTCAAGGCAGGAGGCAGCAAACTGGCTCCTTTGGGATGGCTGGCCCTCTTTGTATCTCTGCTGTATTGCAGACTCTCTGGGATCAGCAAAAGGGACAGACGGTTGTTTTACAGTTTTGTACCATCAGTTGCACTTTTGGGTCTTCCTGAGGATCTATGAACCCTTAGAAAACAAAACAAAGGAGAGAGGCATTAGGGAGAAAGGAGGATGGAGAAAGGAAAATCAGAAAAGAAAGGAGAGGATTCTTGTAGCAGTAGAGCAGATCTGACCCTCTGTCACTGCTCTCTACAGATAATGAAACAGTGGGCTAGGGCAAAAGGAAGATAAGGTGGTCTTATCTGGTATGAACAAAACATTTTGCTAGCTGTGGGTAAAAAGGCTTGTAGTAGGAAGTTATTAATGTATGTATTAAAATATACACTGATTCAATAATTACATGTTCACCAGTAACTGGTGCCATGAGAGCATCCTCTTATAGCAGTGGACAGGAGCATTATTCTTTCTGAATGTAGTTATGATAATTGTTTTCAACTGATATAGTATATTTCCCCATGCTCAAATGCAGCTATATTTTACACTAGTTCTGGGGAAAAAGACATTTTCATAATCTACTAGAAAAAGTTTTTATGAAAAATTAACAGCTTTTTATCCCCCCAAACTACATTTATGAGCATTCAACATTGAACTTCCTTAGTGTAACCTAGTCTTGCCTGCCCCCCCGCCCCCCTTATAGTCCCAGGTTTTTAGTACTTTACAATCTGAAGAACTCTGGTATCTGTGAGAGTTAAATGGTCTCTTTTCTTCTTCCATTGTCAGCAAAATGGTGATAAAACAAGTCTTATGAAACCTTCCTTTTTATCAGACATTAGGAATAACTTACTTCAGATGGCAGGTTGAATAATTAAGAAATCAAATAAAAAATTAGGAAATGTTCCTTCCTATATAATTTCATTAAAGTTCTTACATGACTGAATTTCATAAACCTCTTAATGACTTCAGTAGGGAGAGGTTTGTACCTGGTCTGGAATGTATTGGAAGAATAAGCCTAGAAACTGTTGTGGATGCATTTGACTCATTAACCAAACTAGCAGTAGTTTGGTTCACTCTCCAAAAGAGGCAAAGGCCTGAGCCCTAAATGGGCCAAAACCTCCTCTTGTTCCAGTCTGTTCTCTGGAAACCCACAAAGGGGCAGGCTGGCCCAGTGAGCATCAGTGCTCATGGGCTTGGACCATGGATCATGTCATTAACAAATGGAGAGAGCGTGGCTCTTCCAGACTCATTTATCAAGGAACAAAGAAAGTTGTGGGTTCAAGGAGTGTCATGCCTTTCCCATGGCATGTAATCTGATCATGAGTCAACCACTTTATCCCATAAATACGACAGCCTAAGGGAACCACCTTTGAGCTCTCCCTGCTAAGCATCCTGGCTGCATGGCAGTGATCTCCCCTTGGACTGGGAAGCCTCTCGAGGTTGCTCCTCAAGGCCTAGACCAACCTCTTACCAGCTCCAGATCTTTGGCAGGTGACTGCTATAATGCATAACCCTGTACTATAGTGCACTAAGATTCTGTCTTGGTAACTTGGTAACAGTTCCATAATTGGCCTTCTTATCCAAACAAAAAACCCTATTGTCAGGAAAGGCATAAAGCACAAAAGAAAAAGTTAGTTGACATTTTGCAAAACCATTAAAATTTGTTCTCATCAGAAATTAGAACAAGAAAAAAAAAGTGTAATAGAAACATATAAGAGTAGACTAGAAGCAAGTCTCTCCAATCTCCAATTAAACACTGTCCTAACAGAATGGTCACTGAGGTATTTCCAATTAAATTGAAATTGCAGACTCATAAAAAGTGTCTTCTCGAGAATGATTACTGGTTTTAGAAAGTATCACATTTTTCATTCAGATAATATTTCATAAAATTGATCATATATTATTATGCATACTCATAATTTAATTATTCTGTAAAGAGCTCTTGAAGTGATGAACAGAAAATGTCCATTGCTTACAGATCTTTCAAGCAACAGAAAAACAAGATAAACACATAGGACTACAATGAAGCTCTGATACCTAAAATTCATCTTTTCTGAAGAAAAGATTCTAAGAACATCTTTGCGGGTTTCAGTTGTGAATCCTGATTTAAGATCCTGCTGACTATGCCAATTTGCTCTGAATAGGCAATTTAGACCACTCTGAGAACTACTGCCTCAGGTATCAGCAAAAGTGGTTTTATTGAAATACAATGTTGTAAAACTGTGACTTACTGACATTCAATGGCAAGGTTCACTGTGTTATGGTACTGCATAAAGGATATAACAATAATTCAAAACAACCAAGGCAGTATCAAAATTACCAAGACAAAAACCTATGATTTTCTTTTGAAAGTCATTTCACTTCAGGTGAGCTCTTCACGGATCAAAAGAGAGTGCAGGGTTGTGCATGATGCTTGCACATCAAATCACAGACAATATTTTGCCTGTCTTTCAGCCAAGAGTGTTTTGTTCAACACCACACTACTTTGTCTTTGAATTGGGCTTTAACCTGAGAGGAATGTCACAAATAACCTTTATTCATTCTTTCTATTTTTCAGTCACAGATCCCTTTTCTTGCATTTGCTCCTCATTTCTGACACTCATTAAATCTCAAACTAAGGTGAAAGGTGCTTCTTACAGCTGAGCAGCCCATCATCTCAGCCTTTTCTATGCCTATGAAAAAATTGGGGTTTTTTTCTGCATTGAGAAATTTTGAACCATTGGCTTTCTGACAGTTTCAAGCTCTAACCTGAAATATGTTGGGGCAGGCCTTGAATTATGATTCCTCTTTGCATTACAAATTTATTGCTTGTGGATGCTTGTCGTGTTGTAGTGCATCTCTGCACGGATGACAGGATACAACTTTCTCCTGTTTTCATTGGCTTCCAGGGGTGGACTGAGCAGTTCTTCTTTTGTTTTCATGAAGGGCACGTGAAATGTGCTGAGCAGAAACAAAAAACATTACACAGTAATTCACTGGAGTATTAATGTGCCCTTCATGCAATTTGCGTGACAGCCACTGCCTTCTCTCTGCTGAGGCCCTGTTGGAATCTTTGCCTCCCCACAATTCCCTTGTGAATATCTTACTTTTGTTCATGAAATGCCAAATTTATTTGTAACTGCAAACATTATGCATTCTTGCTAACTGGGACATTCATTTTTCTTTCTTCCTTGTTCTCCAACCTGATCAGGACTCAAGTTTGTTCTACAGTACTGTCTCAAGTGATATGTCTCATTCAATTTTAAATGTCTTATATAAAGGAGCTCTGCTTCAGAGACTACTTAATAGTGTTTGAGGGCCAGATTATGACTTGAATTTTGTATATCTATAAATCACACAACCTATGTGAATCTTGATTTCAAACATACAGAATTTAGGTACTGTACACAAAGAAGAGGTACAAAAGAAGTGTCAGAAACCTGTGACCTTTCCACTTTGCTGCATCCACTTAGATCCCAGAGAAACAGTACAAGTGCAAGGGGGTTGCTGCAGAGTAGGTCAGCAGTAAATGTGAAAGAGGTATGATGACAAAGAGATGAGTATGACTTCTTTTATCCCATGTGGCTTCTCTGATGTTCTTGGTAATTTTTCGTGTTTAGTCTGTGTTAAAACTGACAGCTGTGGTGATAAAGAGAAGAGGTCCCTATTCATCTCCTGAATATCATCCTCTGATTCCTGCAGAAAAAGTCTTCTCTTTCTAGTTATACATTTTCATCTTAGATTGGTCATTTGCTCTGCTGTCCTAGGTTAGGTTGGGAATGAAACTCCTGCAGTGTTTTAAGCAGGCATGTTGCAAAATACAGATGGACTTTGTATAATTGTGAAGTGGAAGGTAGAGCAAATTTTTTCTTTTCCATTAAAATTTTGCCAATAGCTGTGGATGGACTGTAAACTAAGCTGTATTGTCATGGTTCCTAGAATGATATTAAAGGTCATCATACATAAGATGAAGACTGATCAATTCTGTCCCTATTTGATCATGATGGCTTTGTCTCCAGGTAATATGTTGCCTAGTGGAATGCAGTGTTTGAAACTGGGATGCAAGATCTCAACGAGACTTTATTTGTGATAGGCTAGAGGCCAAAGCTGACTAAACTTCGTAGGTTTCTTGATTTTGACAAGTAAGACTAAAACAAAACATGGTACAAATTGGTCTGAAGGGGGCAATAGTGTGCTCACGGAGTCTCATCTGACTATTCCTTCAGCTTCTCCCAAATTCCTGTGCACAGGAAGAAAATTAGGACTCACAGGTTGTATTTTTCTTGGGTCTACCCTTTGTTGATTTACATCATCATAAAACTTGCCTGTCTTGTTCTCATAGTTGTGTGCTCAGGTGAAAAAAATAGGTGTTTATTTTTCTTTAGCTATGAAAACAAGGTTATACTGAATTTACAGCTTCATTTGCCACATGCAGTGTCAGCTTCCCTTCTCTTTAGAAATTCAGCAAGTTCATAGAAAGTCAAACATCTCAGTAAAATCTATGTTTATGACTATGAATACTTCACACCGGTGAGATTTCAAACAAGCCTGTAAGTAAACTGAATTTCTCCATGTGGTCCATTACTTTTCTCCTTCTACTACCAGAGGCTCTTGTGTATTTAAGGTCTCTTACAGACTGTTATGTCGTTGGTGTTTCTTTTGCCAGTAATAACTCCACAGAGCAGCAGATAAATTAATTCTTTCAAGGTGGAATGAGAAGGCAGAGTGCTGATTATTGCCATTTGGTGTGTGAGTGTAATGAGGTGACAACGAAAAATTATGTTTGCGTTGTTTCTTCTCAAATTAGATGTATTCAGTCCACGCATAGCTTCTTCTGGAAAACTGTTGATGAGACTTTCATAAATAATTAAAGATTGACTCACCTACTAGTTTCTATACAGAAGGTCAACAAGCTTCTGCATACAAAGAAACTGTGTTTTGGAACTCATTTGTAAGAACGACGTAGTGTAGTTGTGTTTTTATTGCTTTGTTCTTTCATCCCATATAAGCACATCTAATTTAGTATGCAAAGACATTTCTACTGTCTTTAAATGCAGTTAGTGGAGGTTTGTTTATCATCAACCCAAACTACTGCCAAGAACTTTCCTGAGAGATAAAAGATTTATTTTAAGAGATGCTGAAAAATGATCTGAACTATGAGAACTGGAAGGGAAAGGTTTGATGACATTCAATGGCTGTTTCTGAACCCATCTGATTCATAAGTCCATTTGACTAAGGAGCACAAACATTCAACAGAGGGCTTGTTCTTTGTAATGAAATTATGACATACTTGTTATCATAGCTCTTTTCCATCTGGCTTCCTATCATTAGACAAAGCATGAGGTCTGATTATTTTTTTTTTCTTAGGGTTTTGCTAAGTTCCAGAAAAGGTAATTGTTGATAATAGAGTCAACTAGCCATGATAGCTAACTCTAAAGATATAATTCACTATCAAAGAGAAGATCATCTTGCTTTTTTTTATGCATCCTCATCCACAAACTCTTTTTTCATTTCTTTAAATAGTTTCTTCTTTTCTGACAAGCGATGAGACCAGCAAATGATCATACTGGACTGTTTCTTATTTATTGTGCACTCACTTCTTCTCAAGGTGATAGTAGAACTGTTATTCTGTTCACAGGAACAGGTTCTATACAAACAGTGAACAAATCATCTGTGATAATGGAGTCCTGTTGACTTAGTATGTTAATACCAAAAACCAGAAGAGCTGCTCCTCTAGTTTGATTGGTTGGGAAACTATGTTGTAGCCATGGGAAACTGTTGTGATGAAGGTCCTGGCAGCACCTAGAGGAATGTGAACAATATGGATGTAACATTACAACCTTTTTGTAATTGGTGAGATTAATCAGCCCCCAGATGTATTAGAGTAACAGATGGATGTCGCGGTCGGGGTGGAGAAAAGCGACAAGGAGTCCAAAAGTCTTGATCCAGGAACACACGAACCTCTTTATTACAGCTACTTTTATACACACTTTGGTAACACATGTTAAAGTATAATTGGTTTTCAGTAACCATAATTTATAATTGGACAGACATGAGCATGTCTTCTGCACATGTCTGTCAACACAGGCTCAGGACAGAATCAGGAAAAACTACTCTGTGTTAAAGTCCTTATCTTCCAGGATGCCACCAAGCCATGCATAGATGTTCTGTTCTTCTTAGCTTTCACACAAAGACCCCGGGTCCAGCTGGGGTCCCCCCACAGATGAACACACTGCAGCTGTGTGCTTTGTGCATAACTCAGGGTAATTCTGCTCTTGCAGCTGTTTATCAGTAAAGAGAACGTTCTTTGAGCTGTGCCTGTAATGTTTTGGTCTACCCCCATAAGCTGTTTTTCATTTTTTTAATAAAGACCTCCCTTAAGAAAAATATGAAATTTGAAATTTGAATGCCCTAGGATTCCTGCACTCAGTTTTCTTGGCTGTGCCAAATGTTTTGCACTAACATGTGCTGACACTATCAAACCTTCAATATATTGCACCTATTACACATCTGAATGAATCTTTTTCTCTTTCATTCTCTTTTTTTTCCTATATAACACTGTAGAAATTAATTCTGTATTTACTTGATCAGTGATAAACTGCCTTTATCCAATGAACTTGGAGTCTGTTGTATTTAAATCCCTACAAACATTAAACTCCTATCAGCACAGTGATCTACATGTATGATAATCTCCAAAACCCAAGGCAAAGTAAATTTTTCATTTGTATTTTAAAGGTAACTCTTTCTAGGACATCTTAAATGAATGTATTGGCAATAAGAAAAGACAGTTACGCTGAAAAGAAGCAAAGGCAATTGATTACTAGAAGGCTGTCTTTGATAAGACTCATAATAGGTACAGGTTCAAAGTTCAAAGCTAGTATAACTTGGATTCTGGCACAGCATGTGTCCCTCCTCTTACTGACATGGTAAGCTGACCTAGTCTTTTTGAAGGCACCTTCAAATTTGAGAGGAAAGCTAGTAAGACGAATAAAGGTCAGGATTTGTGGGAGACCTCAAACAGCAGCTAAATTTCAGAACTTTTTCAGATTATGAAATACATCTGTGCTAATTCCACTAGATCCAGTAAAACTATCAGTGGAGTAATATAGGCTTCAATTTATGTAAAGATTATCGTCAAAACTGAACATCAAAACTTGATGCAAAGTTTATTGAAATCAGTGAGAAGACTCACATTCTCTATTTTGATTCTTTCTCTTTTTTGATAGACTGTTCTTCTTAAAATCATTCTTTTTCTTCTTAAAACACACAAGTGTGAACTTATCAAAATGTCCTCGTCTTGATAATTATTTTCAAGTTACTCTATTCGTATGATCTCAAGCATGCCTGGATCTTGTCAGTCTTGATATCTGAATCAAAACTGCAACAAAATTACACACCTTTTCAGATAGGCTTTTAAAACTCTATGTCTACAAATAATTGAGGCTTCTTACAGCACTATCTAATGACTGAGAGATATGGACACAAACCAAAACTGAGGTTCATATCTATTTTAAGGAGCATGAATATATTCAGTAGTAGAACAGCAGGAAATGTTGGCTTTTTAGAAGCATTTCAATTTTTTCTCCAGATGCTATCAAACACTTTTTTTTTCTTTAAGCTTGGATAAAGATACCAACTAACTACCGATCCTTGAATATAATGAATGTTCTACCTATGTGTTTCCTTGATTCTAGTGGGAAAGAACAATGTAGGATAGTGAAAGAAAGCACATTTATTTGGTAAGTAAACATTACTTTTCTGCAAATAACTTTTTCTTACATTAGATTACCCCCTTTCTGGGTCAGGATTCAGGAGCCTCCCCTTTACTAAAAATAGAATTATTACTGCAATGTGAAATCATGGATTAGTGGGAATACATGTAAAACTACTTTTGTATCTGCATTATTATTGCCAGACCAATGAGCACTTGCATAGATGATGGCAAAAAAATGTTCTTCAGATAAAATGTCAGTTCAGAAAATATTGCTGATTGGAAATAGTTGTGTGGCAAACCAGTAGTGAATGTGGCCTTGTTCTGCTTCCTCAGTGAGCACATTTTTGGGGGAGCCTTTTTCTCTGTACCTGATACATTCATCCTGCATCACGAGAGTAAGGGAGTGGGTAATTGAGATGCCTTTGATTCTTTTTATAGACAAAATTGCTGTTACACCATATAGAAGTTCTAAATACGGGGCAGAAGAACAAAATTATCTTTTCTTTGAAGGAGAACAGGTCTTTGCTTAAAAGGTCTTGCAAGTACATGATCCTAGAATCATAGAATCATAGAATCAGATGGGTTGGAAAGGACCTCTGAGATCATCAAGTCCAACCCTTGATCCACTAC
>JAWWLV010000001.1:102914416-102946911 GCA_035041135.1 Platyrinchus mystaceus
AGATGGGTTGGAAAGGACCTCTGAGATCATCAGGTCCAACCCTTGATCCACTACCACCACAGTTACTAGGCCATGGCACTAAGTGCCACATCCAGTCTCTTCTTTAACACCTCCAGGGATGGAAAATCCACCACCTCCCTGGGCAGCCCATTCCAGTTCCTGATTACCCTCTCTGTAAAGAATTTTTTCCTAACATCTAACCTAAACCTCCCCTGGCAGAGCTTGAGACCATGCCCTCTTGTCTTATGGAGAGCTGTCTGGGAGAAGAGACCAACCCTCACCTGACCACAATCTCCTTTCAGGTAGTTGTAGAGAGTGATGAGGTCTCCCCTGAGCCTTCTCTTCTCCAGGCTAAACAACCCCAGCTCCATGCTGTGCTACTTCTGCTGTCTCCAATATCTCATCTCTTCATTTTTTTTTCCTGTGACCCAGAGACTGTTTCCTTAATATTGTTGCTGAAGATCTATTCAGAGTACTACAGTTCCTATTCTCCCTCCTCCCTGTCCAAACGCCACAACCCATTTGCTCATCTTGCCTCTTTGCCAGACCCTTATCTTTCCCTGCTGGCATTTGAACTTACTAAGCAGCTTCCCAGATCTGACCATCACATGTTTTAGGATAGCATTCTAATTAGTCTGTGGATTGTCTTTATCACCTCTCTGAGAGAAAGGATTGTTAACATGCTAGTGTGCCTGTTCCACCTTTCTGGGCAGGCTAATTGTCACTTAAGAGAACATAAATAACACCATAATACACCACTTAAGATTGCAGCAGTGCAAGCTGTCACAGGAAAACAAGGCCCTGTCACCACTGTGTGTTACATTCTGTTCATCCTATTAAACCAGCCTGTAAATTAGCAATCCATAAAAAAATTGGATCAATAGCAAACCTTTTGTCACTGGTAGAGAAACAACTTAGGGATATTTTACAAATCCAGTGCTTAGTGCTTTCTCCTCAGAGTGTAGTGGAAATGATAAAAACAAAACACCTGATAATGGCTGTTGAACAGTAAACTTCTGAGGGTTTTATTATTATTTTTATTCTATAGTTTGGAACACTTGGTTTGGAACCAGTTGGATCTGGAGTGTGGAAGGGGCACTGTGAGGAAAGTTTGTTTCTATAACAACACTGTAAAACTGGAGTTCCCTTTCTTAGCTTCTTTTTTGAAGTGGAAAAATACTGGAGTTTATTTCAGATGGAAGGTATTGGATAGCACTAGTGATGTGTGAGATGCTAAGTAGTGACTGATAGAGTTGAAAGCAATGCTTGTGTGTGGGTAATATTGCTCTAGGGAGATAATCCTGTACATCCCTGGTTGGTTTGGGGGCTTTTTTCCCAAGGTTTTTTTAAAGCTGCATGTCTGTGTGCTTACCTGAAATCACGTTGCTGACTCTGCTTTCTAACCTCTCTTTCTGACGTTAATATTTTAAGAAGGAATCACATGAAGGTATTGTACCTGAGTAAACTCAATTCCCTGCTACCTGAACATTGAACATTACTGTGAAAATACATCCTATAAGTGAATGGGGCCACCTGCATTCCCAGTGTCAAAGAAAGAAGGAAACAGAAAGGTTTTGGGGCTGCCTGGATGAATGTCTCTGAGTCAGCTGAAATTATCACCCACCACAGTGCCTGCCCCTCATGGGTGAACAGCTCTCACCTCCACGTCCATTTCTGCCTAAGTGTGCCTGGTAGTGCTTCTTCCTTCTGCAGGACTGCACATGGGTGTCTGATTTTCATTGAAATGTACACAAAATACTAATTTAGAGAAGCCCTTTCCTGGCTGCTGAAAAACTGTGGCTTGGTGACTGTTAGGCTTTGTTTTTTAGCTGTTTTTGCACAGTTACTCAAATTCATGAGAGATATTTTAGGTGATACACTCAAAGATTGCATTTCCAAGCCAGAGATTCCAATATATTAACTTCCTGTCATTGCTCCCATTACATTTTAATTAGTTTATTCTGATTCAGCAAGGAACTTTTTTAATCTGTCAAAAATGCAAAATCAGAATATCCAAAATGTGATTGCTACCTATAGATATATCTGTTATCTTTCAGATCTCCTCCAATACCTCTTTTTACATTATAATTCTTGTGCCTTTACATGTTGTGCGTAAGACCGTGTAATTGTCACTCTTTGTAACCAGTCCCTGTGAGTCAAACCAACTCTTCTGACTGGTTTGTGCCTTATACCATTTGGGTTCACTGTTCAGCATAGAACAGATAATCTTAAAACCAAGTTATGTTGGAAAAGGGAGCATGCCAGGGCTCAGAGGAGAACAGCAGGCAGTAGTTGGTCAGGGAGGGTCTGTGCTGGCACGACCAGTGCTGTGGCTTATGTTGTCCAGATCAGCAGCCTGACCGGGTGAGCTGGGTCCTTGTTCCTCCTTGGCAGGGAAACCTGGGCAGGAGGGTTGTGTGGAGGAGGTGGTTAGAGAAGGAGAAACTTATGTTCTTGGTGGCTTTGCCCTGAGATGCAGTGGGGCTGTGGCCAGGAAACATCTCCAAGCCTTGTGAGAGGGAAGGACTCCTTGGTTGACAAAGAGTCAGAGCCATCACTGGGGAGGAGCAGGTGCTGTTTCGTCTCTCTGTTTTAACTGCCTCTTCCCTCTTGGTTTGTGGTAGTGGGTGTGAATTTTATTTGGGCAGTGAGGTAAAGAGATGTACAATTGGTGGGAGCTCTGTTTTTTTGGTGTTGATAAAGTCAGCTCCGTTCTCCCACCTATTGCACATCACAAAAATGTGTATTTGTTTTCTGCAAAGGGAGCTCTCAAAGTTAGCATTGCTTATTTAGGCACCATCTTGAGAGAGAATTGTACTGGAGAGAGCATATGTATACACAGCAGAGAGAAACCCTTGTGGGGAGGACAGAGTGTTCATGCCCTCAGAAGAAATGGACTTCAGCCCCCATATCTTCTCATGAGGAAGTGCAGGCAGCAATACCTCTGCTGGGCTGCATGCAAGGCTCAATAGAGGAGCCTTTTCCCTTCTACCATTGGGAAGAGAAGAAAGGCCAGGTCTCTAGGAGGCTTCTTTCACAGATGGGATGTACATCCCCTCTTTGCAATCTGAATTCTAACTGAATATTAAGATAGGACTGCATACAGTTGGAGCAGTACAGGCTTGCATGCTGACAGATGTAGCTTGTTCTTTCCAGATTGCTAAAGCTTATTTTAAAAGGTCTTGTTATTGGAGATCTTCCATTGTGTATTTAAAGCCACTGATATCTTGCTGTCAATTAAATGAAAACAAATTGCTGTTACTTTGCAATGTAAGGGGGACCTCTCAACAAAAATATGTTTACCAACAGTTACACATACAGAAGTGTTTTAAAAATATTTTAAGTGCACTGCAATTATCTAAAGGTGTGAAATGAAGTTGTCTGTGCTCACTGCGTCACAAGCAAGGCCTTAAATTCAGTGACTATCAGGGTTGCTGGGCTGCTTTTCCATATATATGGCAAATAAAATTAGAAGCCTTATCCATAGGCAAAGTTGCTTGTATTTTCTTAGGTTTAGATGATTCTTTCAGCTAGGAAAGCTGTAGTATGAGTATCTTAAGCAAAAACTTATCTCTTTATAGTTGCAGTGAAACACTGATATGTGAAGCACTGTTCCACGCTTTTTAGCATTTGCTTTATATCATATACCAGTGTATAATGTAGGAAATTTTGAAAAACAATGGTGGATTTCTGAGAAAAACCTTCACTTTTAGCTCAGAAAAATATTATTGTGGTTTATGCAGCCAAATTATAACAAAAGATCTGGCCTTGGTGGAAAATGCATTCACATTAGGACATGTGAGTCTATAATTATAAAAGTAAGCCTTCTGTGGTTCATGAAGCTCAAATACTCGTGGGTGCACAACTGTGATAGTTTTGTGCAGAAATAGAAATGCTGAAGCACATGTACTTTGCTGCACGTGAATCTCGGGTTCATGTCAGAAAAGCTGGTTAACTGCTTTTGGTGACACGTGTCTGTGTTATGGTATTGCTGTTCTCCTCTTACTTTACAGCACTTAGAAATGGCTGAGGTGATTCACTAGCAGAAAGAAAACCATATGGCACTTGAAGCAGTTCTAATAATGGAAAGAGTGACAAGGGAAAGATTATTTCCAAATCTGTTTCATTACACAGCTCTTAAACGGTTTTTTTAATGTGATGGAGAAAGCTAATTGCAATAGAGGGTTCACTTACTTCATATATAAGACATTCAGTGCATAAATTATCTAAATGTGTCAAAAGACAATTCAAATAATATAAAGGGACATGTTACTGGTGGTGTCATGGCTCTGGGTTCTACTTGTCACGTCAGTCTTCTCACTTCAGTTGAAACTGCTAGAAGTGTCATTGTTCCATAAACAGGACCAGATGTACACTAAGAGACCTCCTGTATCTTGTAAGGTTTCACATGATCCACAGGTACAATATTATCTCATATTACCTATAAAAGCAGTTCTTTCCTTACCGCTATTGATGATGTCATCATAGTTCCTTTTTCCTTGCTGCCAATTTGTTGCATGCTTATTTTTGTATATCTTCCTCCTCTTCTTGAGATCACTGGAATAGCAGGAGTCCTGTGCAAGGGGCCCCATAACATTTGTCAAGAGCTCTGTTCCAGCTTGCATTGGCACTGGCAGGTGACTTTGTCAAGTTGAGTGAAATATTAACATAGAATCATGGAATTGTTACGGCTCAAAAACACCTCTAAGATCATTGAGTCCAAGCTCTTTGTGTCCTTGGCATAAGATCTGGAGGAAATGGGTTCTTTTATACAAATTCAGAACTTATTCTTCTTCATTTCCTTCTCAGTGAACTCTTTGCAGATGCAGCCAGAAACTTCTTAGAATATCAGACAGAGATGTGTGCTTAGAAAGTATTGCTTGGAATAGAGATACAGATGCTCTGATGCTTTTCTAAGTCAGTTTCTATTGTATTTTTAGTAGGAAATGATAATAAGTTATCCAAGAATGTGGGCAGTTTGCTCTGCTGCTCCACCCCCATACTTGAGGTCTCTTTTGTTACTTGTGCTGCCTCACTGCGTGTCTATAGACTCCAGCTGTGATCAAGTTCCCATTGTGTGAGGCACCATAGGAATGGATTGTGTGTCACAGTCCTTGCCACAATGACAGCACAGTTTAGTATGGGAAGACAAAAAGGGGTAGCTAAGGTAACAGGGACATGCTGTGACTTGGGTAAAGTCATCCAGGGAGCAGCAGAACCAGGCATAGGACCATAGTCTCCAAGTCCTAATTCCCCTGCAAAACTACTGACAGCTGTTTCTTTTAAAAAGAAGACTCTCATCATAAACAGAAAATGTGATTTTTGAAAATTTTCTTGCTAAAGGACCTTTAGAAATGACAGACAGAAAAGGAACTGAGCAATCCTAGATGGATCATTTGAAAAAGAATTAGATATAAATCTCTCTGAAACAGGTTGGAAATAGGAATTGGACCACCTTTAGTTACTTTCTACCAGTTACCAGAAAATTCAGTGGAAGATTCCTATTGTTTCCCTACATTTAAATAACTTAACAAATGCAGCTCTACACTGATAGTCTGCTCATAACTAGTGCTTACAGTGACTTCTTTAAATAAAATTTTATTGGTATTTTTATTAGAAAAAGTGTTTTCAGTTGGGCCATGAAATGTAATTACATCAAAGAGAATCTGACTCCATATAATAAATTTCAGTCAGTTGAACTTTCCTTTTTTCAATAATAGAATTTATTAAGGAGATATGTAAAACAGAAAGAGAAAGAAACACAAGAAACAGTCTTGGAAAAATCTCATAGGTATGTGCTAAAAGTCAACAGCTTATAATGATGTTAAATAGATAAGAAAGTAAAAGGAACAGACAGAGATGAGAACAGTGAAATGGCGAACAATGTGAATGACTCTCAAGTCCTTATTGACTCCAAAGTCTTGTATGTATAAATGTCCAAATATCTATATACTTCCACAGTCATCTGATTTGTTTCCTAACTAGGTGTTCCAGAACAGCTGGGAAATCTGCCTCAAGAAACAGTTTAAGTCCTGCTCATTATCTTCAAAAAGGGTGAGTATTTGTCTCGTTTGCAAGTAATGTCTTTTGAGATATCCTGGTACAGAAAAAGGGCCTTGTTTTCTAGCACTAAATGCTAGAGAAATTCTGTGGGAATTTACTCCTTGCACTTTAAACATGTAAATTAAACATTATCTAAGTTAGCTATACCATGTAATAATATTGTACATAATTTCTGTTGGGGAAAAAAAGAATCTTACAGACTCAAGAGTGTTCACTGAAGTGTGTTGACAGCCTTGGTAATTTCAATTAAAACTAAAATGCCTTACCTGCTGCATTTTTTAGAATTATATTGTATTTTACACTACAAATCCAAGAGAAGTTAATGGAAAATTTCCAGCTATGAATTATGAGTTCCAAATATGTATTCCACTGGCTGCTGTACCACCTCTAAATAAGTAAACCAAGAAGCAGTTGCCACATCACTGAGAATGACTAATTTCTATAATGAATACTAATTAAGATATCAACATATTCAATGTTCTTATTCAATATTCTTATTCTCTCTCAATATTGCTATATTATTGCAAACTCATTTAAAGAGTTGTGTAGTAAAAATATTTATTTTACAGAACAGAGACATGGAAATCGCAAAAATATTTCTATCTTTTGAAAAAACACGTCCATTTCTTTGAAATTAAATGGGCTGATTAAAAATATATATCTTTCTAGGGCAATGTTAACATTTTGATTTAATTTTTCTTACTCAGAATGCAAAAAGAGAGATAGTTTTCCACCATATGTCAGTGCTGACTTCTGAGCAGTTCTTGTCTCTTCTCTTCTGTCCTGAAGATGTTACAGTTCAGCAGAACCCTATCTGCTTGTCTAGTTTTAGTGCAAACAAAATAGGCAGGCAGCACTTCAGAGGGACAACAAAGTCTTGCTATACAAAGGTAGGAGAATATTTGATGTGAGAATTTTTTTTGCTTGCCAGTTAGAGTCCTCATTAACACAAAGGACTGTTGAAGAGAATAAACTCGGATAATACACCAGTCACAAGCCTTGTTTCTTCAAGGTGCACACTGTAGAGCTTATAGTGGTCCTACTGGCTACTAGTGAGCAGGAAATGGACTTTTTTTTCGTGATGACAATAAAATATGTATACCAAGCAGTGTTGTGGCTTCCCTGCTAGGCTTCATCTGTGTTAGAAGGGATTTCAAGAAAAGTGAGTCATGAGGCCATCAATCTTATCCCATCACATATCTTTGTAGGACAAGATCTAGCCTAGAGTATACATGTAGTTATATACCTGGCAGCAGTGTGTTACCATTTTGGGTGCTGGGTCAGATCTTCCCTTTGCCTCCTTAAAGTTTAGTATTTTTGTCTTTGGAGAGGAAGGGCATGGTTGTTCCAGGATTTGAACTTTGAATATTTTCCCTCCATCTGGCCAACCTCTCCTTTGAACATAGTCTGTGACTGTGGCCATTTTGTTTGATTGCAAACTTAAAAAAAAAAATAAAAAGGAGAGAGAGTAACATCATTGCAATGTGTGGAACTGTTCAAATCCTGTGTATGAAGCCATGCATGTAGACAAGGAGCCCAAAGCTCTTACTTAGTGAGTAGAATACGTTTGTCTTTAGATAGCAGCAATACCACCTAACCTAGCTGTCTGCTCCTCTTCACCACTTTGCCCCCAGAGCTGGTGAGGTGATTGAGCTGCTCATGAATCACTTCATGAATTGCTGCTGTTGAGATCCTGAGGTAAAAGATGACATTTTGGTGCCCTGTCATACCGGGTAATTCTTGCACATTCAATATTGGCATTACAGATGGCTTACAAGTTACTAAAGCTCCAGACTTTCAAATCAGAGCTGTTGACCTGGCTCGTATCCTGTTGGCAGTGGAGCTGAGGAAACCTGGAGCACAGAGTAAGACAGGAACTGGAGTATATGCTCAGGAAGGATTCATAACTGCCCTGCACTCTGTGTTACTGCTGGAATGCTGTTGGAAGCGCCTGAGCTTCCAAGCTGGGCTCCTGAGAGCAACAATGCAACCAGCATTTGACTTGCAGAAGAGCTGTCTTTCAAAGTCAGACTTCTTAAGGATAAAAGAAGGTAACACTTCTGTATAAAAGGACTTGCTCTGATGAAGACTTCTGGGAAGTATAGAGTACAGAAAGTATAGATATATTTTGTACCCTACAAGTGCTTTTGAGAGGAGTGAGACATTTCAGAGTCACATACTAAATAAGTGGTAGCAAACCACTTGGGAGAATATGTACTTCATCAGACTTTCCGACATACTGTGAAACTCTTGGTTCATTCCCAACATTGAGATGGTTTCCTAGCACATAAAAGTAAATATGATTCAACTTCACATTGACTTCCTGAAGCTTCTACAAATCCCAAAATAAAGATTATATTCACATTGCACACAATACTGACGTTCATTTAACAAGCACTTACTGCAGATGAGAGTTATGTACAACTGAAGTATGTATAAACCTCTTAAACTGATGAAGGGTACTCAAAGCTCTCTGATAGCAAACCTGTCATTCATGGCATTGCTTCAGGAGGAATCCCTACAGAGAACCAAAAAAAGGAATGGAGGGCTGTGTGTTGGATAAGATGTGCATAGAATATTCCCTGTGATACACAGTTTTACAGAATATTGTGGCAGAGTGAACTGCGTGAAGGCCATTTATAGTGAAGAATAATAGAATCATAGAATCCAGTAAGGTTGGAAAAGACCTCTAAGATCATGATCTCCAACCATGAACCCAGCACTTCCATGTTCACCATTATAGTGTAGAGCTGTGAGCACAAGACCTGTAAAGTCATGAAAACCCCCCCAGCAAGGCTTGCCACGCAGTGAGCCAAAGAAAGGGCCTCCAAATCCAAGCAGATATGGGAAAAATAAAAGCTCTGTATTTTCCCAAATGCAATATTCCTGGGGGATAGAGAAACCAGAACCCCTCTGGTGAGAAAGCATATCTGCAAAACAGCCCACAGTTACCATAGACCCAATGTTTGTCTCATGAAAACAGAGAACTTACAGGCCAAGAAGGTTTATTTATAATTTGTATAAATCCATAGCAAAAAAGACATTTTCTTCAGGGAAATACAAATGATTTGTGAAAATATTGATTTAGTGCCTACATGCTATACTGTAAATAAATACAGATTTCACATAGATAATATGGGTGATATATTTATAATTTTAAAACATGCAAGCGTAAAGAAGAGCATAAGAATGTCTGTTTTAAATTTAAGCAAACATTAATTATAGAGTCCTGTGATGTTCCAATAGATTTTTTTCCTAAAGGAAGAAGAAAAGACTGGTTTTATAGTCAGGTAAAGCAGATGCTCCCTCCCCATGCAGAGACTTGATGTGTCAAGCAAGAAAATGCTGAGGTTTCTTAGTAATTCTTGCCTAAGTTATATACTTGTCTCTGCAGGTGTGCAAGTAGTGCTTTGTTGGATCTAGCAGTAGAGATGAAACCAGGAAACCAAGTCAAGTTGTGGTTTTGAACTCCCTAAGCTTTCCTGCTAGGCAGAGCTGGATTTAGAATTGATCAGTATTTCTATGGAAAGGTGCTCCTGGCACTCAAGAGGTGGAGAACTTCACTTATCCTTAAGCAAAGGGTCCATAGAAGGGCCATCACAGAGAAGAGATGATTAAATTGCTGCTTCTTTAATTTGGCAAGGATAAACTATTAGGGAATCTATATTTTTACTTGAGATGTAATTCAATTTTATGTTCAATCTCTAACTGAATCTAATTTTCTGAATAATAAGGATACTGTGATTAATGAAATACAAATGGCCAAATGAAAAGGCAGTTATATTCTTCCTTTGTTCAAGGTTGAACATGATCAGAATTACAACTGACCTAACTGGACAACTACAGTACAAAAATCACAACATTGATTACTTCAGAAATGTAATTTTGCTCTCAGACTGTGATCTGATGGATTTTGATTTAGTTGAAGCTTTGATCTGAAGTTGTCTGCAGCACAATTCAGCTCCATGATTGCTTCCCATGTTGTGATTAAGCTGTCTGATCTTCCTGTGCTGTTCTTATTCTTTCTACTCTCAGTTAAAGTAAGTTCCATCCTACAATCCATTCTCTCATTTCTGGTTATGATTTTCAGTTTAGTATGGTAATAATAAAAAATTTCTTTCATTGCTTCTCATTCTGTTACTGAAAATAATATTTGAGAAGTGTTACTTCAAATGAAGTTGATCAAAGCCACTGTTCCATCTGCTTCACTCACAGGAGCCCTAAATCCAGTGTGAACCTTGTGTTCACAACTCCTTCAGGACACTGTTCTTACTCTTGAGTCCTGGTTCATGCTCCTCAGGCTTTGGTTTCAGTTAGTTTAGCAAGTGTGTGTGTGGGTTTTTT
Source organism: Platyrinchus mystaceus (assembly GCA_035041135.1). Taxonomy (NCBI): domain Eukaryota; kingdom Metazoa; phylum Chordata; class Aves; order Passeriformes; family Tyrannidae; genus Platyrinchus; species Platyrinchus mystaceus. The sequence continues at coordinate 102,924,824 of JAWWLV010000001.1, forward strand.
TTGTTTGTTTAAGTTTTTGTTGTTATTTTTGTTTGTTTGGATTTTTGTTTTGTTTTGTGGGTGGTGATTGTTTTTTTCGTTGTTTTTTTTTTTTTTTTTTAAATCCCATTTGCAAAGCAAATTTTATTTTGGCAAAATTTGGGAATTTATTCCAGTGTCTGTGGCCCATCTACACATGATGCTGTTTCAGGTACATGCATTGATCAGCCCAGGTAGCTCGTCTGCTCAAAGCATCGGCCAGTCAGCAGCTGATCAAACAGATGGTGTTGCTAGAAGCTCATTTTAATTCACCATCTAGGATGACAAGAATTCTTACCTGCCATGCAAACAGATAAGGATTTACTGTTAGTACATTCTAGATCCCAGAATTCTTTAGCTTTCAATTTTTTAATCCAGTAGAATTTTTTATCAGAACTAGCTAGCTGTGAGTGTGCAGTAGCAAAACCGTGTCTAAAATGCAGATGATTTTTTAGGCTCCCTATGTATTTTATTAATGCTTGGAAAAAATTAATTCTGTATGCAGTCTGAGTCATTTTGCAATGAACAAGCTGTTATTTATGTTTTAACATTTCCTGAAGAGACAGTTTCTATAGAACATCAGGAAGCAGCCATAAAAGTAAATATGGGAAAAAACTGGGACAGAAACAAGTAGATGCTTTTTGCAATTGGCTATGCAGAAACATTCCACAGCAAAAGGTAGGATCACATGCAGTACAAATTGCTTGCTTTTGTGAGTTGGCAGAAAATACAATTAAAATAAAGAAGTGACATCTTATGTGACAGAACCTGAGTAGGCAGCACAGCATTTATCACCTCCTGTTCACTAGCTTTTCTTTTTTAAAATTAGTGAGATTTATCTTATATGACGCCTACTCATGGTCTTGTTGGCATGAAAGAAAACAAAAAAAGAAATGTAGCGATGTAAAATAACACTGTGAGTTACTGGAGCCAACAAGAAGGGACAAATTCAGACCTGATGCTATGAAAAAGAACTGTGCAAGAGTGGATACAGGCCTTGAAGTGTTTTACTTCCTGGGGTTATTTTTGTTTGTTTTCTGGTTTTGTGCTCATAAATTCTACTTCTGTCTAGGGAAAGCTATATATTGAGCTGTTTTCTACAAAATGAGAGTTAGACTGAGATCTTGATTTCAGCTGTGTAAATTTGAAGTTATTCTACCAGAGTCAATGAAGTCATTCTGGGTTTATACTTGTAAGCCTTTAATCAGAATATGTCAGTGAGCAGGAAGATGTGACACATGAAAATCAATGGTTGGTGCTGCTGTTTTTCTTTCAGGCTGAGAATTTTGACATCTTGCTTGCCTGGTTTTCTGTGCTGAGTTTTCTGATTCAGCCAGGCTATGCACTGAGACCAATAATATTCTCTATTAGGAGACGTGGAATCTGGGAGGTTTCTGGAAACAAAACCAAACCAAATCAATCTGAGCCAAACCTAACTTAACACAGTTTAATTTTAGAAGACTCAAACAATCAATTATTTGCAATTCTGAATGACATGAGAATAACAGAGAAATGAAGGAGTGCTGTCACAGAAATCTACAGGTAAAGAGGAGGAGCAGAGCAGGGAAGAAGATGAATAATTTTACGAATATATTTAGTAAACCAGAGCTTGTAAAAGAGCTCAAGTAAAACTATGTGGAGTGGGTGGAAGGACTGGAAGCATGATCCATGGAGTAACTACATACAAGATTTTAAAATCCTTCTTTTAGGAAGTGGGTGAGGTGAGAGAAAAGGATGACCAATATTTAGATTTTAATTTTTTATGTTGTTTCTGATGAGTCACTTTCCAATACCCACACTTGAAGAATGCCTCTAAATGTACCCCTAGGGTGCATAGAAGCACACACTTAATTACAGACTGATGTTGATACAGTGGTGCCTTCTTGGTGAATGGAATGGAGGCCAATATCCCTTTCCCTCTCACTGTCCTTAAGATGCCAGTTACCCCCAAAAGTCAAGGCAACCATTACTTGCAGGCCAGAGAGAGCAAGAAAAACTGTTGTCCCTTTCCCCTCTCTTGCCTGGTGCACCTAACAGCACCTGCAGTCACTGGGAAACAAACACACTAAATCTGTCCTTGAATTTGTGTGAGGTTTGTGGGGCCCTTACATGCAAAGCAATGGCTTGGGCAGTATGTGACTTGTTCTCTTTCAAGATGTGTTTTCTCCAGAAACAAATATCTGTAGTGTGAGTGTTCCCAGTTTGTCTGCATACAATATCATGTACCACACACTGTGTTTTTTGGTATTTCAGTAAGGATTTAGCACCACACAGATGCAGAAGAAAGGTAAATAAGTGCCACACTGTACTTTGTACAATACCTTGGTGCACTATGAAAAAGGAAAGCAGCTGAGGTGACAGGCTCAGTGTTGGGGAGTTAACTGTGTAATTTCACTGTGCACTGGGTGCAATGGGAGTTTTGGATGAATGATGACTGTTCTGCTCTACAATTCCATTACCATGTGCTCATTATCTTGCCTGTCCTTTTTACTTATTAAGTGAGCCATCCTCAGACCATCTGTGTTTTCATAGCAGCACCTTGCAGCCTTGGAAGTAAACTTCATAAAAGCCTAGTAAAACACCTGTGACTGTTTGCTAGCTATCAAGATAATTTAGGCCGTTAAACACCGAGCTGTGTGGATACTACAAGGTTGTGAAATGTCTAGGGCATTTATCACAAAGTTTAAGGTGGCTGAATATCCAGTAAGATCTGTTGTATAGCAGTGCACTCTTTTAAGGGGTATCTCTAGCAGTGGTGTGACTGCCTTACATATAGATCTGTGACACACAGCACTGCTGCCTTCCTGCAAGTTGCCAGCCTTATAAGCGTTTGCATTCATTCATGTTTGCATGATCAGGGTACTGGCAACAACAATGAATTTGTCAAAAGCAAAAAAAAAAAAAAAGCAAAAAAAAAAGCAAAAAAAGAAAAAAGCCTTTGCAACTGCAAGTTATTAACTGACATGTCTCATTTAAGCAGTGTCACTTACAACCAAATATTTAGACTCTAAATCAGGATAATGAAAAAACATTTTCAGAAGTGTGATGGAGCTTCTGTCTAATTGACATTTGTACTTCCCTGCAGCTGAGGAGGATAAAGTTTCACAGAAGTATGAGCAAGTTAACAGCCTGAGTTCCTGCAGCCTTGACACCCTTCATGTGGACAGTACTTAAATCAGTTACATCCTTTACTCTAAATTTCTTGCTAAATTCTTTTGCTAATAAGGAGATAGGTGACTACATAGTTTGTCACCTAGCAACCTCAGATGACTGCTCTGAATAGTTTTTGAATGAATAGTTGTCGATGGATTCTTAAAAATAGCTATTTTGTTTTGTTTTATTTGTGCAACTGGAAGGTGTGGTCCCCCATATGTGCTTGTGTGAAATGATAAGCAGGCAACTGAAGGGAAAGTGACACACAAGAGGAAATAAAAATGGAATCATATGGTGTAATTGGCATGCATATATATAGAAATTCTGCTTCTATTCTTTTAAGTCAGATCTGCATAAATTTGCATGACATACCTCAAGTTCCCTGCCTGTTCCATGGCATGCTACTCAAATTCTTTCCTACAGAAGAAATGGGAATATGGATACTTGGGTGTGTTAAACAACACCCCCCTCATCCCACAAAGTAGAAAAATTAGTTCAGGGACTCATTATTTGCTTACAGTAGGTTGTAAGATTTTTAATTCTTGCCTACATTAGACTTCACCCTTGGATCTTAGACTTAAATAGCAACTGGCAGCAGTAATTGAAATTGCATTAATGGCAGCAGCTGGGTGTGTGGGACAAGGGTGGGTGTGGCCAGCTGCAGTTGGGAAGGAGGGGGGTGGCTGTGAGCAATGACAGCTTTTGTATCCTGTTCTCTAAACAGTGCTGATAGGGAGAGGGTTAGAGCCCCTCAAGCTCATCTACTAAAATTACATCTGGGAGGGCAGAGTCATTGGGGCAGGTTGATCTCCTGCAGCAATTAAAAACCTTGGTAGACTTTGGGGGCTGGATTCCCTTAATACTCTCTGCAATGACCAGCCCAATGATGAAAATCACCTTCATGACCCTTTCAGCTGACCACCAGCAATTCCACTTCCAAAGAGCTGTCTCTTGGTGACAAAACTGTCAGCTTACATATCATGGGATGTTCCTATGAGAAAAGGAGTGTGGTCACACTATAACCAACTCCTGTTTGTTTGTTTAGGACAGCCCACCCCACCTCAACAGCTTGGCAGATTGTATTAATAATTTAGAGAGGCCTTACTGTAAGCTGGTCCTGTGCCGAGGGTATAATTTTGTATGATTGTACCCAACAACGAAGAGAAAGGTTGATTTCTTTAGAAACACAAAGCTTCTGATTTCTCCAAACTTAAAGGCCAAAAGTATTGCAACTGCTATTTATTTTGCTAAGTGGAGACACTCCTTTCATTCATGCAATTTAAATTTCAGTAATTTAAAGCACATTATTTTTGTTCTGTGTAGACGCTTTAGGAATAAAGACAGCACTACAGAATGCTTCTGAATTCTTTAAAAGCTTTCTCGAGTTTTTCTTTCAGTTTCCAATGTTTTGTTTAAAAAATAAGAAACGTTGTTGTGATGAAGCCCATACATAGTATGGAGCCTAAACTAGAAGACAAAAGAAATTTTTACAGAAAATGTGAGAGACATCAGGTGGGTTGGTTAGCAACAAGTTGTCATTAATATGTTTTGGCTCACTGTTTCTGGGATTATCCTTATCAAAATTTAGGGCTAGTTTTATTTAGTTAATTTAATAATTGAATAAACCAGTTGGCAGTTGTTTTCAGCTTCTGTCTGAAAAGGCCACTCCACATGCTGTGCACATATTTATTACAAGCTGAGTGTGCATTGCTGTTGGCTCTTACAGAGGTGACACTGCCTGTGTGTGTGAGGGACCAGTGACAGAACCTGAGGGAATGGCCTGAAGTGTCAGGGATGTTTAGGCTGGATATTAGAAAAAGGTTCTTCACCTAGGAGGTGGTTGGGCACTGGAACAGGCTCCCCAGGGAAGTGGTCACAGCACCAAGCCTGACAGAGTTCAAGGAGCTTTTGGACAATACTCTTGGGCACATGGTGTGACTCTTGGGTATGGCCCTGTGCAGGGCTAAGGGTTGGACTCGATGATCCTTGTGGGTCTCTTCCAACTCAGCATATTCCATGATTCTGTGATTCTGTGTGTGGCTGTGCATGCACACACCTCTCAGGGTCTCTGAGCACAGGAGGAGAAGCATCCATCTGACACATGAGGAATGGCAGGAGTGAGCTCAGGCACGGCTTGCTCTGGTCCCACAGTGTGGCAGAGGCCTAAGAATGTCTGAGGTTTGGGATAAAGTCATGAGATAAAACCCAATGACCCCTTATGGCACATTTGCTTACCATCAGGATCTTGGCGAAAAATGTGGATGTAGCCATGTGCAACCTCATTTTCACAAGAGGGGGGAAAAATTTTAGCTAGCTTGTGGTAGCTAATGGAAGTGAAATATCAGCAAAGTTTACGCAATTTGCAAAAGGCTCTTAGCAAAATTATCAAAATAAAAGTGAAGTTCCTGTAGAGGCGGAAAATGCTTACATCAAAATATAACTTTGAAGTTACTAACTGGTTCCTTTCACATATTAGAGACTGATAGTTGCTTCTGAAAATTATGGTGGGCTTTTCTAATGTATATTTTAAGGTCTAATTGGTTACTATCCCATAGCAATGTGTGCCTGGCAGTACTGAGACACTACATTTCATTTCAGAAGCTGGTAATGGACCATCTGTAAATGATTGATATCAATGCTGGAAAATGCTAATTGGAAGCAAGTTAATGTCATTTAAACCATGGCTTAATATTGAAATATATTTATGTTTTCATGTAAATGTGAAAAGAAGCAAAGAGGTAACAGTGAGAGGCAAATTATTTTAAGATGTCTGGTATAATAATTTTGTGCTGTCTTTTGGGTCAGAAAAGAGTGATCATTTTCATCCTTCTGCTGAATACTTTTAATGCCCACTTTGCTCTCTATTAATAATTTTATTTTTCCATATTTATGTTGTTATTATTCAATCTTTTAACTTTAGTTAAGTGCCGGATTTCAGATTTTCTTTAATTCTGGCCCTTTTCAGATTTCAGATTCTTCTAGTTATTTTAAGTTTTTATCTTCTTTTGGCTCCCCTTCTAACACTTTCAGAGAACTGGACTGTCATAAGCTAACAGGCCTCTGGGCAGGGTCAGAAGGTTTTTTAACATTATTTTCCTCCTTAACTATTTGCTCAGGCTGCAATCAGACTCTCCACCACAGTTGCTTGACAGTATGTTGCCAGAGACATTGTCCTGATGGTACGTTGTGTGTGTGTAGTGTCCATACAATAGTACATGTAAGGCATGTGTGGCTGGGGAGTGTGCTTATGGCCTCCAAAATCCTTACCGTGGCTGTGGTAATGGGGCAGCATTTCTGACTCCTGTCTGCCTCTCCTTTATCCTAGCTATGGTTGGTCCTTACCATCTCCTCTCTTTCCTACACACCAGTTAATTAATCTCTGAAATCTGTCTCCTCATGAAAATCCTTCAGCTGCTAATACACCAAAGAAGCTAAGTGTATTTTTAGAAATCCTGGGATCTTACTAAGTTCCACAGTGGATTTAAATTTTTAAAAGCCAGCTATTGAGTTCTGCAATGAGGTTTTCTCCTTCATAAAACACATATGATACTGAATATGCATTTTTTATCAAGATAATGTTGAAATGGTGTCAATCCAGTATTTTGACAGTTAAACAATGATAAAACCTGTAAAAAATAAGAGCTGAGTATTTAGGTCTGAAAAACAGCCAGGAAGGTAAGCATTTAGTTCTTTGAAGTCTGAAGTTCATGAAATCATTGAAGGATTCAGATCCGAGGTCCACCTAGCCAAGTACTCTGTCTCTAACAGCAACCAATAGAAAACAGAGAAAGAACACAACTCAGGCCGGGTGTGATGGATGGTCTTCCAGACACCCATGGCTGAGGCACTTCTTGAGACAGTCTTTTCCTGCCTAGCAGCCTTTTGTGCATTTTTTTTCCATCCAAATACAAGTCTAAAAGTTTACTGAATTTATGTACACTTTCCTGTACACAATACCCAAGCACAATGAGTTCTAAAGTTAAACTATGAACATTTTAAAAACTACCTCCTTTTTCTCGCATCTCTGAAAATGTACTCAATGCTCCTAGTTTCCAAGTTATGTTTTTGTAGACTTTTACGTCATCCTCCTTTGATTCTGTTCTTCCAGGCTGAAGACTTCTAATCTACAAACTGTTTTCTTGTCCTGGTGCTGCTTCTGGCTTGAGTGGTGTTGCTCTTCTCTGTACCTTGTTCTACTGTATGTTCCTGGAATCAGCATATTGTTGTGATGAGAGATTGCTGCTTAAACAAAGATTTCTTATTCATACATGAAGTGATTTCTTTCCAGTCTGACAAATGCTTTCCCTCTCTCTTTGTGGCTGTCATGCATTTTACACGAGTAAGTTTGAATATTAATATTTTGTACCATTTATAACTGGTTTTATTTTCTCTTTCATTTATTTGTACCTATAATAGTTCTTGGCAGATTACTGTGGCATTTTTGAGAAAAAGAATCTTCTCCCTTTTCTGTGACTCTTTTTTCAAGCTGTTTTTATGTCTGAATCCACCAATGCTGAGCCAGAGTTCAGTATTACTTTCAGTGTGTGTTCAAGCCATAATCAACAATTTTGAGCTGGAGTTAAGAATGGTCCATTGAATACATTAGAAAGAAACAAACACAAAATGGAAGGTAGAAGTACTATAAAATTACATCACTTCATTGTGCAGGCAAAGAAGCTTATTCCTGAAAAAAACCCTAATGGATGTGCATTAGCAACGGGGTAAGTGCCCAGCAGATATTGAATAATCACTTCTTAGTATGGAGAAGGATCTAACAGCAATATTTGACTTTGTTTCTGTTTTCTGGTTTGGAATAATTGTTACAGAATAATCATAACTCAGACTGGATCAAAGATAAGTTTAATGAACCAGGGACTTCATTAACATTTTGCATTACATATCTCACTACTGGATTAAAAGGACTTTCATGTTCTTTGAGGAGAAAATATGGCGGCCCTCTATAGGACAGCCTCAGAATCCCAGCTGGACATGGTGTCATAGGGCCAAGATTATGCAAAGCAACACCAAACTATATCCTTTCCACTTTGCCTATATCTCTGCTTCAAAAAAGTTTCACACGTTCAGGCTTAGCTCTGCAAACTGATTTATGTTTTTATCCCTCTTCCCCCCTGTACTCCGTAGCCACTGGGTTTGAAGGGGCTTCAAATTAAAATGTCATAGGTATGCATGTGCGTCTCTGTATTTTTGGTTTTTCTTTTTGCTCAAGAGCTTAAATAGTAGAAAACATTTTTTTCACCTTTTTCTGTCAGGAAAGGGTTGTTGTTTTTGCTTTGCAGTCCAGCTTAATTTGCACTTGTGTGCAATGGGGTGAGGGAAAAGTAGAGCCCCTGTGAGACCGGGTTCACTTTGCCACTGTTGAAAGAAGAATAGGAAGGGTCAAATGGACACTGCTCTTTCTGAATGATGATGTCTTTGCAAAAAGCACCTCTTCAGGATTGGTTGTCACCCAGTATTTACCACTCAAACCAGCAGCCAGCCTGGATTTCTGGAGGTCTGCTAGAGGCACTGTAGGACTAATGATGACCTATTTTCACCTTTTACAACCTGTTACCCTATGAGAGAGCTGAAGTTGCCTACAGCTCAACCTTACAACACCTTGTCAGAATACAAGTGTATTCTGCAGCCCTTTCCCAGCCAATCTAGATCACCTGACAATATAAGGCAAGACAGATCCAGGATTATTAGCAAGGAAGAGCACATTTTGTGAAGTTTCTAATAAAAATTGTAATGATCTCATGGGCCAATACAATTTATTCTGTTGGACTTTCAAAGAGAAACATTAAACTCCTGCATTTCATACATTTGTTTGGATGAAGAAAAGTGAGCTAGGTGATTGGATCACTGCAGAGAAGCTGCTTTTGTGCCAATTGACAGTTGAAATTAGCTAAGAAATTGCTCAGAGGACTGGAATTTAGTTACACAAATTTAAAATTAGAAGAACATTTTGTACTGTATGCAGGAAAACATATCTGTAACATTTGGTACAAGCTAACATTAGTCAGGGTAATTAAATTCAATGTTTTTAAAGATTAATAGATGTTTTACTTCAAGTGCTTTAGCAAGCACAGAAATAGGAGGAAAAAAGTATTGCTCTACCATGTTTTCTTCTTTCATGTGTTCTGGTACATTAATTTGCCAGTGTCAGAGAAGTGGCTAGTTGGGTGAATTCTCTTGACTTCAGGTAGTTTTCATAAGCAAATTACTGGCCTAGGAAGATGAATGATGTTTTTGAAAGTCATATAAGAATTTAAAAATAGAACTGACTGAGAAAGGATTTTCAGTTCCAAGAGAAGTATTGATCTATTGTTTACTTTGGAAATAATCAGGAATATTAAAAAAAAAAAGAAAAAAAAGAAAAAAGAAAACCCACTCCTCTCCCCCATGCTATTTACAGAAGATTTCATTGCAAGGCAAATCCTTGACACCTCCACATAGGGAGAATTGAAAGAGTAATTGTAGAAATTCTTGTATTTCCTGCCTCTCAGGGCCATGGAGAGTCAGGTACCCATCAAAATGCTGAGGCCAGCAGGAATGATGTCAAGCTTGCTTGATCAGTCAAGCTCTACAGCCTGACAAGGGAAGATGGGACTGTGACCCCTGAGGTAGGTGAGGCAATTCTTCCAGTCAGTTTTGGGAAACCATGATTTAAGAACCTTCCGGAATATTCAATACCTGTGTCCGCTGTGCAGTCAAGCAGGATTCAACAGCTGTTTGGTAAAACCTTTATGAGCCTGCCTGCTCACACCACATCTCCAGCACCAGTCAGCACACTTGCAGTGGAAGCAATAGGGAAACCCACTGGTAAGCATGTGGCCCATGTTGCATGTGAGGTAAAACAGTTTATCTGCTGTTTTGCTTTGTTATTTTAAGTTGTGGCTGTATTTTTTACTTAGTTCTTATTTTTATGAAAGCATTGTGTAAATATAATAGCTTTGCAATCCTTGGCAATTTGAAAATGCTGTAAAATAGTGCAATCTTTGTGGGACTGAAAGCTGACTGTCAGCTCTTTGGTGGCATCACTTTGGCTGATACCTCACAAAATTATCTGATTACATGAAGAAGGACTGAAAATGCTGATATCTTATTAAAAGGTGTCAAGTATGCCCCTCAGCCATATCGTAACTGGCCAGGTCTCTCCTTTTACTGAGGAGTTGCTAAAGAAAACTCCAAAGCAAATAGTTTCATGTGGAATTTGGAGATGCATGATAGCAGACCAGCCTTTTATCCCCATCTCTTCAGGTGCTTGTAGAAGCCAAGCACAAACTAGCCCATGGTATAGCAGACAAATGTAATAATAAGAAAAAATTCTGCTTTACAAAATTTACTATACAAATTAGACTAGCAACAGTATGAATACTGACAATAGGCCATGCTAGATAAGATGGGGTGATTGTGGTAAGCACTTTTGAAAGCAATTTTATTAGAAGAAATGAATCTTATAATTATTTTTTATATTATGTGGTATATTCAGGTGGAGTTTTTTGTAAAAGCAATTATTTTTTACTTTTCTGTTATTAATGGGCAGGCAAGAGAGTGGGAGTAGATTAGATTGTGCTATGGCAGAAGTGAGCAAAGGAAAGCTCACTCGCTGGAAGAGGTAGTTACAGGGAGATCAAGTGAAGCTACAGAACTCATCCTGGCAAGCAGAACTTGTTCTCACGCAACCCAGTTTTGTGAGTAAAAAGTCTTTGCATTTGGAGCATTGCATGCATGCTGTTAGAGAGCAAGTTGATGCTTTCTGTATTTGGCCCTCTAACAGTACACTGATGAGTTCAGAAAGCAGCCAGGAGAGGTGTGTGCAGCAGTCTTGATACAAGGGCAGCTTAAAATACCAGGTTTTCCAGCCCAGAGAATCAGCAAAGGAAGGGACAGTAAAGGATTTGATAGGATGTCAGACTAGATGGTCTCCACAAGTCCCTTCCAACCTTAACAGTTATATGATTCCATATATGTAGTGTTACTTAGAACCAGCTCTGCTAATCAACTGGAAAGTGAAAAAGAGACACCACTTGAGATCTAAACAGCAAAATCACAAAATAGAGAAGTAATTATTTTAGACACTGGGTATGGAGAGAAAAGCAGGTACTTGGATAGTACGCACTAGTCTATTAGAAAATGTAGGAATTGTAAGTAGCAGTTCCAAAGAGGTGGAAGAGTTGGCCAAAATACCTGCAGATATCATCCCTATCCTATATTTAAAATCAATTCACCTTAGTAAAAAATGTGTGTGGATCTTGAAAAGGTTTTTATGTAGGTAGTTCTGAGAGTGTGCTGTATGCCCCTTACCTGGCAGTATATAAGGCTAATCAGTGAAAGAGGTCAAAATTGATGTCTCATAATTTTAGATATTATAATTTTTATTATAAAAGGAGGATTTTAGAAAGAAATTTTGCTGTAATTATGTAACTTCACACAAATGAAAATCTGGCAAATATTTGATGATGAAGAATAAAAAGTGCTAGATATGAATTTTCACAGAAAAATAAGAAAAGATGGTAACAGAACTGGTTAAGAGAGGTGTTTCAAAATCAGTATGCATTTCCAAAAGGAGAAATTTTAATGAAGGAGCACTAGTGAAGTGAACATGTGACTGAAGATTTTTTGAAACCTCTGAATTTGAAGTTTCTTCTGGACTTGATTGTATTCTTGCTGTGTTCAGTAAATTTATTTTGGCATTCAGAGCCAAGGGGTGGGAGAGAAACCTGTTTGTTAAAAATTATTATTATGAAGAATCAAAAATGAATAATCATTACTGAACTCTGGGAGAAGATTAGTCAGCATTCAGCTGGCTTTGACCTGGAAATGTAAAGACAGAGAACTGTGTGGGAATCAGGGAGAACTCTGTCATGACTTCACTGACATCCACCTACTCCTATAGATGTATTTTAGATGCATGTTCTGTCTTCCTTTGGAAATCAATCTTCTGGAACCTGCTTTCTTAAAATGCAGTTAAATTGCTCTGCAGAAAGGGGATATGCTATGAGGAGCAAATGGGGAGTTTACAAGATCATTTATGTTACACAGCAGTCAGGAGACAGAAAAATACCCATATCAATAAATATGAGTTCATTAAACACCTAATGATTAACTGTGACATTGATTTTAATATGCAAATTAAGGGACACATGTTTAGTGTCGGGGGAGAAGAATGAAAATGAAAATCAGCAATGATTAAAAATCCCGTACTGTGGTTGGGAAGGAAAGGTATTCTGCTCTCAGAGACAGGTATGGCTCACAGAAATGTGTAAAGAGCACAAACGAAGAAGAAATGTGTATGCTGTGTTTTTTGAAGAGGAACAAGGCATGGAGTGAATGCAAAAAGAAAAATGTAAGAATTGTTGTCTTTTGACTAGCATACATTATATTGGTCTATGAAGGATCACAGTAAGCTTAGTATCTGTAGCCTCCTTACATTCTATAGAAATTAGTATACAAGTAACAGAATAAAACACATTGGAAAAAAATGTCTTTTAATTTTCTGGTTTATGTACTGCAACTATTCACATAAATGCTATTGGTTCCTGTTAGAATTTAGATATATTTTCTATGGTGATCTGAATTTATAGTGCTGCCCTGTAAGGTTGCCAAATGTGAATTGCTGTAAAGTGCAATTAAATTTGCTTGCTTTCAAGTATCTCAAAAAGTAGAAACATCAGAAATTATGTTCTTTCTGTGCTACTAACTGAAATTATGTTGAGGAATTTTAAGTAAATATATGTAAATGTATTTTATGACATGATGATTGAATTATGTAAAGCATCTATATTCTGTACAGGTTTCAATTCACCTTCATTAACTTGAATCATGGTTAGCCTTACTCTTCTAGAAGCAGAGCAGAGCAGAGACTCCTACGTTCTGGGTTGCAAAGGCTGTGCTGGAGCAAGTCATTCATATGGCAGTGCCCTGTTTTCAACAAGCTTGCCACTTCCATAGGGCAGGCTTGATTTCCTCCTCCGGTAAAAGCCAAAGACACAGACATCAACTCCAGGTGAGAAGAGCATTTCTATTCCCTCCTGCAGGACACTGTAACTATGATGCTTATTGCTGTTTGTGGCTAAATACCACAGCCTATTCCTGAGAAAGTGCTTTGCACATTTGCCAGGCAGATGGTGACTGCTATAGTCAGAGGGATGACTCCAGTTAGGATAATCCACAGATGTTTGTGGGCAATGCAGAATATGTTGTACTTTTCATGAGATTTTTCTATTACTCGGTAAAATTTGCCTTAATTGGTTGTAGAGTGAGATCGGAAATACCTCTTTCAGAGCTTTTAAAGACTTGAGAGCCATACTGCTCTAGAAAAAACCTGTCACTGAGAAATTTCATGTTGGAGCTAGGATGAGGAACATGTGTATTTAGATTGTATATTTTGAAGTAATTTATTATAATTTTATATAAAGTAACTGTGATAGTGATGAGCCGTCACAGAATCACAGAATGGGTGAGTTTGGAAAGGATCACAGTGGGTGATCTGGTCCAACCTACCTGCTCAAGCAGGGTCAGCCTAGACCACGTGGAACAGGACTGTGTCCAGATCATTCTTGAATATCTCCAGTGACGGATAATCCACAACCTCTCTGGGCAATCTGTTCCAGTACTCCATTAACTCATTGCTGCATGTTTAACATCCAGTATTTATAGCTTCTTTTGCTACTTTTTTGTGCCACCAGTGGGACTACACATATTCTGTGGCATGCCTTTAATTAATTAGGCTTTATCCATCTGATTTGGGGACAGAGAGGAACTTAATATATTATTACTCACTAATGAGCAAATTCTACTTTCTGATGATTAAATTTTCAGAAGTAATTTTGAAATATAGATTGTACATCCTTCACAGGGAGACATCATCAGATAGACTTCATTAATTAATCAGCAACATTGAGTGCATAGCATGGCTATGCAGGTGTTAGAATAAAACAACCATTTGAAGTTGTATTTCATATTTTTCATTGTTTCATAGGAAAATGGCCCAGGGCTTATTTTCTCTGTGATGTTAGTTCCATTTGTAACTCAAATTCCATACAAAGGGAAAATGCCTTCACTTTAATGTGTTAGCACTTCTGCATTGAGCTGTAAACCTGGATCACCCAAACTGATCTTGCCTCAAGTTAGTGCAGCTTATTAGACTGTGTGGGTGTGGACTGTGGTAGTGCTGCAAGTGATATGTTGGTTTGCTGTTATTCCCCCTTCCCCATACAATAAAACAGTTGGTCAATTTCCCCCCCCAGTTCTCTCTTGGAAAAGCAAAGGTCGTGTCTCAGCTTATTGCAGCAAAGAAAGTTGTGTGCAATCCCTTTGGAAATCTTTGTGCCAGATACAGGTAATGGTAGTGACTTTCTTGGGATCAGCTCTCTGTGTGCTATCCTGCAGGGAAATTACAAGCTAACTCTTGCAGTGAAAAGACTCCCCACTTTGAGCTTCCTTTAAAGTCTGAAAAAGCAAGTGACCAAAATTCCTCCCTTCCTTCCTCAGTACTGAGGTCTGTATGTTTGGAGGAGCCCAGTGGCTGACACAGCAGAGCTGCCTTGGAAAGGGTGAGGCATAAAAGCAGCACAGAGTAAGGTCAGACACTTCCTGGCTGTGCTGTCAACAAAAGAAAGGACTAAGCTTTACACTCTAAAGCATCATGGCAGATGTCTGACCCCCATGGTGCTTCAGCCTGCAGGACTAGGACCTCAAACCAGCGCTAAGATGGTGGCTGAAGTTCACACCGTGAAAGTTTGGCCTGCTTCATTGTTTTACAAGTGTTCTATTGACACAGAATGATTCAGGAGCATTTCCGAGGCAGTAGCCACAAAATTGGTAAAGCTCTTTCCTTCTGAAATCCCACTTTCTGGCAGAGAACCCCTTCAGCTGAACGTGAAATTCATACTGCTGATTATTCATCTGTGTGCTGTTGTTTGACATGCAAATTGCTAGGGACAGAAATGAATATAAACAGAAACATGCTGATTAAAGAGAAAATGGTGGAAGATGTGGTTTTAGTCAGGTCTGTAGACTACTTATAATCATATAAGGTAAACAAGTTATGTCCATTGGGAATTTACATAAGGTTTCTATGGATTGAAAATGTCCTCTGAATTTTGCCAGATTTTGTGACAGTAACAAAGACATCCTCATGGAGATGGCAAAGATCACACTGACAGAAAAGATTCGCCTCATGTTTAGCCCCAGGAGGGAAGGGGGAATGTCATGACGAGATGTGTGGTGCAGAGAAAAGTTTTTTGGCCCTGAAAATGCCTACTTCTTAAAGCAGTCATTGGAACAACATCAGGAGAACAAGTCTTGAATTATCCTGACCTGGGACTGAGTCAGAATATGACTGCGAAATACCTGTGTTACAGTAATTATCACACAGCCTCAGATTTAGCCCTTTCCCTGAAGAACTACATACAAATCAAGCAGCTACTTCCAAGAAATTAAAAAGAATTGCCAAAAGAAAGGAAAATATTTGTGGCATAACATGGATATTGCTTAAATATAATATGCTGGAATGTTAGAATAAATGTATTCTATTTACGGAAAAAGAAAACTTGGAAAAGAACTCCAAGTAAGTCTTCAAAGTTAAAGATCAGAGTAAGGAGGATTACTAGGACTTAAGAGGCCTAAAATGAACAACACACTCAAATGGAAAAAGAACATAAACAAGTTAAATGTAAAATTAATAAGGCAGGGGGAAAAAAGACTTTGGGGAACAATTTTCTTAAGACATAAAAATTAAAAATATACTTATTTGTCAAACATATTAGAAAGCCTGCCAGAAAGACTGTGGGGCCAATAGACGATTCTAGTTTAATAGCAGTTCTCACAGGGCAAAAACGCAGAAAAATTAAACCAATTCTTTTCAGTGAACGTCACCACCAAGAAGACATTGAAACCAGAGGGCTTTGTGTTACACAGACTGGAGTTTGAAACAGAACTTTCTCAAATGAAGGTGTCAAAAGAATAAAATTTAGAAAACAGAGATGGAGAAAATGCAAACAAATTACCAGAACTGGGTGCTATTTATTTGGGAGCCCTAAGGGAACATAAATATGAAAATGGAAGCTTTCAGCTATGCTATGTAGTCTATTGATTAAATAATTTGTGGTACTAGATGAGAGTGAAATGGCAAACATAAATTTAAATTTTAAAAAGGATTAAAGTGGACTAGGGAATTCAGACAATCTGTAAATTTGGTGGTGTGTGAACTGTTAGGAGACATCCTAGGACTAATAGGCAAAAGGATAAGAACAATATGAGGAGGGAGAACTGACACAGCATTTGGAAGGGGATTACTACCTTTAAAATCTATTAGAATTGTTTGATCATCACTGAATATACAGAAGAAGTGATCCAGTTAATACTCTGCAAAAAAACTTCATTACAAGGTCCTTTGCTGAAGGATCTTACAGAAATCAAGTTGTGGAATGTTGGGGAGAAGGTCCTCTGAATATTAATAACCTTTCAAAAGGTAAGAAATGTAAAGTAGGAATAAAGACTCATATTTCACAAGGGAGAAGGCGTCTGTGCTGAGATACTCACTATTAAATATACTAATAAATAGTAATACATGATATAATTAAAGTGTGTGTATGTGTGTATATAATATCCATATATGTATACTCATATCTATATTTGAATATACAGATGACAATATAACATGAAATTCATATTCTGGATCTACAAATGCAAAGTAAAGCACACAGGGAAGTCTATTGTGTCTATACCCTCACAGTGAGGAGATCTAAATCAGCACCACATTACCATGCAAGACAGAGAGCCCAGAGTCACTGGAGATAGTTCTCTAAACACATTGGCTCAGTGCTCAGCACTGCTCTAAAAAAAGCAGGCAGACCCTTAAGACTATTAGGGGGAAAAATAAGGTGATGTTTACTGTTTTGCCTTTTATGAAAATGTGAATAAGCATAGTTCATCTACATCATGAGTACATGCGTGGAGGTCTGAGTATCATTCCTTGCATTTATAAAAAAGTATAATTATAAAAACATTATTGATCTCTCTTTTGACATATATATATACACAGTGTGTTACATATATATAATGTGGTAAGGATTTTTGAGGTATAGAGCAGATCCTATACAAGGAGACATTAAACAGCCTGATATGCTTCGGGTAGCAAGTGAGTGGGCTGAGAGAACAAATGTCATTGGGCAGCTGGTTTCAGATGTACTTTTTCATTCAGGGCAGAATTAGTTTTGGAATTCCCTGGTATTTATAGGGGCTAAAAATACAGAGGGGTCCAAATGGTGATTGCAAAACAAATGTATGGAAATATGTCCGTTGGAAGTTATGGCCACAGTCCCAGAGCAGTATAACTTCATTGACTAGCACTGCTGTGCTCTTGCCCCCTCCAAAGCCAGATGTCCACTTGCCCCTGCCCCACAACCTTCTTCTGTGGGAAACAGAGGTTTTTAATGTTAAAGTGAACATGTGGTCAAAATGGCTTGTATTTTACAAATGTACCTTCTTCTTCCCAAGGTGCCTCTGTCTTATCTCTACCTTAGGAATGTTCTAAAAGATAACCTAAAGCTCTCTCATTGGCCTTGTTAACCCTTGTGTCATTGGAGAAGTTGAACCCCCTGAGTTCTGTCATTGGTCATTTTGTGATCCCCCTGGACCCTATAAATGTAACACCCCAACAATAAACTCTCTCTCTTGTCTCCTCTTCACGGCGTGGTCTGTGTGTGTGCGGTCCCTGCAGCCGCCGCCATGGGACCGCGTGGCTGGGGGGAGGGGGGAGCACCGCACCCCTCCGGGCTCTGGGGCTGAAAAGCCTCCGGTCCCGGAGTTTCCCCCTTCCCCATCCACTCAACCGTCGTATTCTTCTACTGGCATCAGCACACACCTGAAGCTGTGATGAGCTGCTTCAGATCTCTGAAACATAGGACCATTAGTCTCTTAGTGGTAGGGTTACTTTTTTGTCATCTCTTTTGTTGGTATGTGCCAGTGCCTGGATGAAGGGTTGTGCAGGACTGTTGTTGGGGAAGAGTGGTGTTCTGGTTTATATGGGTTAAATCTGCCTTATAACTGCACCCTGAGCTAGCAGAAGGACATTGAGGAATTCACTCTGTCTATTCTCATACTTCTTGCTGAAGCACTTTTCACGGGCTGTTGTCAGGAGTGGGCTGGGTGGGGTCTGGTTCATCCTGTTTGTGTTCTTATGGCCTGTATTGGTTTGTTGGTTCACCTCTGTTAGGTTCAGTTTCCTTGCTGCCAGTGAGGCAAGCAGATTTTCTTTATTTTTTGTTTTTGAGAGATAGCTGCAAGGTTTGTAAATTAATTTCAGGCCAGTGCAAATACTGGGTCTAGAAAATTTTTCATACAGTACTTTTTCCTCATCTAGGTTGTTCCTTCTGTGACCAGAAGACACAGGAACTTTCAAGGTGCTCTTACACTCTTGTCTAAATATAAGGCTATACACTCCTGTGTTTTGTTTCATGGCCCTGGCTCTGTTAAGTGTAAGGTAACACATTTTGGGTCAGAATTGGCTGGTCTTAGGAATCATGTCTCAAAACTCTTAGTTTGTCTCTTGAATTCTCTCTCCCCTAAAAGAGCCATTCCTTCTTGATTCGTGCCTGAGTGGGACACAACAGATCTGCACGAGGCTGCCTAGGAGCGGGATGTATCTTACCTGAACTGAGCTATGAAGTCATGCACCACCACGTGCCACACACGGGCAATATTGGACCCAACAGTACTTGTTAGTTAATTTGTAGCCAAAAACGGAGTAATCTTATGGGCAACATCCAGCAGATAGATACGGCTTGTAGAGGCATTGTTGGCTGATAGGTAGCTTATGATAAACGCACTTTGGAAGAAACCACACACTTGACAGACAGGTATGTCTGCAATAAAAAAAAGAGGTGGGAATGCATGGGAGAGTTACCTGTACAAAGTATTCTCTCATCTCTTCTGAGAGCCAAGGAAATTCAGAAACCCTCTGCAATTTCTAATTTGCAAAATTAAATAAATAAAAGGGTTAAATGAAAATTGGTATAACTTAAGTATTATGATCTTCTTGGAAAGGCTGACAATTCCAAGAGGAAGTAGTGCTGCTTTGCATGAAATACAGTGATTTAAGATCAACATTAGGACTCTATCTGTGTTAGAGCCAAAGTATTACTTTCCCAACCTTTGGAAAATCATAGTTTTGAATCCTTATGAGGTATTCAGTGCAATAATCATCTATTTTTCAGGAATAGAAGGCTTTAAACAGAATGAGGGAAGAAATGAGTGTTTGCAGAGGCCACTAGGTTTGTCTGAAACCATGTACAAACCTATTTCTGGGCTCTTGTTTCCATAAATAATAGATTGACAGCTTTGTGGTTTCCAGAGGACACATGGTACATGTAAAATTCAGACAAATAAATTCAAACATTCAAAATTTTTTTTTTTGGTGGTTAATAGCTCAGTGTAAGGTATTTATTGTTCTAAATAAAACTCATAATTTAATTTTCCTGGTTCTTTAAATGAGCTTAAGAGTACTGTGACAAAAAAGGTGGAAGAAAAAAAGAAGAAGAAAAGGTGAGTCTGTTCATCCCTCCTGAGCAATTACAGTTGCTATGTTTAACAGAAGGTTTCCTAAGTAAGACAGGGTTATTTGATGGAAATGTTTAACAGATTTCTGTTATTTGGTAGAAAAATCTAACTGATTTCTGTTACTGACTCTGTCTTATACCAACCCCAAGTGATGGCTTTACTACAGGAATGTATTTTTTTCTGACTTGAGTGTGGTAAGATAAGGTTGACCGCTGCTCACAGAACAGAGGCAAGTTATAAGGCAGACTACGGTGAATGATAAAGCAGAAACCATGATAACACCATCTTATCATCATGCATTAGTAATCTTTGGGAAGTAGTTTTCTCTTTTTGATCTGCTACCCCCAACTGTTTTCAGGTGGAGGTGTGGACTCTCAAATTGAGAGTGTCTGAGTGAAACCAGACATGTTTTCCTTATCTTTCCAGGATTCCTTTGAAGGGAAATATTCTCTTTGTGTGCTTCTGTGTGGAATATGGATTTGTGATAGCCAGTGCACTTAATTTATTTCTTCATACTTTTTCATTCTAATTTTTATTGATTAAATTAGATTATTAGCTTCCTATAATACCACCTAGAAAGCAGTGAGAAAGGATGTGGGACCGAGAGGGCCAGAGCCCAAGTCTAGGCTCCTGCAGGGAGGCCAGAACAGTGGAGAGATATAATGAGCAGTCAGACCTCAGTAATAACAGAAAGGAAGCTTGCTAGTGACCAAGGGACTGTGCAGTGCTTGGGGCACCTCAGAGAGTCACTGCATTTGCTGAAACTAGTCCTGTAAACAGAGATACCACATACAGGGAAAGACTGAATTATAAACCTTCATTTGTATCTGAGATAGTGGCTTTGAGGTTGTTTATGGTTAAAAAACTGTTTGGGGAGCTCACTTTAAGGAGATGATCTACATAGGTCCTGCTCAGAGCTCTTTCTGACTTGGGAGTCTTTCACATACTCATCTTTGCATGCACTGGTTGTCATTGCTAAATACATCTCACACTCAACACACAGGTCTGATAGTTTCACCTGTCTAGTGAAATACCACAAAGGAGACATGCAAGCTTATGATCTAGTTGCAATCCACCATTTTGAGTGACATAGCATCTCAGGATCTAGGACTGCTTGGAAGAATTGGGCCTGTACAAAACAGAGGATCTGTTCCAAATACTGTTAGAGTGGCAGGAGTTTTAGTAGGAAACCATTATCCTAGGAGTCTCCTTCCTTTTTTCTGGAAATATTTGCTCTGATCATCTCCTTAAAGCAGAGAACTCATGGCATGTTCCGTGAATGGCCAGAGAGAAAAGGTCTCTGGTTTTCTTGTCCGCCTCTTCATATACCACAGCTCTGGGATAGAATAAGGATAATGATGAGATATTGCCATGCTTGTTGTAGACGAAGAGGTCAGAAGTCTCTATCTGTGAAATTCAAAAAGATGTTCAGAAAATAACCAACTTTTTACGTATACAGAGAAATGTTTTATAGAGCAAAACTGACTGCACACCATCTGCTTTTAATTTTTGGATGAAGCTCTTGGTAGTGCCTAGCATTCCTAAACCCAGGCCCTCTGAGAGTTCACTTCTTATAAAAGCAAATAAACCAACTTTCAGTGTGCAAAATCCTCTCCTTTATAAATTATTTGTAGGCTGAAACATTTCCATGGAGAATAAGAATGGGTCCTCTCCCCATGTGTCAAAATGAGCTCTACTGTTATCCACAACAGTTTGTGATGACACCATCTTTGGCATACTGGCATATTGCTCATATAAGAAAGACACACCATATTTCTAGTAAAATTTAGTGTGGAGATTCTTTTATTTCTACTGGCAGCATTTGGATCTGACTTATATCTGTGGAGAAACATCTACAGCTACCTCTTATCTGATGAGAGCCATCTAATATATTTGTGAGGCTGAGACAGATGCAATCAAAGGTAGAAACTGTAGCTTAGTGTTAAAAGTAAAATATTGCCTAAGAACTTTCTAAAGGCTGACACTGATGACCTAGAGTGGTGTTTGTCATCCTGTTTTCTGCAGTACTGATTGATTCAGTAACAAATACTAGTTCTGCAGGAGTTGTTTTGTGGGTAACACGTAAGTTGGAGAAACTTTTGAGTCTGGGTATGAGGCCTCTTACAATTATTTCAAGGTTGAGTTGGTGATGGTAATAGCTGAGTGGTTTTGTCATTTTCTGTCTCGTCTTTTAAACAATAAATAATTTATGTAATGCATAACATAAAAATAATGTGTTCCCATTTTCTCCAATACTTTTAAATGATGGTTCTGCAAGAGAGGGAGGTGAATATTTGGCCTCCTACTAGTGGGAAGAAGGCTGCTTTTAGAACATACCTTCTATTTCCTAT
>JAWWLV010000001.1:102947011-102971883 GCA_035041135.1 Platyrinchus mystaceus
CAAGAGAGGGAGGTGAATATTTGGCCTCCTACTAGTGGGAAGAAGGCTGCTTTTAGAACATACCTTCTATTTCCTATCTTATTTTTCTTTTTTTTTTTTTTTTTTTGTATTGTTCATCAGATGCATGTTTTGCAGGATTCCCAAAGTCATGATTGATTTGCATTTTGTATTGTTTCTGTCTCTGGAGTTTAGGGTACTTGGGCTAAAGTCTGATCTACTAAGAATTTCCAGGTATAAACAAAGGCAAAAGCAAAACTGATGTAACAGTGGCTGATTAAAAAATCGCTATCCTGGGGGTAACTCAGAACTTCAATGCATTAAAATTTGAGAGCTTTCCAAGTGAGGGTCTAAAAACCCCTAAACCCAGCTTTGGTATACAAATTAATGTAAATTAATACAGGATTTTAATGAGGTGATAGAGAGTTGCATTAAGGAAAAAAAAATGGTAACTGGAAACAATTTTTATGGGGTTTGTGTAGGAAATGGATATAGAAAGTATGAGGGTGATAGATCACATTCAAAGCATAGGAAAAAAGCTTATCCAACAAATACCAAAGTATTGTGGAACTCGCTATGAATGCTATCAGTATTTGGTAATGCTATTTAATACTCTTAGTAAATACTAAAAACTAACTTTGTATTAGGGATTGAGAAAGGAAATGGGTAAAAAAGTTTCCTTTGTCTTCTCTGGAGGAGCTTCTGCAATGAACTATTGAACAATTCCTAAGTATTTAGGGGAGTTTTGCTATGGAAGTATGGGTAAAATTAATTTGTCTTAGGGCTTGGAAAATTTATTCTGATCCATCAAATATAGTCTGATCAGATTAAAAAGAAATGTTAAATATTGAGGGATGCGGAGGAAAATGGCATTTTACCCATTTCCTGTCTTGTATTCAGGTTGAAAACTGTCTTCACAGGCTAAGGAATTAGTGGGATTGTACCACAATGTTTACAAAGCCAACTTCTCTCTATACCATAAACTATAACCTGCACATCAGAAAAGTTTTATT
Source organism: Platyrinchus mystaceus (assembly GCA_035041135.1). Classification (NCBI taxonomy): domain Eukaryota; kingdom Metazoa; phylum Chordata; class Aves; order Passeriformes; family Tyrannidae; genus Platyrinchus; species Platyrinchus mystaceus. The sequence goes on from JAWWLV010000001.1 coordinate 102,948,022, forward strand.
GGAAATTTGAGGAATTATGTGGAGATATGACACACACACTGTTCAGACGATGTTGTCATTAGTTGGAGAGAAACTAGAGTTTGTTTTCTAGTATTATGGCTGTAAGAAATGGAGCAAAACCATCTAGAGATGCTCAGAGAACTGTACACAGATATTCTCATTTTTGAGAGATAGTTGAGCCATAGCATGAAGAAACAGGTCTAAAGCTGAGAGATGTTGAGAGCCAGACTAATTTTCACCTCCTTGTTTGACAGAGATGATGTTCAAGTGGTGTTTGAATAATCACCCAAACTCATAGGCTATTGGCCAACCAAAAGGAGACCTTACACTGTCGAGCTACAGAGTTCCAAAGGTGCTACATGAATATTGTACAAGCCGCTACATATCTGTATGTTAATAAGCATTCAAGATGCTATCATTAGTATTATTGTTGTTGTTGTTTGTAGAGACCACATAATGTGCTAATTTGTGTCAAGTAGCTGCTATTAAAGAGCAGTATAACTTGCAGAAAGGTTATGGCCTGATGGTACGTTTAACAGCAATGAGGTGTATTATATCCCCTAAAAATAATTCAAGTAAGAACAACATGAATGTAAATAGAGCAGGATGTGATTGCTGTGTAGAATGCACTCTGCAGAACAAGGGTTCACACAATGCCAACCTTTTCCAAGGCAAACTTTATTACTGCTGGAGATGCCTCTCAGGGAGCAGGATGGCAGCAGAGGCTGGTGAGGGTGGGGGTCTTGCTGGTGCTTTCTTTGCAGGATTGAGTCTCAGGCTGGTCATGGTGTTGTAAACTGCAATTGTCTCAGATCACTGCTGAGGACTATTGTCACGTTGCTGCACAGGGTGTGGCTGCTGGGAGGGTGGAGTGTAGGGGATGAAATCCTTGATGAAATAAGCTTGTTTGACATCAGCAATTATCAGCTCTCCGCTGTCTGTGAAGTATTTCCCCTGTTCCAGAGGCTGAGGTGCAGTTTTCCCAGCTTGCTGCAGTGTAAAGATTAGATTGCTATCTCCAGGCAGCTAGCACTGAGATGCTGCAGGCTGAACAATAACTATGGCAGACTGAAAGGGTGATTCCTAAAGTGCTCCTGAGAGCCTAATTGATTTATTTATTTATTTTCCCTCTCACTGCTCTCTGGCAAGAGTCTTATAACTGGTGCAGCATCAACAATCACTCTGGGTCAAGCCGCATTAGCCCCAGCTCTAACCTTCTAAAGCATTCCGATTTATGAATCCAATTACGGGGGTTTACAGCCTGTTTAGCTTTGTTGGTGGTGTTATTATTGTTATTTATTTCAGTTTAGCTGTGCTGCATCCCATTTCAGGGTAATTAGGGAGGTTCCTTTTGATAATGTTTAGGCTCAACAATATAATGTCAGGACTGCAGTATAAATCTTTCCTTTTGTCCTTCCCCCATCTGACAGCTGTTGGTGTGAGCCTATGGGCCTTGCAGGTCTCAGTATCCTTTAGTTCTTCGCAGCTTTGACTGCATTATATAACTTCTTTATTTTTTTCCCAAAGTAATTCTGACACTAAACAGGAAAGAAAACATTTGTTTTATCTAGTTGTTAACTAGATAAAACATTATAAAAGAGATCTTACCAGAACTAAGATAAGAATCTCTACTTACTCTTTTAAAATGCTGCAGTTTCTTTCCTCCATCCAAACTCATAGTTCAATGGCTTAGGTCTGACTCATGATTTCCATATGCTTGGGACTTGCAAGAGAGACTTTGTCTGCACAAGGAGCAGAGAAGGAAATAATCAGATTTGTAATGCGTGCAGAAAAAGCCTGTAACATTTAAGATCTCTACCAAAATACTTCAGGAGTCCGAGCAAGTTACAGTAAGCAAATTATCTTGGAACAAATTATCTGATATCTAATTGAATTTCCTGCCATGGCTCCCATCAATCTTGTGTGCTGAAGACTACCTGTAGTGTGTTCTGAGCTTAATAACAATTAAGACTTATGATTAATTGTTACACATAAAGCAGCTGAAAGAATATATGCAGATGTATATTGTAGACAATATTACTAAGTTTTTCTTGTTGCAGTTATAGATGTTGCTAGACAGTCATTTGAACTAGTAGTATTCAAGTCAGAGAATATTTTAAATCTGTCAGGAAAGTCATATAAGGAAATTTAGGTAATGATGGTCTACTATGAGTGAAAAAAACCATTTTTTGAGGTTTTTCTTTGTTTTGTTTTTCATATATTTATATAGTATAAACACTTTCCTCCCCTTGATCCCCCTTTGCATTATATGTATTTCTAAATTACTACTCTGATGTTTTCTAACTCACTGAGACCTGTTCTTTATGCCATTATCTGCTTCTTGATCAAAATACTCTATACCTACTTAATGAAATTTACCTGTTTACTCTGTTCCAAATTTATGTGAACTAGTTCAGTGAAAAGTAGGACTGCACCCAAGTTTCTCTCCAAAATTAAAAACAGTCAGTTGAAGTTGAAAGGTTTGACTTTTGCATTTTGTCACCCTTTTTATATTTTGAGTAAGAAAATAACAACAAGCCCAAACTGGCAAAACTTTTCTATATTTCCTTTGATATTCATACATGACCCTGTGAATTATGAAGCATCTGATGAGAGATTATTTCTTCTGAGATCCCCTGGTGGAATCACGCAGCTTGGATATGTCAGACCATTACGATAACATAAGAGACAGGACTTAGTAGCAGAGATGATCACATATTAATGTGCCTAAACAACTCTGAGATTGAAAGTGATTCACCTATTGCATGTGGAGAGCTGACAGGGAATAACCATCTGCTTCTTTTTGCACAGAGATACACAAAAGTTTAGAGGATTTCTTGAACAAAGTTTTTCTTTAGTCTTATGGAACTAAACACCTAATAGATATAACACCTAATGGAGGAAAAGGCAATTTAGGACAAGTAAAATGCCAAAAGAGGTGTAGAGTTCATAGAAGAATTGTGCTAATTTCTAGTTTTTGCGGTAAATGAAACACAAGGAAATGGAATAAACGATGGTTTGGAGTGTTTTATTAAATAAGCAGAGAAAGTATTATAGGACTAATCATTAACCTGATAGTTCTCTATGATAATGGGAATGTGGCAGTATAGTTGACATGGGCATTTGATAATTCTAAGAATCTGTACACCAAAGATCCTCAAGATCCTTCATCTTTCTCGTGATACAAACTTCATTTACAGAAAAACAAAGTCCTTCCTCTTCGGTGTGATTGTAATGCAGGTTTTGGCAAAGTTGGTGGGGTTGGTTCCATGATTTCACCCCATGGATTCTATTATTAATATTCATTTAGCTATACTCTCAAATTAATGATTGTTCAGCAATAGCTCTCCAGAGCAGAAAGAAAACAATCTTCTCACAGTTCTCTGGGAGCACTTTTTTAACAAATAGCAATCAACTTGCACCAATTATTTGAAATTGTCCCTATTTTCAGAACTGGTATAGTTAAAACTGTAAGTACCATGACAATCAGCATTAACAGCAAGCAATAACTCTAGCAGACCAATCCTTGCAGTGTAAGTCAGCTGTAGATCAAGTTCAGCTAAGATTTGTCTGCGACAGTACATTTTAAGTCTAAGAGAGTAGACTTTCAAATCCAAGCTTGTGTTTCATTCACAATCAGTTTCCTGACCTCAGGAGATTCAGAGCCAAGTCAATTTCCTCTGCTGGATCTCTGTGTCAGGTTTTTTGTTCTTTAATCTTGAAGCACAGTTTGGGGAACACATCTCAGGTAAAACACCTTAAAGAGGAAAAATAGTTCCTGAGCAGCTGTGAGAAACAAAGAGTGCATTGGGGAACTAGTACCAGTTGTGTAAGATGGTTCTTCAACAAAAAATAAGTCCTTATCTTCCTAGTAAATCCAAATTCAGCATTATTCATTGCAAGGCATCATTTCCTTAAGATATCTCCTCATTTGTTAGGCTGACATATCTTGACACAATGGCAGCTGATGATGGGATTAGGAAGGATTAATCAAGACAGTCTAACATCTGAATAAAGCTTTGACAGGGAGCCTGGCCCTTGCATGTTGATATTGCACAAGCCATCTTGTTAGATACTGTGTTATGAAATACCGTTTTTGTTACATTTCTGATAAATATAATGATACAAGACAAGCTAGGTATTATTTGGTGCTTCTTAGCAACCACTCCTCATGGGGTTTCAGCTGAAACATGTTCATCCTGCCAGTAGGGAACCAGGACCTATTTCTGCATGGGGAAGATCACAGTTTCACTGTGCTGCCTTCCAGAAATAGCAGGGAAATTCGTCAAGGTTTTCTGCACATTCTCTCATTTTTTCCTACACACAAACCCATGCAGCCTTCTGAGGATAGCAAGTGAAGCCAAAATGAACAGAGTGATGTAATGGTCTGTGATGCTGGGGTGAGGCAGGACTGACCCTGCATCTCCTGACGGCAGTACACGGTCTGCTTGTTACATGATAGACCTGCAAGCCCAGTCATGATCAAATATCTACGGCCAAACACCATGCCATAGGGTATCTGATGACACACAGACTCTGCTGTAAAGGATATCAACTCTAGTTGTAAAGGATAGCAAGATGTCTGCTGTCTTGTAGCAGAAATGACTGAAAACAGAGTATGCTTGGTCCTAGGTACATGGCACAGGGGATGCTGAATGGAAATGGTGAAGATTTTAAAAATATGACTATAATATTTTTATATTTCCTATTGGAAAATATCTCCTTCTAGGCTATCCAGAATTCCACCAGCAGGAGATATAATTTAAAACATAAAAACACCTGTGTGCAGAAAATGAAGTCTATGTCAAAGATAAACTAGAAAATATTATGCCTCTGTATGTAGTGCGGGGTGATATTTTCTGTGGGTTTATTTTCAAGTGTATTTTACTGCAAAATAACATGGGTTTTTTGTTTGTTTATTTGTTTGTTTGGTTTGTGCTTTGTTTCCTTTTCTAATTGGGATTAGTTAAATCACGAGGCAATGGTGTATTAGCAGTATTAGACTGGCTTACTTATCTTAATTTCAGCTGAGATCTAATTACATACTCCCCTGCTGGACTTCGCTCGAGTGAAGAATCTGCTTGTATGATGTTATGTACAGGGAGTTGTGGTTAAGTGTCAAGTAGCATCTAAATCAAAGTAATCATGGGGCTTTTTTTATACCTAGTTCTCTGTGTTAGGCAGAGATTCCAATTTTTATAAGCTAAAGATGCTAAACCCTGGGGACGTTCTGTGGTCTGTGGACTACCTCAAAATCTCTGTGTAGAATGCATTCGTCTCCTCCGTATGTATGTAGAAACGTGTGGAGAAGTGTGGCACTGTCCCAGCACCACGTACTGTGCAAGGCACTGAATTTGAACAGGGTGAGTTTGCACCAGCTGAAGGTAAAGTGAGGTTAGGAACAAGCAAGCAGTGGTTTTTTTGCTGTCCATGAACTCCTGGGCTTCATTAATGAAATGCAGTAGGGGTGCAGACCCTCCTCTTCTAGGAACCTCAATTTAAGTGGGAGCATTGCATGGAGGCGTTACTGGAGTTGGAGCACAAGGCAGTTTCAATGTTGGAGAGCCTCAGGGGTGTCTGAAGTTCAAGTTAGACTGACTGCTTATCTGAGGCCAGTGTTTCTCCTCCCTAATTATTATCACAGGCAATTAAAACAGAACTAACTCCACAGTATATCATTTTAAAGGGGAGAAAGGAAGGCAGATCCTCAGCTGTTAGCTAAACCTCGGTGAGATGAGAATCCTATGTACTTTTGTGACATGAGCATGAGGCATTTTCATTGAGGCATGAAGATTTAAGGTGCCCAGGAAATGGCACACAGTGTTTTATAACAACTTCTTACATTTTACATTGCTTTCTAAAATACATTTTTGTATTTTAAGTTATCATTAGAAGATGCAAATTTTATATAGCTTTAGCTATAAAGCATATTGTTGTTTATTATTTGAATTTCCATAATAGCAGATGTTTTCCATGCTGTTGTGGCAGTGCAGACTTTATGTCCTTAACACGTACCCAGGCGGATGTAAATATTAGTACAGTTATGCTGTTGTTCATATGCAGCTGAGGAATCCAAAGACTAAATTTGTTCTTCATTATCCACAGAGACAGTATTTGTAATAATTCACAGCTAGATTAGTGGTCCAAACACCAGCCAAATGCAGTGCTGGGTTGTTTTCTGGGTTATGGGTTACTTTAAAAACAATATATGAAAGACAGATGATTTCTCCAACAGCTGATGACAAATGCAGACTGATCAACTTACTTCTAAAATATTTATCAAATATACCTGTGGATAAGTTACGTTCTCAAAGAACCAAGTGCTTCTGTAATGATGGGATTTATGTTTCATTTGCAGCTTGGTGTTTTGGCTCAACTAAATTTGCCCATGGATTCGTGTTACCACCATTCATCATAGTATCTGAGTAGTTTTCAGGCAATAACAGGGAATTATAAATTCCTGGAAACAGGAACATTTGTGGATTGTTGCATTACAAACAGAAAATTACTTTAAGTAACTCCTCACTAGTCTTTTAGATGAAATTCCTAAACCCTCAAAGATCCTTGATCTACAGGCTCACAGCCACTGACTAGGAGGGCTGGTTAGAGTTTCCATCCCTGTTTGACTCAGGCTGTCTTGTCCTTTGTAGGCAGGGATAAAATATTTGCAAAGTGGATTTCTCTAGATGCCATTTGGTGTATCTTTAAAAAAATTTCCTGTACAGAGATTATGAGCAAGCTTACTGATGGTAAGACTAGGCTTGTCTAACTTCTCTGGAAGCTCCGTTGGTGAACAGCTGTAAAGCTTTGTCTTTACCTCTCAGTATTTTCATTTTAGTTTCAGTATGAACTCTGATAATTTGTGTTACTGTTGCAACAGTCTAAGAGTGCACCAAAAAGACCCCATAACTGAACTTTATGAGAATGTTATCCTGCAACTGATCACACACAGAATCACAGAATCATCATTTTTGAAAGAGACCTTCAAGATCATCTCGTCCAACCATAAGCCCAGCACTACTATACTCACCCCTATACCATATCCTCAAGTGCCACATCCAGATGCCTCTTGAACTCTTCCAGAGATGTTGACTGCACCACCTCTCTGGGGTACTTATTCCAATGCCTGACCACTCTTTCAGTGGAATTTTTTTTTCTAATATCTAATCTGAACCTTCCCTGGTGCAACTTAAGGCCACTTCCTTAATGAGACATGGTGAAACAGACTGACCACCACCTCACTACAACTTCTTTTCAGGTAGTTGTAGAGAGCAATGAGGTCCCCCTCCTTCTCTCCAGACTAAACAACTCCAGTCCTTCAGCCACTCATAAGACATGTGCTTCAGATCCTTCACCAACTCCGCTGTGCTTTTGAGAGACAAATTATTTGTTTTCAAATGTTTGTGTTCAGGCTGGGAGGCAAAGGAAAGAGGTCTGAAATGGCAAGAGGTTTTTTGCTACGACTATTCTGGAATAGAAAATAATGAAAAACAAACAAACCAACTAACAAGCAATCCCCCTGTATTGAATAAGGCTAAAGTCACCATCAAAGAAGAGCTATTCAGAAATCAAAAAGGAGAGAAAATCTACCTGGAAGAGCTGTGTTGTAAAGGAAATGTTTGTTAGAAGAACTTTCAGAACAAGTTCATACTTCTGCATGTTTTCAAGTTAGGATATAAAACTGAAATCTTCAGCACCAGAAAGCTGTAATGCTTTCTTACCCATATTGTAGTTGTGTTAAGAGACTGAGTCAGAGGTTGTTGCAAACCTGAAATTTAAGGTTATTTCCTGTCTTGGAGAATTTTGGCTTGTTAGAAGTAATCTTAAAATGAGATAAAAGACATGGTATTTTATTGAATGTTTCCAGCTGCAGGAGAAGACTTTGAATGCTTTGTAATTATACTAAGACAAATACAACTGAAGAGAAGGTGTAGGATCTCTTTGCTTTTTCAGTACACCCAGGGTTTACACCTTTACAGTGTCTTGAGTATAATTGTGTATTATGTAAACTGCATCTCCTCAAAGTGTGGCAGCAAGTGTTGAACTGCTTCCCATCGATCACAAAATCCACTAATTTTTATCTAGCTAAGAAAGGATGTCTGTTTCCTTGACAAAGGCATTTCTCATTTGCATGAGGCATCACTTTTAGCCTCTTAATCTTTAGGTGACTCTAGGGAGGCACAGTGATGTTCTGCATCAATAATCCTTCACATTAAATTTCTAACAAGAAAGTTTCTCTGTATCTGAGGTGTTTGTTCCTGGTGCAAATATTTGTTAGCTTTTCTGTCCTTGGCTTGACTCTCAAGGTTCTTCTGTTGGTCCTCTGCTCATCTTTGCTCAGATATAGCTGTTAGAGTTGACATGTCCAAAATTATGATTCTGTAATAGGGATTTCATGGATCTGTGTATGGGAATGGTGCCTGACTTCATGTTGTCCTCTAATAACAGGATCAGCTTCAGTGAATGTGTGATGGAGCCAGTGATGAGTGGTGTCCCTCAGGGGTTGGTATTGGCACTGACACTCTTCAGCATTTTTGTTGGCAACATGGACAGTGGAATCCAGTGCACCTTGGCAAGTTCGCTGATGACGCCAAGCTGTGTGTTGCAGTTGATACAGTGGAGGGAAGGGATGCCATCCAGAGGCACACTGACACTCTTGAGAGGTGGGCTGATGCAAACCTCATGAAATTCAACAAAGTGAAGCACAAGGTCCTACACCTGGGTCACAGCAATCCCAGGCACACCTACAGGTTGGGCAAAGAAGTGACTGAGAGCAGCCCTGAGGAGAAGGACTTGGGGTGATGGGTGATGAAAACTCAACACGAGCCAGCAGTGTGCGCTCACACCCCAGAAAGTCATCTGTGTCCTAGGCTGCATCCAAAGGAGCATGGCCAGCAGGTTGAAGGAGGTGATTCTCCCCCTCTACTCTGCTCTTGTGAGACCCCACCTGGAGTACTGTGTACAGTTCATGTGCCCCCAACATAAGAAGGACATGGAACTGTTGGAGCATGTCCAGAGGAGGGCAACAAAGTTGATCAGAGGATTGGAGCACCTCTTCTATGAAGACAGGCTGAGAAAATTGGGGTTGTTCAGCCTGGAGAAGTGAAGGTTTTGTGGAGACTTCACAGCAGCCTTCCAGTATCTGAAGGGGGCCTACAGAGAAGCCAGAGAGGGGCTCTTCATCAGGAACTGTAGTGATAGGACAATGAATAATGGGTACAGATTGAAAGAGGGGAAACTTAAGTTAGATATTAAGAAGAAATTCTTTACTGTGAGGGTAGTGAGATGCTGGAGCAGGCTTCCCAGGGAGGTTGTGGTTGCCCCAGTCCTGGCAGTGTTCAAAGCCAGGTTGGATAAGGCTTTGCGCAACCTGACCTAGTGGGAAGCGTCTCTGTCCATGGCAAGTGAGATTGGGATTAGAGGATCTTTAAGGTCCTTTCCAACCCTTAGCATTTTATGATTCTACAATTCTGTTAATGAAACCGCTGTATTCCTGCATGAGGTTTTTCAAGAGACATGCTGTGCTACTTAGCAGTTCAAAGTGGAGGCACAACTGTGACCCACCATCTGTACTTGGGGAACATGACGGAAGAGCAACGTATTCAGGTGCAGGGTAGAAGGGTAACTAGAGGACCAAGAAAATCCATGATGATTCTGAAGTTCCTTCCTTTTCTCTTGGACTTACTTGTGGTTCCCTTTGGGTGACTTCTGAGGCCAGAGAGCAGGGGAAATAAAGAGGTCAGTCACCAAGGTTCTTTGGGAAGCATTACACTGGGACAGCATATGAAAAGCCCATATGTCTGAAGGAGTTTCTAAAGGCCGCCTGCAGTTCTAGGGAGAAGCCAGATGCTTTCCTGTGTCTGTACAAAAGCTACCATGGTATATCTTAATTTCTTAAGATAGTTACATTCTACTCAGCTTCCATTTTAGGAGAACTTGCCTCCACAGTTTTATTCTGTTCTGTTCATATGAAAGCTTACGTGAATGAAGCCTGCCTCCCATTTTCCTGCCATGATGCCATCCCTTTTCTCGTTATCTCTCTTTCTGTCTTAAAAGAGCATCGGTTTTCAATTCTCTGTTGTAAAAACTTTGTTTTATTTTTGTCTACAGGGTCTAACGAAGATGTGCTATATCATAACAGCAAATGCAGATTATTTTTAGCTATAATAAGAACAACGGGGCATTCATATCTATCAAATGCTACAAGTATAAAATAAAGGAAAAATATTTTTAATGCAAAGCAGTGTAAAATTACGGTTGTTAATTTTGTTTTCAACACTTCTGATGCTATCCACATTCATGGAAAGATACTGGGTTGGATCCACTAAGATCGTTAGTAAAATTCCCAGTTAATCAAAGAGATCCAAGATTTTGTTTATCACTCATCCCAAACTAAAGTGAGAAAAAACAGGATTAAAGTACATACATATTTTCCTTTAAGTTGTAATGAAATTTAAGGATTTAGTCATGAGTGATTGGATTGGAATATCAATGAAAGGAGCGCTTTTGCTTTAGATCCTTTAATGGGTGTTGACGCTTGTCAACTGTCAACTGAAATTCCACCATGGGGAATTTGTTGTTACAAAGGAAGCTTATTCAAATAGATCACCTACAACAGGATATTTCACAATAGTAGTAACAGATAGTATAATGTCAGATGTTCAGGAATTTGCAAAGTTATTAGAATAACAGAAAGAAAACAGTCAAAGGATTGATATACAGTCCATGGGTAAAACTAGAACATCCTTTAACTGGGTGTACTTCATATATGTTCCAGTGATGATAATACATTAATTTAACAGGTGATCTACAATGGTTTGCATCTGTAATTTATTACTTACACGTTCCTCAATGCCTTGTTACTTATTTCATTAAAAATAATTGGACAAGCAACACTAATGAAGTTAAGTAAATTGATTATGTGTAGAAATATTTAATTTTGTTTGATGAAAAATTATTCACAAGCAAAATAGTGATGAACGGTTTGGCTGTGAGATTCCTGGTCTTAGTCATATTGCTGCTAAAACAGTTGAAGAGCACCCTTTGTAGAAAAAGAGAGGAGCTGTTGTGTTTCTAAGCCTGCAATATCATCTGGGACTTAAATGCCATTTCTCCCACTTTTTGGCAGGGAACTGATTTCCAGTGATTCGCATGAATGTGAAGTTATTGGGAAACTTTAGTTTTACTTGAGGTTTTTTTAATTAAACAAGCAAATGAAAAGCATTTTGTCCTTATTTGGAGTCCGATGCAAATATCTTGTGTATTTCCTGTCAGCGTCTCTTGCTAAACACTAAAATATTCTATTGCAGAGACATTTGTGCAGGAAAAAGTAGTTTCTTTTAGTTTGTTGTTCCAGAACTAGAGTTTAGGTGCCATCCACTGTACCTATTCAAGAAACCAGTTCATGCTATTTCACACTTGTGCAAGTCCATCTGTACACTATCCTGAGAAGACCATTTCAGCTGAAGGATATGAAGACTTTCTGATTTGGACTTTGGGAAGAGTGCAAGGCACATATAGAGAATGATTTCAGTGGCAAAACATATATATTCATTAACTATTGCATTAGGAAGACACTTTAAAAGTTACATATAGACACACACACACACAAAAGGCAGTTCTACCACATTAATACTGCATACTTTCATGACAAGAAATAATTTGTGTGTGTTTACTCTTTCCAGGGCTGTGGCCTTGAACCTCTGGTGTACATCAGCCTTTCTACCACAAACAAGGGCACTGAGACAACAGCCCTGGCTCACCCTGTCAACAATCCACTTGTGTTGCAAAGTACCATGAAGTTTGACATCTGGTGATGCTTGATGAGGTACAGACATATTAAAAAAATAAAGTCTTGCATTCTAATTAGCAGAAGTTGTGAGTGGTGAGGATGACAAGGAAAGGATGACATGTAAAGAATTCAGTGTATTCAGTATCTGAATAGTTTCAAATCATTTCAGGGCCTGTGGGAAGTTTCATAGTGTACTGCTGTTTGATTGATGCTATTAAGCATTACAACAAAACAACTTGAAGAAACAATCCTGGAAAAAAATTAAAGAAAGAATTGCTAATAGATAGAGGAAAATTATCCCCAATGAGCAAAGGAACATTTTATTTTGCTAATGTTTCCTTGAAAAATGATTTTGCTAAATAAGCTAATGGTTGGAAAATAATGACAGATAGCAATGAATGCTCAGACTAAGCACACACGGGATGTAAGCAGGCCATAGCAGATTTCTGTGTCAAGTATTTGGATCTTCCATACGACCTGGCAAGAGACAACCCTAAGAAAACAGTTACTGCCCCCCCAACAAATAGTTGGGGAGCATCAACCATTATGGAAAAATCTTTTCTTAGTTAAGCAAATTATAGACAAATCCTGCTCCAGTAACTTCTATTCTTTCAAGCTGAGGAATTCACAGTGCAGGCAATAACAGGTGTTCTAGATCCATTTATTTGACAGTCAACATCACAAGACTACAGATCACTTCCACACTAATCCATCTGTTGAGATAAGAATTTGTGCTTTCAGTTGTGTGCTGCCTCTGCATAAGTGATTTCAGAAGATTTCAAACCTCATTTTGAGCCAAATTCAAATCAGAGGATGGATCAGACCTCCCTGGAAAACTGAAAAGAAGAAAAAAACCCTGTTCTCAACTTTCTTGTGTAATTCTAAGATTGTTTACCTACCACCAAAGAGAGTCCATACCAATAAGTAATTTTTGTCTTAAAGGGTGGTGTGATTCCTGTATTCAGAGCTGGAAACAAGAGGAGGCCAACACATATATATGAGAAATGTGTGAAATAGGGACCGCTGTCCTAAGTAACCTACTGAATGAACGGACTGACAATGAGGCAGCAGAAGTTGCCTTCAGAATGCTGGCAATGCCTAAGGAAGGAGTCTGGATCCTCACTTATAGGATGAACACAGGCTCCCTGGTTTGTTCATTGAGAGCTTTCTGAAACAGATCCAACCTGAAAAGAAGGTGATTACCATGGAGAAAAGATTTTTCCAGGCTGATCCAAAATCAGACCAGACTGTAATTTTGAGCTTCTATACAGACAAAAATTATTATAAATAGAAGAATGGCCCAAATTGTAATAAGGACAATTCTATTTTCATTTTTAATATGAGACTTGCAAAGCTTTCAGTTCATGCCCTAGTATATATTTATGGTGAAATACTGTTTCAAGTACTCAAAAATAGTATGTAGGATGCTAAGAATGAATTATTTATGGCCTTTCTTTTGGTCTGTTCCAGGAAATACTTAGATTATCATTTTTCTGTGATTGACAGTTTCATGAAAGTATCTGACAGATACTTCCAAACGTTAATTCTTATCCCATGTTCTAACATCTGTGTATATATTAGACTGGTAAAACTTTCACTGATTTCTATGGGAGCACTGAAATTCTGTGTTTTGAGGAAATCTCAGCTCCAGAATCATATTCATGTAGATTAAAATCTTAAACTTCCAGTGACTCATTAGATGTAAAATCAAACTTTCTCAGAGGCTTTTCAGTTTTTTTGGCTCATGTGCACATATGCTTATGTGCAAATGCTCTAACTTTTGAATATTTAGAACAGTCTTACTCTTGAACTATGGAAAATGTTGACATTTAATTTTCATGTTATTTAAGAAAAAATATAAAGAGGGAAAAGTAACTAGAAACAGAAAGGAGTATTAAATGTGTTGTGCTGTGTGAAATGCATGTATATGCCTAGAATTTTGTGATAAAAGCATTTGACAAAACCACTATTTTTCTCTTCCAGCCTCTTGGAGCCACACAAAGGGCACTGTCACTTGGCAGAAATTTTGTGCCTGGTATTCACCAAATACTATTTTACTGTCATCTGTAACTCAAGTTGGTTTATTTGTTTTTCTGAAGAAGCCTGGGAAAACTTTCTATTGGGAATGCATGACTATGGGAAAGTTTTGGTATTTTAAAATTCAGCCATTTTGGAATTATTGAAATTTATACAGTGTGCTGGTATCTTAATTAGTGTAATCTGTGTTGCAGCAGTTGCTGACCTCTGCCAGGCATTCACAGGTGAAACTTTTTATCTGTTTGTCACTCAAAAGACAAGTCAGTCAAGGGAAATCAATTTCATTCTATTCATCCATAGGCATCCCCCTTGGAAATGACTTTTTGCTCATGCCTGGGACAGGTTTTAACCTGGTCTGTATTTTTTGAAACCTTTATACTCATCATTTCCCCATGGCCTTAAAGAGCTGAAATAATGCTTGACCCTTGGGTTTAGTCTTTTCAGAATAATGTGTGAATATTTGAAGGAAAACAAGACTCCTTTCTAGCCAATTTACTGCTTCCTTAGAAGATAATGAAGGAATCTGTTTCCAGCACCACTTGCCTTCTGAGAAGTCTTCCCAGCTGTCTCTGGACTGGGAACCCAGTGAGCACCTTTGATTCCCAGTGAGTGCCACTGTGATCATCCGTCTGAGCAAACTCAGGTGCTGCTTACTGTGGGAGTAAGACATGGCTGGTTAGGATGTTAGAGCAACTCATAGATGGGGGGCTCCCAGGTGAGTACCTGAAGTTGCAGCTCACCAAGATTCTCTTTCAGGTTCCTTTCACTTCTGTGCCCATGGATGGCTCCACTCCTGCCAATGCAAAGGGTCCTGATTTTTCTTGCAAAGAAGTTCTGTCATTTCTCCCCTTGTTGCTCTTTGTCTTTCATTTTCTCTTTCCACTTCTTCCTTCTGAAATCCGTGAGGGTTTATATTCTTTTCTAGATTTTTTTTTTCTTCTTATCCACATTTTTTCATTCTGGAAAATATATACTTAGATCCTCAGTTGTATGTTCTTCTCTTCCTCCATGTCATAGTGTATGTTTCCGAATAAAAAAAAATAAAAAAAAAAAATCACTCTTTATTTTCAGTCTCCCTTTTCTCTCACACAGGCACATTTCCCTAGAAAAGTATTGCTTCTTTCCAGGATGCCATGCCCACAGAACCAGCTTAGTGTTCAGGTCCAGAATACAGAGCATCTAGTGACCTCATGTGCAAAGCCAGATTGAAAATGCTGCTGTAAGATGTCAGCAAAAGTGACTGAATGCTATAACTTGTTTGGTCACCTCAGGCAAGCCATCTCTCTTCTTTGTTTCATCTCTAAAATGGCTCTAATAATATGTAATGTGTGATTTATGGATGTTTGTGATTTATGGATGGAAAACTCTGTGCACAATCTGGTTGTAATTATTATTATTGTTGTTGTTATTATTATTATTATTATTATTTCTGAAATTTAATTTTGCCATTTGGCTCCTTCCAGTTAAACTAATGCGTATTTCAACATCCTAAAAATACATGCAAGATTATCAACAAAGAGCAACTTGTTATTACAAGGCCCATCTTTCACAATACAAATCTAAAGGGTTAAAGGAAGGACTACCTTTCTGATACTTTGCTTTTAAGGCACAGAGTTAATATTCAGATGTAAGCTGTGAAACCTGTTCATTGGTCAGCCAAGCTTTTATTCTGAAAATCCTTTTTGTAAGCAGTTAGAAAACAATGAAACACATGCAGGATATTTAGAATAATGACAGCACCTGAATTCTCTCATACAGTGAGTGGTAGGCTTCTAATCCAATGAGATAGAGAGCTGTACCCTATATGAATGACCTAGATACAGACTCCAACTGACTAACATTTATTAAGAAAAAGGCAATCCTTTTTCATGTCAGCGTCAGACATTGAACTGCACTGAAGAATGGAGGGTATAGCTCGTACAGCAAAGAGTTGATGCTCTAAGCAATGGTTTCAATGTACTGAGGTTTGGGTATTTTCTTTTAACAAATTTATATGGCAAACCCACTTAAAGCAGGTTAAATATTGCTTAATGGGATCCTTCTGCTTCTCTTTCATTTTGATTTAATCCTGCTCTCTCAAACAGCACCATCTGTACTCTTGATTCCTGGCTGGATATATGGGAACAGAGGGTGAGGTCCAAAAAAAACCCATTTCTGAACAATTAAGGTGGAATTTAGGTGCCTAAGTAAAGGCCATAATTCAAAAACAAATGGACTAAATCACTTAGGCTTCAGAGAGCTTTTAGCCTCAGAAGAACCTGCAGTTCTGCTCCTCATCCACTGACTTACATGTGAGTTCCAGATGGGATTTGCAATCTGAGTCCTTTGAGCGCCCTTTGAGCGCCCTAATCTTGCGACTCCCCTAAAAATAATTCAAGGTTATCACAATGTAATACACCATGCAAAACTCATGTCCCAGGGATAAAGTCTAGCTGCCTACTGTTTTCAGAGCATGAACACCCAGTGAGTGGGAGGTGCAGATTATGGTCCCTGCTGCTCATGGTACATTCAGCTACAGAGTTAGACTCACTCTTGGTCTCCTAGTTTAATTAGTCTTGCATTCTTGAATGCACATCTTCAAAGAAGCCCTCAAAGTTGGTTTCTGTCTGGGTTTTCTCTACAGGAACTCTGTATTTGAATGCCCTTAAGCTGAAGACTAATTGGACCTCTGTTTCATGTATACCAGGTGAGTGGTTCAACCAATAGGTCATTATCCACTGGGAAGGGAGTCACCAACACTTTTGGAAGCCTCCTGAAAAGGGCGTCTAAAGCACCTAAGCTCACATTATTATTTTCAGCTAGCACCAGAGTCTCTCAGAAGCACATCATATCAACACACAAACATGTATCCTCTACCAAGAGATGGGCAGATTTTCATAGAACTCCTGCTTGGATTTTTGTCTGAATCCTTGTTTCCCTTTAATTTTTTAGATATTTTTCCCCACTCTAACATGCTTAGGTCTCCAATTTGTTTTTTCATTATGCACTCCTCCTGGATTTGATATCCTGAAAGAATGAGTGAAGACACTGCACGTCATTTTGCCTAAATACATCTTTTATATTTGGTTCTTTAATCTGAACAACTGAGGATGTCTTTAAAGCAGTTTGTTACAAACCGCTTAAAATCTACATCCCACATAGTTCATTAGATGCTGAGTGATGAACACATCACACATTTATCTGAAATGGCTTGTCTAATTAGCAGCCGTAAAAGGTAACAAACGGAAAGAGCTGTCTGATCTCCTCCATCTATCTGAACATACGACAGCATGTGCCTGTGGTCTCAAGTCTTGTTAGTGCTGTTCCAAACAATTTCTTCAGAGATCAGTAAAGTCAGCAGGAATGAAGGCAGCTCAGCATTTTGAAAGATCCTGCTGCTTCTCTAGGTGCTCAGATGAGGCATGTGTCCATGTTTGACCCAAATTCTAGAATAAAGGCCTGTAGCCACTTCTCCCAACCCCAACATATACCATTAGAAATAAGGCAGAGTTGTCAGTGTTCATGAAGCTCCCCTTTTGATTGTTTATGGCTTTGGGCAGTCCTCCACCTGCCTTTATGAATGATAATGCAATAACACAATCACTAACGTTTATTGCACTAATGATAAGTCCAATTAAAAAGGAGATAGTGAAAACCCCATGCCATAACAATGATCCACATGAAAGAGGCATGTGCAATATGTTACTTAAAGAAACTGTGGGATGAAATTAGGAGACCAATGGATGTATTTCTAGAGGCTTTTTGCTTTGTCCATTGACTGCCACTTTAGATCAAGATTGCTAAATCTATGCAAGGCAGATATTGAAACTTCTATATATTAATCTATGATTATTTTGGTTTTCCGTGGCAGTTTAACAATAGGCCACATATTTATAATCTCAGAAGCAGGCTCTAATTCAGTAGCTCATGCCCTCTCTGTTTAGCAGTGTTTATTTTAAACCCATGCTTAAGTTCAGTTGAATACATTTGCTGGGAGCTCAGTATCTGTCAGAAAGATGTTGCTGGGTCTAGCTGGACTTTTTGTCTGACCCAGTACATCTATTCATATATTCTCGAGTACTTTTCTAAATCAGGACAATGAAATGCACTTTATAAACACCACATGGACCCATTATTAATGCCTCAAAATTCTTATTTGCTAAATACCAACAAAGGAGTACAATGGCTGCTTCTCTTAGAAGAAATGCTTCTATTCATTGTTTTGTAATTTTCTTTTTTTCTCTAGAAGTTTGCATTAATTAGTCTTTTACAGACTGGGTTGTTGAAGGCAGATGAAATGATGAATCCTGCAAATCAGGCATACAAAATTTGCTGCCTCTGGATCCCTTCCATTTGTTCATGCTTCTGCTAAATCTGTGAACAATGCTCTGCCGTGAGATACTGCATGTGTTTTACATGTAGATAGCGGCTGGATAACAACTACAGGAGGGCAGCTGGCCAACTCAATTGGCAAGTGCTAAATTGAATGGGATATCCAAAAGCAAGAATATAAATATTTTGGTTCAAAGTTTAATTTATTGAAGTATACCATTTGGCACCAAAAGCTTTTTGTAAATCATTTTTCTTACTCTGCAGTCATGAATCAGTCCATGCATTAGTGATTCCAGCCGCAAACAGCTGAAATTCAATGTTGGCTGATGCAAAAATGTAGTTATTATGGTGATTTGACATCAAGCTCCACATCTTGAGTAGACACCACTACCCCATTTAAAACTAATTCCTCAGGAGTGACATCTCATGCACAGGGATTATGAGTCATTAAATAATCATTTGGTAACACAGTGCATCCCTTGCCTCTGGAAGTGGTGTTCAGCATGGTGCATACACAATTAATCAACCTTAAAATAATACTTTCCACTCTTCTAAATTACATTTCCCTTCTTAAGTTTGTAGAAAGGGCTCATTTAACTAGAACATGATTTTAAAGGTAGAAATGAGCCTGGGCAATGTAACTGGGATTTAGATCTGAACTCCGTCAGAGGGCTGAGGGATTGGATCTGATGCCAAATGCTACTTTATGGCTGACTTGAACTGCTCTGCTGATGCAAGTCAGAAGGAAAATCATCAGATGCAGCTCTCTGGTGATCTCTTCTGCAGAAGGAAACCTGTGGAGCCTGGAAATGTCTTTAGTTTGGGGAACTTCAGCTATCCTCATTTGTTTTAGTGGTCTTTTGGGGCTGTGAGCATCACTGTGCATTCCAGTGCAGTTGGGGTATCCTTGATTAATGACCACCTCTGGACAAGACTCTGCTTGTCCATGAAGAGGGAGAACATTTACTTCCCACACCCAGTCTCCTTGTATCAAATACAGCCTAAATAATTTAAACCAGAGATTTACAAACTATTTTTATAGGATAACATTGTAGTGGGGATGGCAGGAATTGGGAACAGCAGTAAGACTAATGATAAGGGCAGATCTGGTCCTGTGTCAGCATGTGTATTGCTCAAAATAGCTCATGCAGTATTAATGATACATGTATTACAGCTGATAACTCCTATTAGCCTCCACTTTGAAGCTGAGAACTCCTGCAAGTCTGGCTCCTAGCCCATGACCGTTTAATTCATGTTCTACAAATGTAACACAGTATATTCAGGGCTGAGTCAAAATTCTTTCAGATTTGGGGCTTTGGCCTTTAATCGGCACTATTAAAAATGAAAATAAATGGAAACATCCTACCGACATTTTGTACTGAATTAACGTCATATATATTTGATGGAATTTTGATTGGAGAAAGCATTTTTGTTAAAAATATGATTATATAAACAATTATAAATTAAATATGCAAACTTGAAACTTTATTTATTAGCTGGTTTATAATTGTATTCATCATCCTATGATCTTGCATGAAATAGCAGTGATTTCAGCAAAATTTTTCCACTTTATCTCACTTCAAGGCTTGACACACAGACTGAAAGAATATAAAACCACTTAGGTAGGTGAAGTTACAGGATGTGAGCAATGATTGTTGTTGCCATAACAATGAACATTGCTATTCTTGTGATTGAACTAGACTAATGACATCTTTTAAACACTTTTTTTTCCTGATGAAATTTTGAGTGGTGTCAAAGTCCTGTGGACACTGCTTCAGCAGGGTTTGATAACCTGAAGATAAAATAATACAAAAGAGATTATAAAATGACAGAATTAATGGCAAATGGTCACAGAATCACAGAACCACTAGGTTTGGAAGGGACCTCCGGAGAACATATAGTCCAACCTCCAAATTCCCAGTCCATGAAAAATATTTTTTAACTTATTTAGTTACTTTGGCCTTTATGAATGATTTGTGAATTTGTGATTTATGAATGATTTAGCCTTTATGAATGATTTCATGCAATGAAGTTTTGTATAATTAAATTTATCAGGAAATAACAATCATTCACATGACTTATTGTTCCTTTGCCTCTGTGGTGGGACCTTGGTTATCTGGTTGTCTATGCTTACTCTATAATCAAGGAAAGAGATGGGATGAATAGTCTTCTGGGGACAGTCATCTTTTTTTCAAATGACAATAGAGAAAACTGGAGGAGGCAGATAATTCAGGCTATCTTCTGCCAATTCAGTTAGGAAAGATAAACCCCACTTTAATGTACAAATCATATTCCATCTACTCATTGGCATTTTGCTCTTCCACTGGAACAGGGAAGAATTTTGACTGAATATTTTTCGTAAGATGCTTAATTCCTCCTGTACTACTAGTAATCTATAGCCAGAGTGGAACAATGTGATCAGCCATGGTGTCCTTTACAGGAAGGATGTGGGACTTTGCTAGACAAATTTTTTCAAGACCTAGACCACATCTTTTGGAAAAAAACCCCAACAAACAAACAACTACCCAAACTTGAGTTAATAATAATGTTAATAATATGCATCTAATATTTTTTGCCTGAATGGCTTGAGTCTCAGCTTCCAGCTGTAGTATCTTTCCAAATCTTTGTCTGTTGGTTCAGATATCCGTCCATCATCGGCTTGGTTTCCCTTATAGATGCTTTGATTGCATTCAGCTCACAGCCCTTTTTTGATAAGCTTAATCAATGCAGGTCTTCGAATCATTCATTTTAGGATTTGTTTTCCAATCCTTTTATATTTATCATGGTTCTAGTCTGATTCCTTGTCAAAATATGGATACTGTCACTGGACTGTATCCTAGTACCAGTTATGCAGATGATAGAACTTCTCCAGTATGTTATCCCTCTTAGCTACAATATTTTACTGTAGCTTATATTCAACAGATTATCCACTATGGTTTGCAAATTGATTTCAGAATTGTCATTTTCTAAGACTTAGTTTTCTATCCTATAAGGATGACATCTGGCTTCTTGTCCTATTTCTACATTAAACCATTTTAAATTGCACAGATTTTGCCTTCACCTTTTTTTTTTTTTTTTTTTTACCAGCTTCTTGTACATGATCTATTCCCTGCTTCATCTGAAATTCCTCTGGTATCTGTACGCCCACAAGCTTTATCAGTAACACTTTCATACTGAGTCATCAATAAAAACATTACATGGCATGAGGACAGAGACAAATTCTGGGGAAGCCAAACCAGGACACTGCAACTTAGTGGGTTCTTTGTTTACCACCCAAAACCTGCCTTTTAACTATTTCTGTAATTTCAAATGTGTGATTTATGAAACAGAAGTGGTTGTTCTCACTTTAAAGTTGTATCATCGTCTCTTTGCATCCTGTTAGTTGTCCATGGTGCATGGCTCATGAGGCACTCCTTTGTCAAAGGGACACTCAGGTATTTCAAGGAAGCATTCACTTGCAATGGCTGGATGTGAAGGTCAGATATCTGGCTATGTGTGGCTACAAATATCTGGCTACAGGTGTGAAGCTTTGTAGCCCTTCTCCTTGCCATTGCTTGGGATGCTAAATATATAGTTTAATTTGCTGGGCATATCCACATGAAAATATAGCATTTTTGTTTCACAGACAATGATGGATAAGTACTTTTTTGTTATTGAATCAAAGACTACTGTGAAATGACCCTGAGCATCTTTTGGACTTTGCTGCAATGCCCTGGTGGTGAAGAGCATCACTCCTGTAGCCTCTAAAACAGCCACACGTGGAAACTGTGTTTAAAGATGTGCTTGTCTTACAGATGCTGTGTTCACATTTGAGAGGTCACAACTCTCGGTGGTTTTGAGGTTTGGGTGCTCTTTTGGGCTTGATTAACTAATGTGTACATGCCTCTAGAGTAAAAATAAAACCTTTTTTTACTGAATGAATGGTAGGGAAGAAGCATTCAATTCACAGAAAGACCATCATCAATTCACTATAAACTCCTTCCTTACTAGTGACATGACAAAAGATCAAAGGACTACTGATGTATGCTTCCCGTGACAGTTTTTGCTGTAATAAAGATGCATGGTCATTCTGTTGTGCTGGAAAATGTCTGACTGTTATAGGAAATTGTTTAAAGGAACATTTCATGTAAGGTCGGGTTTTTTATTGTAAAAAGATATGTCTTTGAAAAATAATAGAAAACCCTCATTATACAAAAAAAGGAGAAACTTTGAAGCCTCCAGTGCCTTAAATTTAATCTCTCTGTTTAAAGTTCCACACTGGTGACATTTATTTTTCTCTGTTTTAACACATGCTTCCTTTCAGCAATGCTATCTGCCCGTCAGGAATCAAAGCAAATCCAGATGGCTCAAGAACAGATGGCTTATGGTTTAAGAAGCCTGGGTCAGATTCAACCATACAGCATACCAAGTTCACAGGAGTGTTCTTACTTGTAGAGATTTTGAGTTGCTGAATAATGATTTTTCTTTGCTTTGCTATTGTCAGGCTGTTAGCATGTATGACAGAGTGAAACCAGAAGGTGCTGTAAGAGGCAAAATTCAACATGCTCTACTCATGGAAAAGAATGATTTTCTCATACTTTAAAAAGGCACAATGAAGCAGTTGCAAAGCCAGATACATGAGACTTATTTTTAAAATCTGCTTTGCTCTGAAATTTGAACAAGGCTCCTGGAAGAAGATGGAGATACGCCATGGTGTTGCCAGGGAAGAAGAAAAAAGGAGATCTAGCAACATCATAGCGACTTCCCTATTACATGACCAGAAATTTGTCTCTTGCAGCCACAGCAGACAAATTAGTGCCTGATTATGACTTAGTAGAGACCTGTTTGCAGCCATGGAACTGTAATACAGAACATCAGCAGCAATTGCAGGAAACTACAGGTACTTATTACAGTAATGAGGCAGGGCAGAATTCTGTTTCAGAGATCTAAAAGGCATCTCACACAGACCACAGCAGTCAAACTCATTCTCTTACCCAAATTTGTAGAACAATAAGTCTTCAATTTTCATCACCACTTTTCACTATCTGCCTCCACTGTAGAGGGACAGGAAAGAGCACAAAGACTGTGTCCACATGTGCTTCAGGTGTTCCCATGTCCAGGGGATAATTAAAAAACATGATTAGTACAAGCAGGAAGACTATTATACATGACATACGTACATGGTGCCAATAAAGTGCCTTGTTTTTGAAATACATATAAGAACGGAGTCCACGTAGTATTTTTTTATCAGCAAATCCTAACTGCAATACAGTCAGGAGTGTTACCCCTGTAATTTAGATGAACAAAGAAACAGAGGGAAGAAGCAATCTAATGTTTCAAAATCATGCAATAGAATGGAAAGTATTTGGAAAAGAAGATAACTTAATTCTTACTTCAGTGCTTTGTTTATAGGCTCTAAGAGAGAATGAATACATTTTTTTGATCTTCAATACCTGATGCAGAAAGGGAGAGTTTTGAGACGGGAGCTTAATGAGTGGGAAGATTGAAAGGTAATCCTACTGAACAAAACTTTGCGAATATTTGGCTTCTCTCCTTTCAAGACTTTCTGTTCCCTCTGTTCTAGATTCTTCACCTAAATGTTGGGGTACAAGGAGAACTACTGAAGAATTTAGGAGATTGAGATGTGTGAATCTGTCTGTATTCTTCCCACGTTCCTTTGTGACATGGCAAACAACTTCAATTGGGATATATCAGTGTGGTATCTCACCTAAAAAATCCATTGC
>JAWWLV010000001.1:102981699-102995842 GCA_035041135.1 Platyrinchus mystaceus
CACCTAAAAAATCCATTGCGCAGGCTTGAAAGGTCAAAACACCTTTCCCAAATCTTCGTTCGCGAAGACTGGCCACACACATAGCTAGGACAGATAAATACATCAGATAACTACATTTAGTCATGATATTGTTGTAGGTAGTGGTCCCAGGTGGCTGTAGCTCATTACAGTCATCAAATAACAACCAGATGCCTACATAGAACTAAATTCCTGCTGTTTCACCACCAATTTTCAGAACTCCTGCATTATGAACACTTACATAGTTGCTTATAAATTGTTATGAACTCTTAGTCTTTTAGCTCCAGTTCCTTCTGAAATCACTCACTGAATAAATGAAATCTTCACATGTTGGGAGAAGTGGTTTTGGTAAAACTGATGCTGTGAAGGTGTGTGACTTCAAGCTGACTATCTGAAAGAAAAGGTTTACATGAAAATATAGGCCTAGCATAGACCTGAGTTTTATGGTAGACTTCAATTTCACAATAAAGTTAGGAAGTACCTTTGTGCTTTGCTTTACTGAAAGGACAAACCTTTGACCTTCTACTCAGGTTGTACCAAATTGTTCAACTCAGTTTGAAAAGATGAACATGTAATATTTTTTTTTTTTTAGGCATGGATTTCCTAAATTAATGTTATCCTGAAAGTACTGGAAGGGAGTCTTGATATACTGAGTGGGTAGGTAATAATAACTGGAAAGAGAGAGCTCCTCACGGGTGGAGCAGGCTCAAATTACAGCACTGGAAACAAGAGGAAGGATATGGGTCTTGCCTTTAAGTTCAGCAAACTGTCTCATAAAGAGTGAGCATCTAAGATACAGCAGTTGACTCCCTCTGACTACAAGAGTAGCAATATAAATTTAGTTCATACCAGCAGTTGCAGTTTCTTTGCATTTATATATACCTGCTGTCTTGAAACACTGAGTTTTGCTGTGAATTTTTCATCTGATTGCAGAAATTCATTCCTAACCCCTACAAAACCCAGAACTAAATGTATTAAGGAATTCAAAACCTTCAAACAATCTTCTCTTTCACATTTTAGCTTTGCATTTCCACAGAGGAGTAACATATTTTTATTACTGTACAGTGTAAAAAGATGTGTGTATGCATGAGTATATGAAAAAGTTAAAATGTATGAGAATAGAGTCCCAAGCTAGATTGAGCCTAAACTCTGTCCTGCAAAACTACTGAATAGTTAGTTATCTGTTTTCTGAAAGACTTCTGAGAGGTTGAGCCACCACCCAAGTGTTGTGCCTCACTTGAATGTTTCTGCTGAGGTCTCATCTGTGCTCAGGGTGGGAGATGGGGAAGAAGAGGGGAGACTGGCAACCACAGAAAATAGCTGTCTGAATGATGGGATGTTAATAGCTTTCAGCCTGTAGCTTTTAAGTATGGAACAATTTGATTTCAAAAGTAAAATATTCTTCTGACATAGATAATTTCCCTGCCCTACACAGAGCTTTCAAACTGGTTCTGAAAATAAGCACTGAATACTTTTAATTAAATAGTGAACCACCAGTTTTCCATCTTACTTTAGGACTTGTGTAGATTCATTTTCTATCATGTCTGTCTGACTGGACTGAGCTATGACTAACTCGGTAGTAATTCGCTGACTTTGGTAGCTGTCTGTCTTAGTCCTTAGCTAGGGCTCAGATGGTTTAGTATGGTTGCCCTGCAGCACGAGAGCCCTGTTAGGTGTCCATATATATACTTTCAACAGGAGTTAAAAAAATGTTATGAACTTCATTTCACCATCTTTCATCATCACATTTCTTTCTACCAGCTTCTTTTCAAATCTGAATGTAAGTGAACATTCCAAGATGTGGTTCCCATAACCTATTTAGCCGATGCATGCTAGCAGAGGATTTTTTTTTAGTGTCCAGCTCTCAGGGTAGTGTCCAGAACCTCAAATTCTTGTTTGCTCTACAGTGCACAAGGGAAATTGATAACTGGCTTTCTGAAAAGCAGCCATGTTGAAGACGGAGCTGTCTCTGCTAGACTAAGACTTCTGTTTCTTTGTAACATTAATTAGTCATTCAGATAATGACCAAAGGAAAGCATCCTGGATGCTTTACCTCATTCTCATTATCAGGGAAAACTCATAATACAACGCTAGCTCCTTACAAGATGGATTGGATTGCCAGATTGACAGTGCATCAGCAAAATAAAAAACCAAACACAGAAATGTAATCAAACCCATCACATGCAGAGAACAGATGTGGTTTCTAGGTAAAATGTTGAAAATGTTCAAAATTTATGTAGGAAGCTGGAACTTAACATTTGAGCTTCTGTCTATGGGAAATAACAGAAAAACAACCTCTTCCACCTGAACCAGACGTCTCTTACCACCTGAGGACCTCCTTTAACAGAGTGAGTGCACATGCAAGGCTTCAGTTCTATATGAACATTTCTGATCTATAAAATGATGGAGATAAGATGCATAAAATGACTGCTTACAATTTAATTTTAAAAAACCCCACAGATCACATATGAATAAAAGATGAACAAACCATAGTAATTTTTCTCTTTCTGACACAATGCTATTAGCTGAATGAATCCAAATAATACGAATTGAGGAAAAAATAATCACAAATCCTCCCAATGTATAGAAGTAAGTTCTGAAGTACAATCAATAAAAGTCTATGTCTGGTATGGTTTGCTCAGATTTTTGTTCATACTTCTTTGACAATAGGTGCCTAATGTTCTATTGAGCATGTCCAGAATTGTATGTCTATAATTTACCATAAGCTTAATGTGAGTTCTTCTGGAAACACCCATGCATCAGTGTGCTTGGATAAATGGTGACTGCTCATGACCCCAATGCAGATTCTTTAATGCATAAGAAACAAAAAAAAACATAGGTAAGCATTTTATGCTTACTTGCTCATGGAAATGAGGGAGATTCTATTTTCCTTTTATAATCAATGCATAAAAAAAAAGCAGACATACTGTCACCTTATCACCTCTGATTCTGTAGAGAACAATAAATGGAAAAAGATTTAAAATAAACAGACATCAGTTGTCGGTGTGAGTCATCCTTATGAATAATGGTGATAATGAGAATGGTATATTGTGTGTCTAACATGAAATCTCTATTTCTGAAATAGGTTGTTATTCTGTTTTTTAATTTTTTTTTGTCTTCTCTTTATCTATGTGGGGTTTACAATGGCTCTATCATAAATGTCCTTTGTGTATCAGTTATAGAAAAGGGGTATGGAAGGCAAGATTTTAGAGTAAAATTCAGCATTTAAAGTATAATCTAAACACAAAATCATCTTAAGCAGTTACTAACTTTACTGTTTTTTTGTGGCTTTGAATCCATGCTGCATATTTTTAGGAAAAAAAAAATATTTTCCCCCCATTTAAAAAAAAAATGGAAAAAGCAAGTAAAGTAAATAAGAGGACTTCCTAAGTGAAAAAAAAATAGGTTCCTTTCTTTCATTTCTGAAAACTGTATTCTTGCTGTGAAAGTGATTACCTGACATAAATAGTAATAGAAGACAATACCAGAGATGAATTCTGCTACCCATCATGTAATTCAGTCTACCCTGGTCTGTTCTGATACAGGCAGTTTTGACAGAGAGAGACATATAAAGATGGGGTTGTAGAGTCTCACATGCAAACATGCACTGCATTCCTTCTTCCTCTTCCTCTTCCTCTTCCCATGTTAAGTTGATGATCTCTCTCCATGCCTGTTCAGGAGTAAGAGGAAGATATAACTGCAGTTAAAAGAGAAATTGTTCAAATTCTAGTGGTTATCTAGTTATGTCTTTTGGCTTAAACTGTTGCCAATGAAGTAAGTTTTTTCCTTCCCCTAGGCAAGTTCACGTTCCCCAAAAGAATTCATGGGGGCCATTAAATTTATTCTGGACTGACAGAATATCACCTTAGAAGAGATTGTGACTGGTCAGTATAAAAATAAAAAAGTTTGGACATACAGAAGAGCTTTAATTTCACCTGCAATTTACAGGAGAATAAGGAAGAAGCTAAACTCTTTAGGGAAGGGTTTCTTTTTTGCAAGTAAGGATTGTTATATCAAAGTTCTTTCAGCATTTAATAGAAAACATCAGTGGCTGTTAGTTGTCACAATAGTAAATTTGTACTCAAACAGGAAAAGGAAAAAATTAATTGGTTACTAATCATATCACTTTGAAATTCTCCTGACCCAAAGATAGTGTAAAATCATTTGTTGCTGTAGCAAAATGTCAGTTTGGTACTGGTAAGCATTTAATCATCTTTCTGCATGATACCTTTAAAGTGACTTCAGTGTTTTACTTGAGATACGTGGTTAAGTGACTGATGAGGAGCTCAGGAAAGCACAAGTACTGGTCACAAAGAATCAGGTCTGTTTAGTGCCCGCATTCGCTTGGGTCCCATGAATAATTCTCTGTTTGGCAGAAGATGTTAAGTAACAGCCGTTAACTATCCTCAGCAGCTATGGATCACTTCCAGCAAATCATAGAAACCAATTAACACAAGTGGTATAATTTCAAATGTTCAGTCTATTATAGAACTTTCTCATATTTTCTAGACTTATTCATGTATGGAAGCAAAGTTCTCTGGTGTTTTTCCCCTTTACTAATTCAAAACTGAGTATCTTACTGCCTCATTTTCTGCTCCCTGTTTTCAGACTGCATTGTTCACCAGTCACGCCTAGATATCTCTCCCCAGATTAACGGAGGACACTGGGCACACTCTGCAAGAAGATCAACTCCCTCCATGGTCAAAGTGACACAGGTGGTTGACATGAGCTCAAAGGACCCAATATGTGTCACCCATATTTTAGGGTGATATTAGAAGTGGATTTGCCAGGAGAGTGGTGATGTGACCCAAGATCACAGTAGAAAGTGATAGTGGAGTCAGCAGCAGAGTTAAATGTTCTGACTGTCATCTCCATGTCATCCTCTCGCATCACCTGTTGCTCAGGTCATCCAGACCTGATGAAATGTCAGAATTAAGGTATCCTTTGCTGGAAGAATTAGATATCTTATGTTCATATATGTGTACTATTCACTCAGCTACACACATATATGTGGATATATGTATGTTTGTATTTATGCTGTAGTGCTGTACAATGTAACGTATCATTTTTGATGGCATTCCTTAATTATAGAATTATTACAAAACAATAGAGTGGAGACAGAACACAAAGCTCTCCCCTGTGGTCTCATGCTTATTTTGCAGGGGTCATTCCAGTGCTAGGAGGTTGTCTACTACTATATGCTTAAAAGACACCTAATTACTCTTAACAGGGTGTAAAGGAGATGGGTGAACTAAGTTCTTTTCTTTTTCTAAAGACATCAATCTGTAACTGTGTTGTCGTAGTTACAGCTGGGGAGTTTGGGCAATGTACTAGTGAAATTGATTACTCAGACATGTGTGATTATGATTCATCCGGGAGTTTGGAAAAGAAAAGATGCACAAGTTCTTTCTCAGTTCCATCAATTCTTCCTTTATTACTTTATTTGAAACAAAGCTTGGACAACACAAAAATAATTTGATTTTATGATAGCCATAGGCAGAATAAAAGATGTTCTTTTATACCTACCTATGGCAGAATTACAGGCTAAAGATCAATTTGAAATAATGGTTTTCCTCACTTCATTTGCTAACCATTTCAAAGACATTACATTCTCATTTCTTTCAGGCAATCCCAGATTCTGGGGACTGGAAGATTTGTTTTCCTAAGGAAACCACAGGCCATATACTCTTAACTTCTTTTGTCTGGCAGTAGCTAGTTATCAAGTACTCTAAGGAAACTTAAAAGCGGATTGTGCAATGGAGAAATGATGTACCCTTGAGGGTTTCAGAAGATTTTTACCTAGTTTGTGGGATGGCAGATCAAGGCAACAATACTGCCAAAACCCTAGTGTTTTGTTTTCTCCTGAGTAAGAGAGTTCTGGATGTTTCCATGATGCATAAACACATCAGTTCTTTGACACTTCTAAATGCCTAATTCATAGGTGTTATCATAGCTGACAAATGAAAAGTATCCCTAAGCAGTCCAACCTTGTAAATAATTTTCTTCTCCTCTTCCTTGTAGGTTTTAGCTACTCTCTGACTCAGACTCTGGCTGTGCACTTTTCCAAATGCAGGCTTGACCTGGGACGTGACTACATGAACCTGTCATTCCTGGCCTGTGGGTTTTACCTATTAACCGTGGGTCTTCTGCATGCTTGACAGCAGGTCCCATACTGACATGCCATTCCTTCTGAGGGCAAGGGTAGTGAATAATGCAATAAGTAGGCAATACCTTTAAAGTACTTTTTTCATGGAAAAATCACTACTGGTAAAAAAATACCTCTTTAAAACTAAAATGTATCATCCCTATTTTTAAGGTGCTGTCTACCTCTCACATGGGGACCTTGAAAAGACCAGCATCCTCTTGGTGTTCCCACAGAGCAGGGGTCCTCAAACTACGGCCCGTGGCCCAGAAATGGCCCCTGAGGTTCCTCTATCCGGCCCGCGCCCCCTTCCCCCCCGCCGCAGATGACTTCCTGCCACTTAATCTGCACCTCGTTCTCCACCTGCCCCCAGGGGGTGCCTCTCGGCTACAAACCGACCCCCGACAGTGTTTGAGGGCCACTGAAACAGCCCCCTGTTTAAAAAGTTTGAGGACCCCTGCCACAGAGCCTCCCTCTATCAGCTTGTCTTCTTGCAACAGCTTCGGATCTGCCCTGGACATTCCTCAGTGATTCACCACCATTTAATGGGGATTAAGACGTTTTTAGTTGTTTATAATCCTTTTGACCTTCTGCCTTAGCTGAGAACCTGGAAGTGTGCCACTGCATTTCAAGCAGGAGCTGTGGTGGCTTAGGGCAAAGAAGGGTTTGTAGACCGAGGTAATATTTTTTTTTATTGGCCCAATTACTGTGGATGGCGGAAATAGATACCTTTCAGGAATGCAAAGCCTTGTGCATGTCTGAAATGAAAGCTGCAAACTTCAAAGATAAATGCATGTAGAGGGCAATTTCTCTGAGCTTAATTTCTTTATATTAACAAGTTAGATTACCAAACAGAAAAGGCAGCTGGTGTTTGTGAAGTAGAGACAGTGTCTTAGCAGAGGGATGGGTGATAAACCGTTAGTTCAAAAAATTTTCTACTACTTTATGAGGTTATTCCAATAGCATAGTATCTTCCTAGAGAACATGGCCATCAGCAACAATTTGACTCAGATTCACCATTCCAAATTCACTGTAGGAGTATGTATGAGAATGCTAGAAAAACTGGAAAATAATTTCCTTCATCTAACCACTCCAAAATGATGAACTAAACCAAGAAGCAGGCTAAAATTAAACGCTTCTGAATAACCGTGAATAACACAACAGCAGCTGCAGCAGCCTCTACCTGATAAAGAACCATTCAAACATCTTCAGTCAATGAAGAATCTGCTTCCATAAGGTGAGCTGTCAGCTCTAAAAGCCAAAATGTCTTCCTAAGAGGGACAACCGGATTAAATGCTTGTGTATGGGGAATAAGAGTTACTTTGCTGACTCTCCTTCATACTTCTCTAACAAACTAGACGTTTCTCCTATAGCAAATTTCAGGAAGAAGACGAGGAGACATGTTGGGTTTGAAGCCTCAAGACAAAATCTGTCTTAGACTGCTCTATTAAGGAAAAGAGAAAGAAGAGAAATAACAAACCAGTCATTACAATTTTTTCCCCTCTCAAAAGGAAAGTCTGTCCTAAATCACTAGTAGTGCAAACATGCAACAAGATGACACCATGGCTAATGAAGTAAAGCCAGACTGTGCAGAAAATGAAATATTTTCTCCCCAATGAAACAGTTAATGACTATAACTTCCTACTACAGTACTGTCATGTCAACTGGGAATGTCCCTAGCCTGTCCACCATGTTCCTCTCTCTAAAAGCATCCTGCTTTGTCCTCAGTATGAGGAAAAAGATGAATATCAACCTTTTATGCTCCAGCCCATGCAAAAGTCATCTAGTTCATCCTTACTCCATGCAGATTCATTTAAGTCAATTTGCTTCAAAAAAATGATCACGGTATAAGCATAAAGGTAATTCTATAATATTTTGAATTTATTATGATCTACCATAAAAAAAAAAAAAGAATGGGGAAAAGGTAGAGGGAAATAAAAGATTTTTTTTTTCACTAAAGCTGTGCTCTAGTTTAAATATTTGAGTGAAAGCTTTGCAATTGCACTGAAAATATGGATTTCCTCACTGATTTTTATCAAATTCAATAACAATTGTCCCTTTCTCAAACTCTCAGGAATATCACCACATTGAAATCACCTTAGATAATCTGATAAGTATAAAATTACATTTTACCAATTGTGTTAAGACATTCACAGATAAATATGCTTACCTGAAGAAAATCAGTCCCTGTTCAGCTTTTCAAACTCACCTCATTTACTCTGAAAAGATCACTCATGGAGATCACTTTAATTATACAAAACTGTTTTATGATGGACAGAAAATTCCATCTTCCAATGGGGGATAATTCTCTCAATGCAGACACACCATCTCAGAAATTTTTACTCACACAGAGACACAATGAAACACTAAAACAGGTACTAGAAATAATCTCTCTTACAAATAATAAGAGATTAAAACCTCTTATGAGACCTGTTCTCATTTAACACATTCCATCCCAAGCTAACCAGTCTAATCTTGAAGAGGGATAAATATATTTCTCACTCTTGTCCAGAGTGTTTAATAATCTTTTTGTCTCCAGAGGTACTTACTATTTTTTGGTTGTTTGTTTCAGACAGCCTGATGGGTTAATTTCAGCTTTCACAGCTGCTGTTTCTATTTCAGACCTCAAGAGGGGCTGTGTGTCCAGTCACTTCTTTGTTGATTCCAGCTTTAGCACACTAATCTAATGAAACATTTCGCTTTTCCCCCCAAACTTTGATTTACTTCTGCTCTTAGACTATCATGGCTATACTACTTTTGCAATATTCACACACACAAAAAAAGTTAGAAATTTGTATTTCTAATATTCTTACATTTCAGCTCCATGCCTGTCGTGGAGACTGAACTCCTAAACTGAATTATGTATGGAATTACTGCTGGACTTATGAGCTTCTGTGATCACTGCCTGTGTTATTTGGGTTTAATGTGCATGGGAACTTGAATGTTTCAGAGTCAGACCTTTGCCTGGGGTAGTGATGTACAGCCTTTGAGCCACAGTGCAGCTCTGCCTGATAAAAGTGGTAACTGGTTGCAGGCTGGGAGTCTTTGCCCTTAGAACAGCCTGTGAAGCCAAACTTGTTCTGTGCCTTCTGGAGCCAGCAGCTGTCAGAAACGTGTTCATTGCAGAAGCAGTGAGAACTTAATAACCTCCAACATTTATTTAGTGTTCTCCTAAGTAACAAACACTATGCTCTTATGAAGCTGGTAAAACTGTTATGATCTCTGAAATGAGAAAACCAAAGCATAGTGCAACCAGAACCTTAAAAAAAAAAAAAAAAAAAAAAAAAAAAAAGAGCATGAAATTGGTACCTTTTTACCCAAATAGCCTGATTTTTAGAGATAACAGTCATTCACACCTCCCACGGAATTTGTTTTCTAGATGTGGAAGTCAGAATGGGTTGCAGGTGCTTAACACCCCTGAAGATCAGGCCAGCTGCATGGCTGACTAATTGGGAGGGGGAAGTGTTTGAGGTGGGGTGGCAAGTTGCATCTTGCTGAAGCTTATGATTTTCCCAGTGTGGTCCGAAAACATATGACATTTCAGCAACAGTCTGTTGAACAAATTACTTCTCATCTCAGCGTTAATTCATAGGATCACATTGTCCCTCAAAGCAAGATTTTGTTTTGCTAAAGAGTTCTGAATGTAAGCCTAGTTCAGTCAGTTAATATACTGTTCTCTGCACACAGGCAAGAGCTGAATATCCCTTACATCCCAGAGGTTTTTCTAATTACATAAAACCAGCATTCAGGAACTGTAGAGCCATGTGGTCCATGTGAAATGGATTAAAGGAAGACACTCATCTTTCCTGGGATGAGGGGAACGGCAGCTTGATGTAGTGCAGGCTCATGACTCCCTTTTGTCCGTTTTCCTAGGGGCACTGAACCTTATCCACTTCTTCCTTGAAATGGATGGTACCAACATTACTCTCACATTCCAGAGAGAGAAAATGCTTACACTATTCAAAAACAAATAGCCAAGAAAACTGTGAAGCAGGTCTGTATTCCTTCTCACTGCTGCCAGGCAGTGAGGGATCTCCACCAGACAGCCTGGTCATATATGGAAGCAAAACAGGGCAGGGCTTTTTCCAGCAGAAGGATTTTCCAGTTTGTCACTTGGATCCAACCAAGTTTTGTGGCTTGGAGAGTATAAAGTAAATTGGATGTGCTGTGTTTAGCTTTTGATGGATTTGTTTTTTGTTTAGTTAATTTGACTGTCAAGGTTTTCAACAGCATCAACAGCAGTAATTTAGCTTCTGTTACCTGTTGTGGGTGGCTTATGTAATGTTAAATTTTTTCTTTCCTGCAAAGCATCCAACTGCCAAGATCATATGCATTATATAAATTAAATAGCTAAATGAGAGGCTTTTCAAGGACTCAAAGAAAATTCAGAGCTTTAGTATAGCTCAGAAAAGAGCAGAATGACAGGACTAAAGCTATTAGTATATGATTTCTTTTCAAAGCAAATTCCATGCAAATGCTGTCTCCTTCTAGGAGAGTATAGGTGCCTCCACCAAAGTAGTGGCCCTTTGTTGCTAAGCTTCATGTATATAAGCAGAGAAGGAGAACACCTCCTTTAAAAAGCTGTCTCCAATCCAGGAGACATTATCACCTCTGTTGTACATACAGAAATCAAATTATTTGTCCAGCAACAGGAATCAACTCTTGAGCCTGGGCTTCACATCTACCTCATGTGTCATTGCATCTCTTTTTTTTTCCACATGCTCTTCCTTCATATGCACAAAGAATATAAGCCAAAGTCAAACCTGAGTCCCTTTTTATTGCAGGAATGCCAGCAGTTTTGAGTTCTTCTGAAGTTTTGAATTTTGAAACAAAAATTATGCCACTCTTCATTTGATGTTGCTGTCACATTAAAAGGATGCAGAATCAATGCAATTTGTGGCAATTCCAATTCTGGGCTCTCTGAGGGCTTGTAAATTAACTCTAGTTTTTTAAACACTGCAAAAGCCCTCTGTCCAGTTCAGCTGGCCACTCTAGGGTATCCAACATGTTTTAGCTGATGGCACTGTTCCTTAACAGATCTTTCTATGCTGGGACACAGTAGGATTAGGAATGAGAAATGAAACTGTAAACAAATCCCACTGTTCACAGATGGCATGCCTTAAGACTGTCATCTCCATCTTGTCAAATCTCATTTATTTATTTCAGTTTAATATACAGTAAATACATAATTAAGAATTTAAGATTTATGGAAATAAAGGAAATTTGGTGTTTGGAAAAATTATGCCACCCTGTATTAAACAGGTGGAAAGATCCACTAGTAGCTGTAACAACAGAGATAGGGTGAATTAACTCAATAGAAATGAAGAGATAATTCATGTAAAAGGGCACATATAGTACAGAAGAAGCCTATCAATAAAAAGCAGCTAGATATAAAATGTGATGGAATGTCTTGATTGCGGTTGTTATGGACCTCGGTTATTAACCATGCTATATAACAGTGCAAATATCTTTTCTGCAAAGTTGTAAATCAGTTTTATGCTACTGGATGAAATATTATGTGATATTTTGAATTAGTCTTTAAAATGACCCTTCTCAGATATGCTCATATCAGGGATAATAGTAGAGCTCTGTATGAAATGATACACATTCAAGGAAGAGATAATGACCATGATTGCTTCAATAAACCTATGGTTAAACCATACACAGATATATGCCAGTCCAGATGTAGCTTGACAGTGAAATCAGCCATTGTGCAGGATGTGAAGAACATAAAAAATGTAAAAAAAATGACTGCCTTTACAAAGTGCTGCCAAATAAGAGGAGAAAAAGTATGGGCACAGCATGTCTGTCACATAGGTCACCGTTTATTGCTATATCTTTGAGTGGAGTGTTTGAAAATGTAACCATAACTTATAAGGGAACTGAGCAGAGAAAGAAGCTCTTCATTTCTTGCTCATCTTGATTTAAGCAATGTCAGGGTTAGAGCTGCTATCAGTGCTGCAAGCTGAAACACAAAATGCTGAAAGCCTCTGAAGTAATTCTTCTGCTGTACAAGCTGATGAGGGAGGAAAGCTGATTTCTCTCTACAGTTAGCTTAGGGTGTCAGGTATGATGATGTTTATGTTTATGTCACTGAGCATTCCAGTGGTGAGGATAAGTTAATTAGCATCTTGTTTCAATTCATCTTTCCAGAGTGGCACTTCTTAAGCATTTTGGAAGTGTAATCCGCTTTTGGCTCGTGCCTGTTCATCCCTTTTTGTTGGCAACTGCTTGTCTCCAAGGAAAGGCAGTGGGAATTGGCTGGGATTACTGGCTGCTAGTACTGGCGCCCATTTGCTCACTCTGGTTAAGCTGAGCTGCTGCTGGCACTTAGAGATAGTTAGCAGCTATCTAGCTAGTTGAAACACTTGCAGCCCAGAAATAAAAATCTGTTCATGCTAAGAATGGAACTGCTACCAGCTTAGGAAGAAACTGTATTGCTACAGATATATCTCATCTAGCACTTCATGAGCTATTTCAGCCTGTGTGCAGTTACTCATCCAGGGCAGTTCTGGAACTGAGATGTAGCCATGGTGTTATAGACCTGGAAGAGACTTCTTGGATCATTTGCTCTTATGGTGAGCTGTTTTGACCCTTTCATGCACTTGAGAGGTTGCATAGAGAAACAGAAGTAGTTCTTTTGCTATCACTGGCAGATTGCTCCAATACCTGTGTCATTAGAATCCTATTTCTGATTTTCAGCAATTTGCTCTTGTGCCAATACTCAAAAATTATTCTCAAACCTGATTTTTTTTGTGTGTTTGGTTTTTTTCATTCCTGCAGACCCCCTCTCTCTTCCGCCTAGGTAACAAAAATCTGGAGTTGATTCTTTCACTTAGAAGAAGTATTTTTCCTTTTAAGATTTTTTTTTCAGTGAGACTCATGCTCTGTGTTTGAGACTTAAAGCCAAATACAGTTTTATAAAATGACTGGGTCCTTAAAATTTGAGCCACAGTTGGTATAGTTTTTGTCTTTGAATGGGTTGCTTGCATCTTATTCTGTGTTGTATGAAGGGAGCTCAATTCTACATCTCATTTACATGTGCTTGTGATTTTTGCTCACAAAACTCCGAAGTGATTGCTATGTCACTTCACTTCTGTATGCAAAATCATAGTCAACAGCACTCAAGAGGAAAAGAACGTATGACTAGGAAACTGTGGTATAAAATTTGGTGAAGTATCAAAGAGATATCAGCACCATCTACTAAAGATGTCTTTGAAGCATTCTGGTCAACAGCATTGATTTGTGCTGTGTTGGACAAAGTGTTCCCTGCAGGTTGAGGGAGGTGATCCTTCCACTCTGCTCAGCACTGGTGAGGCCACAGCTGGAGTGCTGTGTCCAGCTCTGGGCTTCCCAGTACAAAAGAGACATGGAAATACTGGAGAAAATCTTGTGAGGGGACACAAAATGACAAAGGGACTGGTGCATTTCTCCTGTAATAAAGGGCTGAGAGCTGAGTTTAGCCCAAAGAAAGCTCAGGGGGTATCTCATCAATATGTGTAAGTGCCTGGAGGGAAGCTGCAAAGAGGATGGAGCCAGGCTCTTTTCGGTGGTGTCCTCAGGCAGGACCAGAGGCAGTGGGCACAGACTGAAACACAGGAGGTTCTGTCTGCACATCAGGAAACACTTTTTCACTGACCAAGCCCTGGCTGACCAGGGGGGTTGTGAGGTCTCCATCCTTGGAGATGTTCAAAAATCATCTGGCAACAGTCCTGGGAAACTGGTTGTGGGTGGTCCTGCTTGGGCAGGTGGATTGGACCAGATGATCTTCAGAGGTTCCTTACAACCTCAAGCATTCTGTGATTCAGAGATTCAGTGATTCTATAATACAGTTTTTATGCAAAACCATCCTCCTCTTTGAAGGAAGTATAGTAAGCAAATTTGGAATTATGTGGAATAACTCCTTAAAAAAAAAAAAAGGCACCTACAACTAAAGAGAAATATTCAGAGGAAGGACATTAAAAGTTGTTGTCCTTAAGCAAT
>JAWWLV010000001.1:102995942-103011386 GCA_035041135.1 Platyrinchus mystaceus
AAAAAAAAAAAAAGGCACCTACAACTAAAGAGAAATATTCAGAGGAAGGACATTAAAAGTTGTTGTCCTTAAGCAATAAAACTTTTTGCAGGAATGTCTATAGAGAAATTGCATCAAATATTCCAGTCCAAATGTTTTTGCACTTTGCTTATGTTATGAAATACAGAATGTTCCCTTCCTCAGGAAAAATATTTTCAACTTAAAATCTGTGAAGCCATATATTGAATTTCCCCATTTAGGTAGCTGGATGGGTAGCAAGAAGATAGAGAGGGAGTGATGGGCTAAAGATGCAAAGTATATGCTAAATGGTTTTTTGCTTTGTTTTCATATTCTGATAGCTGCTTGCAATCTGTGGTATGTGAAAAGGTAACTTTTGGAAACAGTTACAGATTATGGGAATATTATTTCATGTTTATAAATTAGATTCGTAAGGAGAACAGGGAAATGGCAAATTTGTATGTCTATAGCTCACTGATGAGAAAAGTGTAACTGTCTACTAAGTGCAGCTGTTGGTACAGAAGATTCATGCAGTGCAAGGGATTTGAGAACCTAAGCAGAAAGAAATTGTAGATATTAGTTTAAAACTCTCTATGTTTCAAGTTGGCTAAATTATTTTAGTACAAAACTGTAGGTAAAATCACCCTCAAGTAACAGAATAGCAGAGAAACTCTAAAACTCAGATAACAACAGTCACAAGTTTATGTAAATCCAAAAGAGTTCCTGCAAGCACATCATGAATAAGCTGTGGTTTGGGAATTGAATTGGAAAAGCTGAAGTTCAATAATCAGTGAAAATTTGCTGTTGTGAAAATGTGTGCGATCACGAAAAAAATGTGCTGGTCCTCCTCTTGCAGTCTTGATGCTGAAGATCCCCTCTCTTCCACTCTTCCATCCCAGATACTGTCAACTTCTTTTGGGAAAAGAAATTTGCAGCACTTTGTTAGATTGCTTGAATTACTGATGAATTGTTTTTTGTATAACATATTAATCCAAATCCAGCTTGTATTGCAATAATCACAATTTTGATACTTCATGCATGTAAAAAGTTTGATATTGTCCAAGGGGGGGAAAAAAAGCAGGGCTGTATTTACTTTGGATCATTTTAGAAGATAGCTAACTGAAATTACTGCACGAGCAGTATGAGAGTGATTTTCTCAGCTGGTTGGTAGTAGGAGAATCCCAAAAGCTGTGGTTCCCCTCCTACTTCAATATCTCTGCTAGGCTGTTTTGTCACATGCAAACAAAGATGTACAGGAGGGAAGAATGCTTTTATACTTCAACACCATAGTAACTTTCATCTAACATACCTTATTTTAAAAAATGTTTAAAAGCTTATCTTTCTCCAAATCTCTAAAGCTGAGAACTTTAGTCTACCAGTCATGCTACATCAAAAATGATGAACAATAACTATCACTTATAGTGAGAATATGCCAGACCACAGGTTGGAGAGAGCTTTTTAGGACCAACTAGTGTCTCAGAAATATGTTTGGACAATAGTTTAAGAACCAATTATGTAAGAACTTTTCATATAAATATGTATCTCTCATGCTCTGCGTCAGATTACGAAGGACACTTGCATAAAAAGACATCTTTGGTCATCAGCCTTTGCTATTCACATTTCTATTACCAGACACAAGCATTAAATTTGTTTTATGTGAAGATGAGGCTTAAATATAAAAGAAGGAAGGATCAGAAAACATGAAGCATACATATGCATGATAGTTCCTGGGTGGCAGGTGTCACAAGCTGCTAAAGATTAAATTGTCACTTGACAGAAGGCCTTACGGTCTTCAACAAGGTGTTGTCCCTTAACTTGATTGTCTTGCAAAAAAATGTGTTTTCATTTAACATGCTGGACCTATTTCCACCATCAGTCTGATGTTCCTAGTTTCTTTTTATCTTTTCTTTCTCTCTCTCTTTTTTTTTAATCTCAAATGTAGCATAATTCTAATTTCCTTTACAAAATGCAGTAGATATTCTTGCAACCCTGAGGGCACATGGCTATCCATAAAAGGCCATAGAAAATGCTTCTGTTAAAAAAGGTCTTGGAAGAAAACTGGCTCAATTCCACATCAAATTTGCATAATAGAGCCTAAAAGAGGGAAACACCTCCTCCAGGTGAAATAGATATATGCAGAGATGAGATAATATTACTTTGAGGAGTAATTCCTTTTTATGTATTTTTCAGTAAGAGAGTATATTGTCTAATATTTTTATTTCAGGGTTTCACACTTTGTTTTATGAAGCAATCATTATTCCCTGGGGATAAGTTAGCTTTAGTTCCTCACTGATGGCAATTCAATGAAATCACTTTGAGCAAAAGGTGAACATTTGTGAGCAACATAGAAGAACTTATGTGACACTTCTGTATGATGGCATTTACACCTACTAAATCCTTCTTGGGATGCCCGTTGCTGGCACGTAAAATGAGGCTCCACCTGCTGCAGCTGGATTCATGTCTAACTTTCTGGAACAGACTAAATTTCCAGAAATGTGACTGACAAATGAAGCATAAACTATGTTCTATTACTCATCCTGCACCATAATGGGCGTATTTAAACTTCTTTCTTGGCCTGTGTCTGCTTGAGTCACTCGGATAAATGGCTCTGTTAAGACACACCTGACTGAGAAAGGCAGCACTAGTGTAAAACAAAGCATGTGCCCACCAGAAGAGATGCAGGTGGATGCAAAGGCTTATGAACTGTCCAAGTTGTATTACCAGGGCGATACTTATAAATAAATGTAACATGACTGTGCTTTTAGCATAAGCAGAACCCCATCCTAGCATAAGCCAATTAAGCTAGAAATGGCTACTTATAAGACTTCTAAGCCCACTCCTGGTAACACACTGTGAGCTCAGACACCATATTAATATTGAAAGAGATCTTAGCTTATTCAGTATCAAAGACCAACTGAAATAAAATATCAGTTTCATTCCTTGTTGATTTCACTTGTATCCATTTTTCAAAGACACAGATAAAAGTGCACAAAACGTTCTCTATGGTCCTATGCTTTTATCATAATGCAGGTATATGCCTAGATGTGTAGATCTGCAACTGAATTTGACTTTATTCAAAATAGTGCAGAGAATTTGAAATTGTTTCTTATTTACTCTGTCTCCTAAACAGTTATTCCCTAGCTCCAAGCATTTGCATAGTCACCATTACAAAAATAGCAATTTGGGTGGAATTTATAGCAGTCCTACACAACACTTCCATTTTGGTGAACT
This sequence comes from Platyrinchus mystaceus, assembly GCA_035041135.1. Taxonomy (NCBI): domain Eukaryota; kingdom Metazoa; phylum Chordata; class Aves; order Passeriformes; family Tyrannidae; genus Platyrinchus; species Platyrinchus mystaceus. Next base: position 102,999,171 of record JAWWLV010000001.1, read on the forward strand.
TGCCTTGTTTTGAATATAAAAAGGATCCTTCAAAAACAACTAAACCCATTTTGGCCAGCTCTGTTTAGATGCCTGAGTGCTTTACCAAAGGACCCAGTTCAGCTGGAGGGTGGCACAACATTGTGCCCATAAAAAAGAAAAGATCTGGTAACAAATATTGCCCAAGGCAATGATAATAGACAAACAATTCTCCCAGCTACCGGCCAAGCGAGAAATGTTTACACTCACGGGGTTGAGGATTGTCCTTGGCACAAGAAGACACATGGCATGGCCCACTCTCCTGTGAGATATTCATTGGGATCCAGTACACTGTGAACAGGAGAGATGCACATAAACATCCCGATGCCCTTCTCATGGGACCATCACTCTGCCCAGAAGAAGAGTGCTCCCCTCATGAATGTATTAGTGCTGTCTGTCTTCTGCATTGACCTTCACACACCCTGGGAGCACAAATTCTTAAGGGTATAAAGCAATTAAAAAGGGCTGTCTGCTCCTTACGGAATGAGAGGAAAGAAACTCATCAGATTACAAAGAGCCCAAAAAACGAGATGCATCTGCTCCTGTCATCATCATCTCCTGGGATGAGCAGCTGGAGGATTCTTGGCTCATAGTTTGGGTTGTTAACACAGGGGGATCAGCCCATGGGAACTAATGCAATAGAAAGCTGAAGAGGAAGCCTGCATTGTATAAGCACCAGGGAAAAATTTAGTTGCATTTATACTCATTATTTTCTACAATCATACAAAGAGCTGATAATACCAGAAGAGGCCTCATGGACGTTTTTTGAGTAAGTACAAAGAGGTCAATGGAGTTAGATCAGGAGTTAATTTAGCCCCAAATATAACCATCTGGTGAGCAAAGAGTATGGTCCTAAAATGAACTTAAAATAATGTCATTTATGGGCCAAAACAAAAGGACGTGCACTATATGGACTTTTAAAGACACTATATGAACTTTTAAAGAAGTTGTAATTAGGAAGTAAAATTGTAATTAAGCCCCAAAGAGAGAGTAATGTACATTATTGTAATGTGATTTATAACTGTCATAAAGACACAAAACAGAGACATTCAACTTGCATTCTGCAGACTATTTTCAAAATAGAATGTGCTATAAATTAACAACTGCTATGTGTAGGTGTCCCAACCCTAGAAAGAGTTAGGAATGCTGATTAATTTCCTTTCTTAGAAATCACAGAATCACAGAACAGTTAGGGTTGGAAGGGACATCGTTTAGTCCAACCCCTCCTCCAAAGCAGGGTCGCCTAGAGTAGGTAGTTTTGAATATCTCCAGAGAGGGAGATACCACTACCTCCCTGGGCAACCTGTTCCAGAGCTCTGCTATCCTCCATAGAAAGAAGTTCTTTCTCCTGTTGAGGTGGAACTTGCGTTTTAATTTATGGCCATTACTCCTCAATGTATGCATGTACGTTTGTTGAAATTAAAACCTTTTCAGATATGTATCTGTTATGACAAAATTTTTATAGTTTGAGGATATAATTTCCACTGAAGAGAGATGATATTCTGATAATCTCCAGCAGATATTTCAAGCAAGTCTATCAGGAAGTCTATCTTCCACTCTTCTTGCATTGAAATCTCCCTTCTTTTTCCACAGCTGTTCATGAAAACTCTACTTTTCATATTTATGAGGAAAAATATTTCTGACACCTCGTCATTTTCACAAAACACCAGAATTTTTGTATTTCTACACAAACTTAAAGTACTTGGAAGCAACATTAATTTGTTGCTAGTGATGCATGAACAACATAAAAAAAGAGACAGTTATTAGCTGCGTTTCTCTTGTTAATTAAAAAATATCAGAAAATTTTCCGAAAGATATGATTATTTGCTACTTACAACTTGAAAACAGTTTTGGTTGTTTACTGAAGTAGCTGTTGATAATAACAAAGTAATCTTCACTGATGCCTCAGTTAGAAGTGTTTGCTAGAAAGGACACATGTTTTTCCTCCCTACATTATAATGTCTTTCAAATACTTACGAGTTTCAGATTAGGACAGTGAAAGTGCTTGAACTTCATTTGTTTAGCCATTTCTAAGGTATATTAGTGTATGAAATAAATTATGAAAAAGGTTTAGGGAGAGAAAACTCATTTTTAATAATGTACCCATTGCACGATGAGTGTGAACTATTAAGACCACATTGTAGATACGAATATAAAAAAGTGTCTTCAGATCTTGTAAAGGAAATTAGGAAGTCTTATACGTATCCTATTGTAAGTATAAGACATTTTTGGGGGATTTACATTCAGGAGATACAAATGAACCTTCAGAATTAGTCATACTTCTGTGCAAGACAACTTTGAGAGAGCCAGATTGTGGTCACACTGCTAAATAGAAGAGAGTCCGGTATTGATCACTGGTCACTTCCATGGGTTGTGGAACCGGCTGCTGAAGGCTGAGCAGACCGGTTGATGCAGCCATTGGCTCTCAGTGGTGGCCTCACAACCATCTGTGAGGCCCCAGTGGCATTCCTGTGCCCTTTTGGTACATTTTCCCAATCTGGAGTCTCTACGACACTGCGAATGCTGTGGTATGATCCACCACAGTGGTTTCCATATTGCAGGACAGAGAGCCACATGTGGCATTTCTTTTGGTTAGCTGGGAGAGGCACTTGAGAGTGCAAAGGCTTTAGCAGGACTCGTGAAAGAAGACTCTGGCAGAGAGCCATGCTGGGCATAGTCACATCCCTGCTGCCTCTTGAGGGAGGTCTGAGTGACCTCTCACTCAAACTGTGCTTGGGTGGTGCCTCAGCAAGAGCTATCTGGTGACCTTTGGGAAAAGCCATGCAGCAGATGGAGGAGCACAGGTCCAGCATCCAGATCTCCTCTTTAGCGTCCTTTCATTTAGCAGTATGTACTTACAGAGCACAAATAGAGCAGATTTTGCCTTATAATACACCTCTGAGAGTTTCCTGGCTATTTTCTGCCTTGCAGTCAAGGGGCTGTGGTTGTCTAGAATTGTCCTGTAGCACAGAGCTTTCTGGGCATAGTACCCCTGTTTCATGTTGTGTCATGGGCACTGGCGTAAGTGGTGTGTTTATTGGCGTGCTTTATTCTTGATGCTCCTGTACTGCACCACCATCCCCCACACAACGCTCCTGTACTTCTGTTCAGCACATCCTCTGAGCTCCCCAGTGACTTCAAGGTCTGTAACTGGGAATTTTTAGTCCCTTTTCCTGCACATAAATTCTGTGCAGACTTCAGGCGGGACACCATTGCCAAACCCCTCTCCAAACACCCTCTGGTTTGGCAGGAGCTGCCAGCAGCTATTTCTACATTGTTGTTTTCCAACCTGAATTGTTGCCTGTTGTGGTTTCATCATCTCCAGGTTCCCCACGCTTGGTTACAAAACTATCATCTGGTACAGTCAAAAGGGCAGTGAAAGTCAAAATGTAAATCCTGTATGTTTTTCTTCTAACCACAAAACCTGTCATGCTACCATGGAAGAGAAGTTCATAATCTGTTTCTCACATACTCATGCTGACTGTTGTTTATCTCCTTAGTATTTCCTACTTGTTTATAAATAAATTAATTGGTGAATTATGTCACTATATTTCTGAAAATTGACAGGAATCTATTTTGTCTGTGAAACTTTTCAGTCCTCTTTCCACCCCACCCCCCTATCCCCCCCAGTTTAGAGGTAAGTCCTGTTTTTTTCTTTTCTATAGACATGTAGTACCTGATCTGTTCTCCTATGGACTTCTAAAAGCAGAATGAATTATAGTAAAGGTATCACAGACTCAGTCTTCCAGCTTAGCTTTTAAATGTCAAGGCAACACACAAAATAAACTCAATTTATTCAAAAGAAATTCATTACTTGTGTAGTTTTCATTCCTCAGTTCATCTGATTGGAACATAATACAAATAAAAATAAATGGACCAGTTTTGAGTAACATTCCTTTTCCCTCTCTTTTGGTGAACAGCCCTCCGGTCTTGCCATACAAACTCAACAACCAAGAGAAAGTAAGAGCCTAAGGAGAGGTTGTTCACGACAGCATCATTTTAGCCTTAACAATAGAGGGTAGCTACTGCCACAATGCAATGCCTTCATCCTGTAAAAGATCCCAAGCAACTGGATTTTTTTGAAAGCAATTTGGCCCTCCACTGTAGTATTTCTAGGTAAATAATTTCCATGCAGCAAAAAGAGTCAATTAGGTTGAAGTAACACTTTCCCACCAGAGTGCAAAATGTCTGTGCTCTGTTGCATGCTGTTGACAAATAAAAAGACACCCACAGGCTCTCTGCATACAAAGTTAAAATACAATATTGTACTGCTGGGAGAAATTGTGGCTTTTCAAGTATGCACTGCCACTTCAGCAGTGTTTGTTCAAAAGTCATTACTAACCTTTGGCATCTCATCTGATCTACTGAACACTTGTCACTAAGGTTGCATTAATATCTGAGCAATGGCAGAATGTGAAAAAGTCAAGGAGTCATGATTATGAAATGGAAAAGCCAGCCAAGATCTATGGTAGTCATCAGCAAAATCAGTAACATGTTTCAGAATTATATGAAAAATACTGTGTTTAGTACGATGTTGCAAGAAGCAATTTTATGTGTAAGTCAAATTAATCCTTGTACCAAAGTAATTTCCACCTGTGTTTTTACCTTCTAGCTCAACCTTTCCTTTGACAAGCTGCTTTGTTTGTCAAGAGAGAGATAGGATAGAGGAATCAAATTTGTTATAACAGAAAAAGGTCAACATTTTTCTTGATGGAGGACTGATCTGCACAAACAGAGATGTCTACATTGTAGGCCACTAATCTGACCTCACTGTGTAGGTCTCCCATTAGAGTCAGTGGAAAAGTTCTGCTGCAGAATCCATCCAATGTATTTCAGATCCTCTACCTTTGGATGAGAGAGATGAGACCTGCAGCATGTCTATCACTCTTTGTAGACCATAAGGAAGTCCATCCTGCTCAGAGGTAAATGCTCACAGGTTAGATATTTCTTTTAAGAGGAATAAACACTTCCATAAATCTAACGATTATCTACTGACCATTTACAAATTAGAGGGGGAAATTTCTAAAAAACATCTAGAACCTCTTTCCAGAACAAGTGCCAAGCTCTGGAATGCCCAAAGCACAACACACTGCTAACAGGGTGGCTTGTTTTGTTTTTCACTTACTTTTCTTTGTTTGATCACCTCTGATAGCTAACCTGCTTTCCCTGCTCAGCTCACATTAAGCATAGTGGTCCATTTGAGACAACTCAGCTCACCCAGGCTGCGTAAGGTGCTTTTCTTCGTTGTATTGCCACAGATGCTCCCCTTGTCCTGGCTCAGGGAGGTGTGGGGAGAGAAGACCCTCAGCAAAGCAGCTGTTGCCCTTCTTGTACAGGGAGGCAGCCCAGAGACAGTGTAGCCAGAGCTGTCAGTGGCACAAAAGGAGAGCCCTGCCAAGCCCCTGGGTGACATTTGACTGTGGCAGTGAAGTCCCTGAGGTGAAGTCAGAAATTCAGGTGTGTTGCCCCCTGTAGGAAAGTAAGCCTAGTATTCTCTCCCTTCTGTCCTGTTGCAATGAAGGTTGTTTTCCTTTCTGTCCAAAAATCATGCTATTTCCTGGGGGAAGTTTTGGTTCTTCCTTTTGTGCCCATTAATCTCCTTTCACTTTTTTAGGCTGTAGCCCCACAGATCAAGAAGAGGCTAGATGCAAATCCATCAGGTCTAGATTTTGGTTAAAAGTGAAGGTAAATCCATACAGTAAAGTAAAGGTTTATATCTTAGATTTGTCACTGAAGAAAATCTGACAAGCTATATCCCTGTTTTCCACTGGATCTGAACCAGAAAAGCTGGCCCTGTGGTTTACCTCCCCCCTCCTGGGATCAAGGCCAGGAAAGTGTGTATTTATGAATTAGAGTTATCCACTCTCCTCAAGTTCTAACCCTATTTTTTACCTATTTTCAATACAGAAAGATTATGACTTCATTTTTATCTATCTGAAGACACTCAGGAGATGCAAAGCACCGCAGCAGCACTTGCAGCTTCAGATAGCCATGGCAACAGGAGGTTGGGAGCAGGCTAGAAATGTGCCAGGGTAACAACCAAGTTCTTTGATTTTACTTTCTGTGCTTGTTTTCTTGCTTAATGGGTTCAGGAACAGACTCTGGATGGAACTTTATGCTTCAAGATTTGTGCATTTATGAACAGAGAAAAAAGTGTTAAAAATATACACATAAAACCTCTGCTCCATGTAGTGAAAAAGATAATGGCAACCTCCTTTACTAATGATAAGAATCATCCCAAATACCCCTTTTTATGTGAATTGTTGATGTTTATGCAATTTGGTGATGCTCAGATATTATAGTAAGATAAACAGTACATTGCAAAATACTGTTGTTATTATCTAGGGTATATCTACGTGTCTCAGTGCAAGCTCTATCTCCTGTTTGTATGAACAATATGCAGCTATGTTTTTGTACAAGCAGCATCCCACACAAAAGCATTCTGACTTCCACTAATGAATTTTTCTTTGTCTAATTTTTATCTTTAAAATTTTAATTTTTTTCAGAGTCAGCATTGCCTTAGCACTTAATATGCTGCTGACGTTTGTGTCATTAATGCTCGTCAGATAGTGCCACATATTTACTTAAAAATTGAATAACATTAAAGGTCTTACAAATTCCCATCTATAAAAATAGAATTTTTGAAAACGGTGTTGAGAATTTTGTAACTATGGTAAAAACAGGCCAGGTAGATTGTTACTATACATCCTGGAAATTTGACTACTAGGAAAAACAAATAAAACTTGCACCTCAAAGTTTTTTTACAAACTCCAGGATGAGCATAAGTGTGTTTTCTGGCATCATTTTAAAATTACTAGAAGTCCAGGGCTCTAATTTTCTGCTAGTATAGACAATTAATGACAATTGTTTTAGTAATCCAACATTGCAATTAATGAATTTCACCTAATTACCTTATTCTGTCTCACTCCTATCTGAGATCAGGAGTAAAAGAGCCCTAAAAGGCCCCCAGCTGCTGTGGCAGCATATCTGGTGCCATTGGGCAGCCCAGCAAGATGCAAACCGGCCCACAGGTGTTGGGGATGATGTGCCCTCCTGACTTCTCTGGGGATCTGCCGTTTCCATAAGGAGAGATGTCCCATTCAGGATGCTGCACCAGCAGGCCTTGTCCCTTCTGATGAGTGCCAGGGTCACTGCAGATATGTTTTATGAGGCTTCGGTCCTACTGTGATGGTTTTGGCTCCTTCTGCTTTTCACTCTTTTACACCTATTTACACCTGGGATCCAGAATGAATCCACAGAGTGAGAAATGGGAAAAATGCAGCAAGCCTGAATCTTTAAGGCATGGAAGTCCCCATAGGGCAAGGAGAATTCGGTGACAGACCTGCTGCACTGGCTGCTGTGATACCGAGTGGGTCTGCGTTTGTTTTCCAAGGATGCAACAGTTGCTTGGAAAAAGGATGGGCATGTGCACATTTTCCCCTGAGACAAACACTGATAGAAAGCTATTAAATTAGTCTGAGCCCAAAACATAAGGAGGAAGGCAGCCTAGTTCTCTGTTTAAAGCTCTGGTGATATTTTTCCAGGGTTGAGAACATAAAGCTTTTTTTCAGTTTCCTCTGAAACTTCTGAGAAGTTGCAAATATTGACTGATATTTCTTGAATATATATTGGGTATATTTCCATGCATTTTGTTCTTGAAGGGAATTAAAATCTTCTACAGCTATGGAGAAATAAATGGTAGTGAGGTTTTGAACTATTTGTCCATTGTTTCTAAAGTATTTATCTCCTTCAGTGTGTAGGCCAATTCTTCTGCAATTGCTGCAGATATAAATCTCCAGTGTCATTGGAGCTAGACTGGTGTATAAAAGCAGAAAGAAGTGAGGGGAAATAAAGCCTGTTCACTGGACCTGAAACTGAGTCTCTTTCTTTCTCCTTTTTCTGTATTTGTAATCTCAATTCTTAAATTCAGTGTAACAGAGCACATTACAGAAGGGTCATGAAAAGATATTTTATGATCTTCAAATGATAAGTAATGAAATAGAGAAAATTGCACCTAGAAAAGAGACTCTCAAGCTGGAACAGTCAGTTCTTCATTCCCTTTCTGGTGGTCATTTCATTTCATGACTTGGACATCAATTTATAAAAATTCATAGCAGCATTTTAGTATAAATTGCAAGATCAATTTAAAAAAAAAATTAAAGCATATAGTGAACTCTAAAAGTAGAAGCACATTCCCAGTCTGAAAAGGAGAGACCTTGTATCTTGTAAGATTTCTCTCTGCATGTAGGCTGTCGCTATGCTGAGTTCTCCTCTGTGGAGCAGAGCCAGGGCTGGTGATGCTGGGAGGCCTTGTGGAATGCACGACAGAGGAAAAAAGGCTGCGCTCAGCCCCATGACTCAGCTCATCTTCCTGTTCTAAGTGTCCTCTTGCTACAGTCACACTGTTTAGTTTTTCATTATTCATTGCAAGAGACATCTGAGATTGCCAAAAGAAATAAAAAAGTAGATTTTCAATCAAGAAATCATATAAACTTAAAACCGATTAGGAATAACAGTAGTCTATCAATAATGGACAAAGAGAATGGTTATTCTACAGATGAATTCCAGGTCCCTATGAGAGAATAAATATTACTAACTGTACATTTTCATTGCTCAAGCCATAAAATCAGGATAATTTCATAACACTTTAGATAGTAAATATTAGTCTTTTCCTCAGGAAATGTTATGTAGCACTCTGAAAATAATAAAGGCAGTTAAAAAAAAGTCACATAACCCAAGCAACCTCTGCTTAACTTCACCATGTTGTCACTGGAGGTTTTGTCACAGCCACTCCTCTTGCCTTATCAGCATCTTTCCTGCTTAGATAAGGAGCTCTCTGGGTCTTCTTGTCATTCCCACCTGATCACAGAATGTCACACAGAGCCAAGGTGCCTTGACTGCTGAGCAGTGTGGACATTTGCTCAGACGGCAGCAGAAAGCCTTGCTGAGACTCCAGCATGGGGGCTTTGCATAAAGCTCATGTCCCAGAGCTCACCCAACATCTGCAGCAGAGGGATGTGCTCGGTGCTAGGCCATGATTTTGTTTAGTGAGGTGGTCCTGGACAGTATAGGAGCTGACATCTCTGGGCAAACATCATTTGTCATGAGTTGAGGAGCACCAGAAATGCATTACAGCATTTATGCACTGGTTAAATATGAAAGAGGCTACGAACAGACCTGGGTAAGATGTGCAAAAATTATAGCATTCAGTAACAGATGGCCACTTGAAAGATTTATAAAGCCTCCCCCAGCCTTGAAATGAAAATTTGAAATACACTTATTCAGTTTGGATGACAAGAAATTCATGGTCCCAGCAGATTAAGGCTTCAGTTTCGGGGAAGAGGGCTATCTCCTTCTTGTCCCTTCTAAGAAATAGTACTCAGTTGTAGCTAAGTTAATGTGTCATATACCTTCTTTCATGATTTCAACTGACTCCTTTGAATCTTTCCACTCTCATGCCTGTCAGAATTTCTCTCTACTCTCCAGGGAATTGTTTTATGTTCCCTCCAGGTTCTGGGTAGGAGGTCCATCTGCATTTTCTGTCTGCATCATACTCTCCAGAAATGTTCCTGCAGATAAGAATTGTCTTGGTTGTGTGGATGGGCAGAAAAGTTTGTATATTAGAGAGGTCAGGGCATATGACCTAGAAGTGTGATTCTCTGTCCCAGATCTTGCCTGTCTTCCTGGCATCCAGTTTGGGATTTTCCACTGCCAATCCAAGTTTAGTATTTTAAAAGAAAATTTCTTAACTCTCTTCCTAACTCCTCTCCATTGCTGCTCTCTCTCTTGCTTTTGGCAATTCCGTTACCCTGCCTGTCACTTATTCTTGTTACCTGGATGTTACCTGAATTCTCTCTCAGTTCTCACATCAAGACTATGCAAGACTCTTCCACACAATGTGTCAAAGATACAGCCTTTCTTATCCAACCATGCAACTGAAATTCTTGTCCTGGGTCTAAGCTGTCACATCACATCTCAACATAAAGCAGCCTTTCTAACTCTCATCCATTCAGAATCATGCTGTATGTTTGAATTTCCCAACCTGCCACATTAACAAAAGCAACCTTGTCTTTGCAAACCCACATTAACCCTCCAGTGTACCAACATCTGCTTTCCACTCAGGGTCTCCTTCTGCGCAACCTGTATAAAAGTAAAAACACTCCTCTTTGGCCCAAATACCAATCTCTCACCAGTCTTTCACATTTTCAAATGAATATTTTACTTTTTTTCCCTATTCTAGTGCTTGGAAAAGACTACCCTGCAAAAGTACATTGTTATTTCCCTTCACAATCTGCTTCAACATTTTCCTTGGCTGCAACACCTACAAAAAGTGACAAGTACACTGCTCCCATGCTTGTACCACTGCAATGCTAATTCATATTATCTCCTGAAGTCCTTCTGCACCTCTACAGACCTGCGTTCATTTGGTCTCTCAAACTGAAGATCTGTGTTTGTCTAGTACTGCAATGTGTGCTCAGAAAGTAATTGACCCTTATGTCAGCATCTTATCAACGCAATTCTAAAAAGGGCACTTTCCGTCCATCCTCCATATTCAGGGGTTTTTGTTGAAATTAATGGCTTAGCAAGACAACTACTAAAGCAAGATTTGAAAATGGAGCTCTATAGTGCTGCCTCATATTGTGTTAAAGAACAAAAGACACGTTATTCAATTAATTTTCCTACTGTGAAGTAAGATAGGTATACCTAGACCAGCACTAGAAGTTAATTCTGCAGTTGGTCTTAAAAGCTTCCTACAATACCACCTACCCAAATGAGGATATTCTACAAAACAGTGCTGAACTATTGTCCCTTCATTTCTATTAATATCAAATTTGATTGTCTCTTTCTGCAAAATTAAACCAACAGCAACTTTGCTGTCTCCTTCAATTGGCAAAACAATTTTGTGGTTTTTGCAAAAGGGCTTTTTTTATATATTTGAAATTGGTCTTTGTTCTCACTAAAAACAATAGGTTTTTTTCACTCTTGCTTTATTCTGTTGTTCTCTAGACTTTATTGTTTCTGACTTTTAGGCTGTTTTGCTCTTTTGCTAAATTTGCTGTCCATAGCAGAACTCAGTGATTCGTCACTGACCTAACCAGTATCGAGTAAAAAAATAAATAAAAGCAACTACTTCCTACAAAAACTTATATATTAATACATCTGGGAATGTCATCAGACATTTTTAAGGAAGGATCATGTTGCTAATTTATATTCAGGTCACAATATGCAATGCCCCCAGGACCTTTTCTGGCAGAGCTGCTGCTTCACTAGTTATTCCTCATTTTGTATTTGTGCATTTGATTTCTCCTTGCTAAGTGTATCACTTTGCACTTGTCTTTAGTGAATTTAATCTTATTGATTTCAGGTTCTTCAATTTATCAGGATCATTTTGAATTCTGATCCTGCCCTTTGAGGTGCTTACAACCCCTGCTAGCTTGGTAGCATGCTCAGCTTTTATAAGCATATAGTCTATTTTATAACGCAGACCGTCACTGAAAATATTTCACAGGCTCATATTCAGGACTGACTCCACTGGAAATGCCCTCCCATACAGTGAAACATCCATAACATCTCTTTCAGGAAGGCTTTTCAACTAGTCCTGTATCCTTTTTAAACCATTATTATCTGGACTGTATTTTCCAATATTCTTATGAAAATATTGTGAGAAATGGTCAAGAAGCTTTAATAACTTCAGAACCACATTTGTGCTTTGGTTTGGCCTGTTACCCCATCAAGGAAGGAAATTAAACCAGTGTGAAACTGTTTGTCCTCATGGAACCTCCTAGCCCTTTCCTACCATCTTATTGTCCTCTAAAAGGACTTTACAGAAGGACACTTTAAGACTGTGCTTGCATTCAGACATCCGTGTGCAAATGTCTTGGGTGTGAAGGTGTGAGTGCTGGCCCCAGCCAGGCAGCACCATGCCATGTGGACCACGAGTGAGGCAGCAGCCCAGAGGGTTTGGCAATGCTGACCCCACACTGGAGGTGTCCTGGCCTTGGCAGCCCTTCGGAAGGACAGCACAGGACTAAAAATGACTGTTGCCTGTTGGGAGTGACCCAGAGCCTGATGTGGGGCTAGAGGAATGGATGTCAGGTCACTCCACCACACCACCTAAGACGGCAGCTTGACAGAAAAGGGCTCATTAAACTGTATGGACTTGCACCTTCTTCCTGGCTTCAGTGGTGCCAAAAAGAC
>JAWWLV010000001.1:103011486-103028675 GCA_035041135.1 Platyrinchus mystaceus
TGCAGGGCCACTCCTGCCAGCATACAGCCCAGCTGTATTTGCACCTACATACCAAGCCGAGTAGCCCAGTGGCAACCTCGCTCGCTTGCAAGGACCCGCGGTCGCGGTTTGGACCCGTACCCCAAGCCGCAGTAGTTGCCGACAAACCAGTCCAAGGAAATCACAACTCACCTTTTGCAGCACCAGAAATGCCACAAAGAAAACAGTGGTGATGCCTGTGGCTGCCACACTCAATATCCTGCTGTGCAAAAATGTGTTCCAGGAGTGACATTCCTGCAGCACTGCACTTGGGCTGATACTCTGTTGTGACACAGGTGTACCCGCTGCACCACAGCCCTGACCTTGGTGCAGAAGGGGAGATGTTTTTTGGCCGCTGGTTGTGACTCAGTTTACTTTTCCTGCAGCTATCAGGCTACCTGCTTCAGGTAGTAACATGCAGGGTGGGATGGAGTCAGGGCTTGCCTTGTTTATCACAGCTTTATAGGCTTTATTCTCCCATCCCTGATATGGGTGATGTACCTGATACACTTGCCTGACCCTTAAGGACCTTATGGCTCAGTGAGGGGATCCAGCCTGCTATGGCAAGGGCCAGATTGCAAGGGCAAATATCCTTCTAATTTCTGTAGCTAACATATTTTCATACTGTGTGTATCCTCAAACAAAGGAGTCTCTGACTCTCTGTAGGGAACAGTTCAATAGGGCTTCTGCTGAAAAGACACTGGAATAGCTTTTGAGCAAGGGCTTAAAAACTCTGCCTTCCTTCTAGAAAGAAGAAAAAAAGGATACTTGTAGCATATTATCAGAAGGAAAAAAAATAACTGAAAAATTCCATTTGCACGTGAAGAAAAGTTTCTGAAAAAAAACCAAAACTTCTCAGTTTAACTGGAATGAATTAGAAAAAAAGTAAGAAAAGGTCAGGAAGAAGCTGTACTCTGTTGTAGCCTGTTGGGAAGAGTGAAAGAGTAATTAAGCTATCAGACAGATAAGCTGACAAGAACATTAAAAGTTTAAAGAAGTTATATTGAAATTGATGCATTTCTGAGATTGTATGCAAAATCCAGCTTTGTGAGAGGGGTAACAGAAAATGTCCAGCTTCTTGATTAAATAGAAAGAATCCAGATATTAAACTGAGTTTTAAGAGTTATAAATAAATATTTTTCCATTAAAACTAAGCACTTCTGAAAACATACCTAGTCACATTATAATGCATATGCTTTTAAAGGGGGTTGGAGAGTTAAGCAAAGTTAAGTAGAAGAAAACTCCTTGGCATTTTGTGGAGCCACAGAAATGGCCACAAGAAATCCCTCAAGCAGATTCACAGAAAACAGTCCTGTCAGGGCCTAGTAGGTCATCCAGAGCATTCCCTGCCTCAGGGTAGGATCTCTGTCAAAATCTGTTCTAAGACATGTTAGTCTGACCTCTTCCCAAAACTCTCCCACCATGGGGTCTCTATGGGATCCCCCAGCAATCAACTGCTCTGCTTCACCAACTCTAATGTTGTAGATGTTTTCCTCAGGAACAGACAAAACTTTCCTTTCAGTAATTTCAGCCCACTGCTTTCAGTCCCAGCCCCAGCAGACATGAAGAGCAATTTGGGCTGGATACAGCTGCCAGCCCCTACAGTAGCTGTCAGCGCTGTGCTTTTCACCAGCACACTGTCAGGAGGAGTGCTGAGCATGGAGTAGAGATAAAACATATCATCACAGGGCCACAAAGCTCTGCAGATTGGTGAAAAACATTGCAGAACCTCCTATTCTGGAGCACCTCAGATCCAACAGCTGAAGCTAATTTGATGACATGGGAACAAAATCTCCTTTATTCTGGTCAAAATGAGAGACACTGCAGTACAAGGATAGACTGAGCTTTTTTTCTTGTGGAACATGATGCTGTGCTGAAATCTCATTTTTCAATGTCTTATCATTTATCCTTCCCCTTGTTATTTCACCATGGCAACATTTTGGTCCCATTACTGAGCATACAATTAAGATTTCAGATTTCTAATTTCAGACTGCAGATGTACTGATGGATATGAAGCACCCACGCCTGAGATGTATTATATGTGCTACACAGGCAGATCCTCTGCAGCAGAAACGTATGCTTGCTTCTTCACAAATCACACTGCCGTGGTAGTGTTTTCCTCAAACCATGGATCAACCAGAAAAGAAGTGGAAAGCAGTGAGGCAAGGAAGAGAGTGGGGGTAGCAGCAGAGAAGCAACTGGGGCCAAAGGGCAGGTGTGGTAAGAGTAGGGGTAAGTCGTAATGGTGAGCAAGGACAGGAGAGTGGCAGTGGGTCCTGAGAGTGCAGAGCAGAGATGGAACAAGTCAAAAAAAGTGAGATATGAGATGGAGTCTACTAGGAACACAGAGGGATGCAAAGGAGATGATGAGGGCAAGGTAAGAAAAGCCTCTGTGCAAATGATAGAGAAAAGGTGGCATAGGATATGGAGCAAGATTAGGAGATTAGGTAGAGGTGAAACTGAAGGAGCAAAGAGTTTGGGTGGAGAGAGGCTACCAGGTAAGAGTGAGGTAGAAGAGTAACAGCTTTCTGCCCCCCAGCTGTAAGCAGAAATTAAATGCTACCAACATCTGAGTAGCCAGAATCTGCCTAGGCATCTGCCTTTTCAACTTGAGATAATTGGAGATGATGGTTACAGGCTTCCTCAAATATTAGTACATTTATGAAATATAACTCTTCACAATTTAAAAATCATCCACACATCTTGAGGGGCAAGCATTATCCTGAGAGTCTGCAAGATATGAGGTTGGCAATAAGACTATTTGCAGAGAAAGCATTTCATCTCTGCTTGAATTCTCTTTCTTCTTAAAAAAAAAAAAAAAAGAGGGGGGGAATGTAATAAAAGGTATCAAAATGCATGAAACCTAATAACATAGCTTCTTATTTGTATTCAGCAACCAAATCCTTCTGAGGGAGCAGTTATTAAGTGCACAGAATCCCATAATGCTCTTTAAATATCATGAGCAGAAGCAGCAGCACAGCACAGGGGGAGTGAAACTGCTGTCTCATGGCTCTCGTTTTATCAAGCCAGCGCCCAGTGCACATTGTGGTTGTGTTGTTTGAATTGTGCCTGCTGAGCCTAAGCAATGGGAGAGTGCTATCCTTGCTACCCTTGGTGCTCATGGGGAAGACAAGCAGACGCCAGTCAGTTCTAGGGAGAGTCTGGTTTGTCAATAGTGTGGCCACTTTCAGACAACACTTTGGATATCAGTTTATTTCAGTCTCACCATAGTGGGATCACTGAGGAACAGGGAAGGCTGTAGGCAGAAAGAAGAAGGAGCAGGGGGGAACAACAGAAAAAAAGAGAGGAACACTCACAATTTTTTTCCTGTTTTTCTATATCAAAACTCAAGTCCCTTTAGTCCATACAGTAGAGTAACATAGGACCTTTGGGGTCAATGATGTCGATGACTTCCTGCCTGACTTTCACCTACGTGGGATTTCACTCTGAAGTTCACCCTATGCCCTTCGCCATGGCCATTTATTTTACTCTGAACCATTATGATGCCATTGCGTTTCCATGAGACAGCCTAGTCCTTAATCCCTCACAGATTTATGACCATACCTTACGCAGCAAGGGACTTCAAGGCCCTGCCTCCGTGCTGGGGTTGAAAAGCCAGCAGTGCTCAAGCTATGACTTGGACCCAAGTATCTGCACTGTGCTTGGGAGGACAAGGGACCAGGACACCTCCTGGGGGGCTGGTACAGTCACCCTTGAGAACCACAACGAATGTGCTCTTGCCTGTGGAGAGGCCCAGGATGGGCAGGAGGCCGAGCCCTGTCCTGAGGGTGCTGGCAGACCCTGGCACCTTCAACATCTCTAAGGTGCAAAGGCTTCTGAGCATTGGAGACAAGGTTGGCAAGGGACACACAAGGCTTGAATGGGGCACAGTCCCCACCCTGAAAAGGCTTCCTGTGCCTTAAGAAGCAGCAGAGGGGTCTCGGCCCTCTGCCCCTTGTGTCTCTGCTTCGTGGGACGGAAGGATCGAGGCCAACCAGCAATGCTGGAATAATCCCTGGTGCAGTGTGAGGGGGCTGGGTCATGGCTCCTCATGTGTGCTGCGGGTAAGAAGCTGACAGCTGTCTGCTTTGATAAAGCTGAATTTCATAAAGGAGCCATCTTTCTCGAGGTTGCTGCTTTGTATATAAAAGTGTCAACAGTAGCTAAGAATCCTTTGCCTTCCAGACATAAGAAATACTAGGCCTCCCACATTTTTGTGCTTTTAAAAAGCAGATATCAGTGCATAAAAGAAATCTACAATCCATGAAAACTACTGCCCTGAATTTTGTGTCCCCATATCCTATTAAACTTAGAGGCGTACAAGAGCTTCTTTCGGGGAGAGCAGGGAAAATCCAAAGAAGCAACTCACAGACTGCCTAGATGTGAATTGCATTTTCTTTCTTTTCCTTGATTTTGTGAAAACCAGCTTGAACCTGAGAAGAGGAATAGTCTATCTTCATATGCCCTATTTACACGACAGGAGTGTGACCAAGAAATCAATGCACTTAGCAGAAGAGAAAGGTACCTCACAGTAACTAGGTCATAAACATACACTTTCTCTTTTGCCTTGAAGCCCTGCTCTTCTCTTTTTTTCCATTTTGTGTTTCAGTGCAAAAATACATTGCTCTTTCAAAAGCTCCATTCCCAAACTTTTCCCTAATGTGAGCTTTTCATTTCTGAGCACTGGTGCATTGACTATTACAGGGTGTGTATATAGTATGTAATGTCCATCAGAGAATGAAGAAATAGAAAGTAGCAAGGCCATGTCTTGCGATATTCTCTCCTATAAATAATACAAGTAAAATATCATCCCCATGATTCATGTTGAACATTTAATCAAAGGTCAGATAACCCTAACCCATGTCATATGACTTACTGATACTTTGTTGATAGATGTGGTAGGTGTTTTAGATGGCTGAACACACATGTTTTAGTGATGAATATGAAGAATATGTGGATGAGGGGAAAGGCAACTTGATCTGAAAAAGAACAAGCCACCTTGCAACTATCCTGCTTTTTCTTTCTTCCAAGAGGTTTCACAGCCCCAGTGCAGGGCGGTAGGTGGGTCTTAGTTCAGATCATTGTGATATTGTTCCCACCTGACCCCACCATCATCATTCCCCACTGTATGACTGCCATTAGTGGAGGTACTGCATGGTCCTATGAAATCCTCCATGGGCAGAGAGACAGGTAAACGAAAAATACCCAGTTATTCCATGTTTTGATTATTTCAGTCATCTCAAGCAAAGATGGTGGTAAATAGTGTGATAATTCCTGAAGTTGTGTCAGGGGAGGTTTAGATTGGATATTAGAAAAAGGTTCTTCACTCAGAGGGTGGTTAGGCACTGGAACAGGCTCCCCAGGGAAGTGATTACAGCACCAAGCCTGATAGAGTTCAAGACGCGTGTGGATGATAGTCTCAGGCACATGATGTGACTTTTGGGGATGGTCCTGTACAGGGCTAAGGGTTGGACTGGATGATCCTTGTGGTTCCCTACCAATTCAGCATATTTTGTGAATCTGCGATTCTGTAATTAAATTCCCAGAAGGTAGTAAGTCAAACAGTGCTGCAGAGGATTGCCATGGTCTCAAAATGTGGCAGCAGTGAGATCAGAGATTAGATGGTACTTCCAGAACGTAACAAAATTAAATTAATTTTTGCAACAGGAATGTTAATGAGTCTTAGCAAATGTAATCAGAAACAAGAGTATTCAGTGCACGGGGAGGCTTATGTTTTGCAGGAGTAATGACAAAGAAGTAGTTAATGGACAACTAATCAGATAGGAATCAACAACAAGGCTGAGCTGAATTGGCATGCAATGCTCCTTTGCCCACAAAAACTCCTGGTAATTCCAAAAGTAATTCCAGCTTCCCTTGGGGACATGGCTTGGATGGCAGGAATAGCGCTCTGGGTAGCATTGCAGTTCTTAACAGCAACAGCCTGAACACTGCCAAAGACAGGCTTTATGGGTGGGCAGGGAGGAGGAAGAAGAGAAAGTTGCTATTTCCTAGAACAGGTTCAACACAGAGTGAGCATCCCAGCGGATGGCACATGGATGTCTGAGACATTGGCAAGCCTGAGGGGAGACCTGTTAGTGCTGGGAGATATGGAGGGGATGGGTGAGGGCAGGGCATGAAAGGAAGGAGGAAGAGTAAAGATGTGGTGGTTCTGACTGTTAGTCCTGATGACATGCTGCTGTGTTGTGGCTTATTTTATTTTATTCTAAAGAACAAAGAATACCAACTAAAAAATGCAGAATTGCTTGGCTCAAGAGGTTTCTCTTACCCAAGCTGCAAATTCCAAAGGGAAAAGCCTTTCTCCAATTTTGGTGGAGAACGTGTTTCTGTGTAAAAAGTTCCTAGGCATGGAAAGCAGCAGACACATGTACATGCACACTTTTTGAGATTGGTGTAGCTTATGATGAAGTGCAGGTAAGCTGTTCTTATTTTCACAGTGAAGCTATAAATGAGAGTCCTTCAGTTCAGTGAGGGAAACTGTATTTTAAAGTTTCATGTGGGAAAGATCTGAGGTATTTTGACACACACTTCCCTTAAAACCTTCTCTTTTTATAAAGGGAAAAATATTTGTTGTTGCTGAATTCATCATATCTGACAGGAGTTTGTATAAACCTGCACAAAACACTTTTTTTCTCGTGGTTTATGCTATTAATGGAAAAATTCCACAGAAAGAGATGAAGTAAATTTTGTGGCTAAAAATAATAAAATAAATTCAGACATGATCTATTTCAAACAAAAGTACTGCAATTATAAAATGTTTAAAAATGGATTGTTTTGAAAGGACTATATTGCCTATGGTACTGTTCACTGCAGTGTTTTTTATGACACAAGTGCAGTTCCTACCTGAAGTGCTGAGCACTTGTCTGTTGGAACACACAGACTATTCTCCCCTGGTAGTCCCTCTGTCTACAAAAGTAGTTGTACAAAGGGGAGGCAGGTAAAATTCCTGCTTGGACACTTTTGTCCTTTTGGTTTGAATATCCATCTATTAATCTACAGCTGCACACTTGCAGCTAGGCTGACTGGGGGGGTTTATACCATGGAGAACCATAACAAGAGACCACTATACTTATACCAGAATAAAAAGAGTTTTACTTTTTTTTCCTGTAGTTGAGTCATTGAATTGGGTTATGTCTTCAAGCTTTTCCTCACAAATCTAAGAACTAAAAGCCTACTTTAAAAATTGAGATTCTTGCAGATGAGGAACCTCAGGGAGCTGTGGCTTTAAAGAAACACTGGCATTGATAGAGTTACTTGAAAGACTGGTTGGACACATCTCACCTAAGTTGGAGCTTGGGTGTGATCATGTTCATGACATTTTCTGGGTCCATATTTTCCTTTGGCTGGACAAAATGAGACTTCTGGTTAATAAACCCTGTTTTGCTGTCAGTCTCAAAACCCAAGTGAGGAATGACCTCTAAATGTGAGTGCTTCTGATACACAGGTTTATTCTTATCATCTAAAAGGGCTTTCTGCAGTCCTTTGTAGCTGCAAACCATGGAGGTGGAAATGGAGATGCCAAAGGCAGGTGGAAAGGTGAAAGCTGCACATGTGCAGTTTAGAAGCAATATATTTTAAATTCAAAGGAGACACACCACTTTTAAAACTGGTAAAGATGGAGACTTTTACAAATTATATGCACTGTTTTGCTGATTGCTACAGATGTAACCTGGAAGGGAAAGAAAACAATGTTTGTATAAGAGAAAAATCATATTCCGCACAAAGAAGGTATATAAGTGAAAGAAGAGGAATCATACTGATAAAAACAAAGCAGAGTTAAGAAGAGTTGCCTGTAAGGAGAAAAAAAAAGGAAAGTTCACAATCCTTGTGTGCGCAGCATCTAACCTTTTCTTTCCACAGATCTTATATGGAAAGACACCTCACAGATCTATCTGTTTGGGATTTCAAATTGGAAAACAACCCTGAATCAGAGTGATTTTATCTAATTTTGAAATTCCACTGGTGAAGAATATGCAGAGGGTTCGTGAACACCACCTACCCCCCCTGTGGCTCTGTTTTCATGCCTGTCTGAGCAGGGTGAGCATGTGGTGCAAAGCGTAGCCCAGAGTCCTTCTATATCAGTTTCTTTGAACTGTCAGGGGAGGGAGAAAGGAGACCTAGGTTTGGCTGACTGATATTAACCTGCAGATGCTTCAGGAAAAGAGGTTTCTGAGACTGTATTAGGTGGATATGCGCACAGGCGCACTCCCACATGTGCCTCTTCCTCCACTTGAAGTCACTGGTTGGCTTCATACAAATACGGCACTGCAAAGAGGCAAGGTTCCCATAACTTGTTAATGAATGCAGTAACTTTCCTTCCTTCAGAAGGAAAGGTTGAAGTCAAGAGATATGTCTCGCTCGTCTCTCAAACAAACAATATGCACAGGAAGAAAATTGTAGCAACACTGCAACAGAAGACGGAGCCCACAGAGCCTCTGGACCCTGTTGTACACTGACCACTCCAGCTGTACAGTTCCATCAGAAACCTTTCTGATGGGGTTCCACTGCATGCAGGTCAACCTGTTTCCCTCTACAGAAAGGGACTAGAACATGCTTTGATTGTGTTGCTGTTTTGCAATGTCCTTTCTTACAGGGCAGCAGTTTGGCAAGATCCAGATGTGTCTGAAGGGTTGTCATGGCACAACAGCCTTACAGTAAGGGACCAGTGAGGAAGCACTGTAGCATCATCTTCATACTTCTGCACTTGTCAAATACAGGGAGTTTTATGTCCTCCACAAGTTTCACTCCTGCTGCCTAATAACTTCATATAATTTCCCCCAGCCCACTGGAATTATATATTGTTCCCACATGATTTTTCCTTCTTTTTGGGCATACCCTTTCCCCCATGTTTCAAGGTGCCTTCATTTTAATTCTTCCAAAGTCAGAAAAATTAGAGACAAGGTTTCCGTAGCAACTTAAACTACAATTGTTATTTTAATGGCAATAAAATTATTAATTTGATGTTCATGAGGCCCTACTTTCTAAGTTCAGCATGAAGACCCTATCAGTCTGTTGAAGTACAAGTCCTTGCCCACATCCCTGGAGACAGTTAGGGACATGACACAAATATATGTTGTTATATTTTTTTCATGGGACAAAAATTACTGGGCGAGTCAGGAATGAGATTGGTTCAATGTTCAAATAATTAAAGCGAAAAGGTATGTTTTATACAGTTAGTGATGCTTTTTAATCACTGCGGAGGGAAAGGAATTTATTTAAAACCATAATTGCTGAGGAAATCTTTGTAAAGAAAACAGATACTTCTCTGAGATAATTGGTTTTGTGGATATACTAGGGTCCTTGAAATTTTATTGGTGCTAGTGACCGCTTAATTCAGTATTTAGTCTTGTATAACAGTCTCATGTAAGTCTCATACAAGAGACATATATTATGCAACAGTCTCATATAGCAGTTATATCTATGTACACTTATAAATTGTCTCATATAGCAGTCCAAATGTGTTAGTTTGAGAGTTTAAGACACCTTTTTTATTTTTTGCTTCCTTGCTAAGCATACAGTCTTATCATTTAACTGCAGCCAACACATCCATAATTGTCTCCATTAAAAAAGTATGGACTGAAAAATATGTGCGTTTGGAGCCCGACTTGTAAGCCTATAGTCAGATACTTCCGGAGACATCTCTATTTCAAAACTGACATTTCAGCAACAAAGTTGATGATATTTGCTTTATTTGAGCTGATAGGTATTTAGTGCTTTAGAAAATTAAAGCAATTATTCAAGTGCCTACCAGGGAATAAATGGCATCATTTTAGACAACCACTTTTCGCATCTTCTATCTTGGTTTGAATCTTGTTCTGAATATAGAAGGAGATATTAAAATAAACTTGTATCTTGCCAGGAAATTGACTTTTTAATGAGGACTTGTAAATTCAGGAACTACCTATGTCTTTCTGAAAGCAAAGATATTTATATACCTATGAAAAAAGCCCACCCTACTGTTTACCCTACAGACACACAAATTCTTACGTCTTAGAGACTGCCTTTGACTGTAGAGGTGAAATGGGATCATAGCAAAGTACAGTTGCCTAAGAATCATTTGGCTGTTAGTTGCAACAATGTTCTTGCTGATTAGTTGGTGGGTGTGCAGAAACTGTGGCCATCAGGGCGTCCCACAGTGGAAAACTGGTTTCCTTTAGAGTGGGGGTTGAATTGCTATCACTGCTGCTGGCTCTGCCTGATGAAATGCTGTGGCAGCCTGTCCATTCAGTTGGCCAGGAGGGCAGGCAGATTAGCCTGGCTGTCAGTCCTGGCAACACTAACCCTCTGGCCATAACTGCCATTCCGTTCCAAGGATGGATTTTAACTCGTTCAGCGTTCACCTGTTTTAATAGATTGTCATTAAGCTGGTGGCTGCTAAGTACACAGCAAACAAAGCAGAAGATTATGGAGATCCTTGAAAGACAGGATGCTCATGTCACTCATTTACAGTCATTTTAGTGATCTAAAGTGTTTAGCTACATCATTACATGATGCCTTCTACAATGTGAAATCTATCATTTCATCAGCCTTGGTGGCTGGTAATGAATTGTTACTGCAGAGGAAGGCTGAGGAAGGTTGGATAAAGCCAGCCATGATGCCTCTCACAAATTTGTTGGCTTTCTCCATTCCTTGGTCCCACAGATCTGATGTATAAATGGCAATAGATGTCCCCCACTCCTCAACTCAGAAAATAGCTTTACGCAGGATTTCTGCCTTGCAGTAATTGATTCTTGGGATTGTAGTGGTGCTGCCAGCAGTGGCTCTGATAACACAACCCAGCAGGCTGAAGAGCCTAAAGAGCCAGCTTCAAATTGACAGGATAGCATTCATATGGTGAGCAAGCAATATTGTTTTGGGGCTTGCCATACTGGGTTGTGTTTTATATTGTGTCTGTATAACTCCTCTACTTCTGAGAAAAAGCTGAAAATAAAACACTCACAGGGAAAGGTACTGCTGAGAGCAGTAAGAGGGAGCAGAATGGGCCCTGGGGAAGGAAGAAAAGTCAAACACTACAGCACTTTGATGACGTTTCCCTACAGTGTTATAAAAGTATTAACCAGAATAAGGATGTACCTTACTTTTGCAATATTTATCACTTCACTTTAATACCAGTGTGGTGGGCTGAGCTTGGCTGGCTGCCAGTTACCCACCCGGCTACTCAGTCACTCTCATTCCAACAGGACAGGGAGAGGAAAAAAAAGAAGTAAAAGCTCCTGTGTGGAGATCAGGGCAGACATATTACTTATCAGTTTGTTGCAGAGTCTGCAGGAACTATCTGCATCTGGCACAGGGCAGCACCTGACCTCCCCTCATAGAGGCCACAGCTGCAGCCCCCCTGCTGCCAAAACCTTGCTACCAACATCAAATACAGAGGGTCATTAAACTATTCCATTTTAAAGAGCAGTTTCCAGCTTCATATGCATAAACCTCATTTACTTGCCAATAACTCTCCTTTTCATGCAGAATTAAAAATCCAACCCCTGTTCCCACAAGTGTATCACATCTTTAGTAATTCTGCCAGTTACATTTCTGATATGCTTTTTTTTTTGAAATTATCAATAATGTGGCTAGATAAAAGCTGATTTCTCTGTATCCAACCAGATTCTGATTCTGCCTGAAGTTTTCTGTCCAGACCTCCAAGACTATATCTTGATTTCTCTACCAACTTAAATGACATCTGTATAGCAGCACTCTTTGATCAAATGATGCATGTTGTACAAACAGACACAGGACAGACGAAGTCTTATGTCTGCAAAGATCAGAGAGGAGATCAGGAAAGTGAGCCAATGGAATTCTTCATCTCTGCTATAGGAGATGGGCTTTCAGGGTTGTCATTGTTTAGGCAAGCTGTTTTCATCCCATCAGTGTTATGGTCCCCATTTTCTGTTCCAGCTTATTTGAATCAGTACACTCCTGCAATAAAAGGTGGATTTACACCAGTTACGGAGCCCTTGGAAATGTTCTTCAGAGATCAGCAACCCAAAGTCTATGAAGCTATAGAGCCCAAGTGTATCTCAAAGCATATCCTGGATATTCAACAGAAGTTTTTACCTCACTGACTTAGTGCATTGGTCAGAATATTAAATCTGTGTTAATAGGAAACTCTTCCATACCAAAACTGTCAGCACTGACATTTCAGTTGCCTTTAATGACAGAAGTATGCAATGTGTGACCAACCCTATTTTGATTTCATAACTTGCTGACTTTGAAAAGTCATTATTGTCTGCCCTTTTTTTAAACTGTTTTCTCCTATAACAATTACAGTTTGGGTAGTAGTATAAATTATTACTTGCTAAAAGCTGCAAATTACAAGTTATGTACTCCCCAAGCCTGCTTTGCCTAGAACACTTCTAGATTAAAAGAAGTTTCTCATTTCTTCTGTCTCCATTGGTAGAGACACAGGGAAAGAAGAAAGTTCCTTCTGCCTGTAAGTTTCCATAGATTCCAGTGTGTGGTAAATTCTTTGCACACTGAAAACTGTTTTCCTTGGAGTTTTGGTCTGGTTTGTTTATCAGTATTTAATGATTTTTCTGGTAGAGTTTTTTCATTAATTTTAATCAAATACAACATTGTGGCAGGAGATGGAGAAATTCCTGCAACATCCATGTCAGTCAAGATATCTCTCTCCTCAGCCCCATGGTGAATCTCACACTCTGCGAATGTTTATCCAGGAATGGGACAGGAGAGGTGAGTGGCTGTTCAGTTTGCTGCCTGCAGGTCTGTGCTGCAGAAAGTCTTCACAAAATGGGAATTCAAAGTGGCAATCACATAAATTAAATCATTGTAACCTGTCAATGGTAGCTCAAGTGGAGTTAAATACTTTGCTTTTTAGTTACTACTAACAAGTCAAACTTAGCTGCTCAGTGAACTTGACTGTGGGTTAAAAGGGCCAAGAAATACTCAGATAAGACAGTGACTTACTACAGCTACTAAAAAAAGACAAAACATGTAAGGAAAGTTCATTGAGGGAATATTCTCTTTAAGAAGTAAATGTACATCCAATATACTAAAATATCTAAAAGGCAGAAAGTAGCTCTATGAGTAAATAGTGAAGTTGTTCTTCTCTGCATAAGGCAACACTCAGCACATGGCAGACTATAGAAAGGGTTTATATACTCAGTAATACTGAATAACCATTGAAGTGGGCAGCCATTTGTCATAGTAGCTTTAGACCTCTGTCAACAAAAATACTCAAAACACGAGCAGTCTTCCAAGTATGGTGTACAGAAAGCGAAACCACCTGGTGACTGCAAGCTGCATATAGCACACAGCTATGAAAATGTCAGTATTATTAACAAAATGCAGATGCTGACTGATGTAAATCCAGACTTTCAGTCATCTTTTTCTGGAGGACTTTGGTTAAGAGAACCAAAGCTCTTCTGGCTGTTTCCAGAGTGACTGTTTTCTTCCAGTTGTTGTATGTGTGTATCAGAAAAGTAATCACCTAGAAATCCCAGTGTTGACTTAGAAGCCTGTGAAGTGTCTCCCTTTTCCTCCCTCAAAAAACAAGAGTTCATTTCTTGGCATTGTCACTTCTATTAACGTTTCTATTAACCATTTAAAGTTAAATGCCCATTTTTTCTAAAAAAATAAATAAATAAAATAAAATAAAATAAAATAAAAAAACCACACACACACACACACACACACACAAAAAACCAACCAACCAAACCAAACAAAAAAACCCCCCGGGAATTCTTTAAGCACTACTTAGCATTTTCATTCAATATGTGCTAGTTTGTGTGCAGACTCCATGCAGTTCCCATAGAAATCACATGCTATTAAAGTGAGGGTACACTAGCAAGTAGTACCAAGGCTGAAGCCTTCAAGAGTGGGATGCTACTGAATTGTCAAGACTTCAAATTTCCATCTTTTAGCTTATAACTTTTTGGACAAATAGGTTTCTCCAACTGCTCCTCAAGCCTTTCACACAGTTACAGTATGTATTTCATGAATTTCAGTATTGCTTCCAGTAGAGCTCAAACTTAATCCGTCCTGAAATTGGAGCAAGTGCTTGATTAATCCATGCAATGATTTCACTGCACTATAATGAAAGCTGCTCATTAGTCCAACATTTGCAGACAAGAAAACACTTGGCACAAGCAAATTATTTTACTTAAACCTTGCACAGGTAACAGTTAACATGTGATCATAATGTGCTTTTGCCGCATTTACGAAAGATAAACCAGTCAAAAAAATCCTTTAGCAAATATTGGAGTGTTCTGACTTCTTTAATATCCTCAAGTGCATTTTTAAACTGTTTAACTAACAGAAACATCTTTAACTTTTCTCTGGTGCTTTCATATTGGACACTGTGTCCCATCTTAAAGGCAAGTAATTACATGCCACAGCATCCAAACTAAATAAAAAAGTTTTAAGTACCAGATCTAGGAATGGTTAATCTATTTCCCCTAGCTTGTATCCTTACATTTCTTGTGCCTGTAAAAACATACTGTCCAAGTGACTGAGAATAAAAGAAGTCATCTGCTCACAGTCACAGAATAACTCAGAAAAACCTTTCAGGATCTGAGAATTTAATTTTGTTACTGCTTTTAATGTTTACCTTATTGCAACAGTAAGCACTACCTCATAAATAAGTTGTTAAAACAAAATGTCCCTTTTAGACTTCATTTTTTCTACACTCTTAACATCAGTTGACAATGATCAATAGATAACCTTTCCGCAGCACAGCTGGGGACTACGGATATTCCTGATGCCTGTTGTTAGGACATTTCTTGTGTCACTGACTGACAGCAGCATGGTCTTGAGTGGAAGAAGAACAAACAAGATCACAGTGCTGTAAAAGTCCCTGCAAAAGCCTGATTTCTTCCATGTGCCCCATTGCTTCTGCCCCAGATGACTATCTGTGTGCTTCCATCACTGCAACAGGGAGGTTAGTTTTCTATTTATAACAGTTCTCAAAGCCTCTTGGAAGCATTAGCTAAAATATTCCAAGACATTGCCATGTTTCTCCTTTCCAGTCTGAAGCTGGGCCTTGCTTTCTGACTCCAGAGAGGTTCAGGTATATGCATTCCTACATCCCACCAGAAAATGAGACTGAGGGGTCAGTGTTACCATGGTACTTTCCCATACTTTCAGCCATTCAGTTTCAGTGTAAATGTTATTTAAAAATATTTTAATGGCTACTGGATACTGATACATTACTTGTGATAAAGGTAGTCTTTTATGCCATATTTCTTTCACATCTTAATGAACTGCCAATTATTCCTTGCAGTTCAGAGAACAGAGTTCACAAAATCATCTGGCAAAGTGTTTCTGAGACAAGGCATGTGACCCAGGGTTATGGACCATCTCTGCTAATGAATGGCTGAGTGTCTTCTGGGTTTTCCTTGAAGAGATCAAATCACATATTCATGGCTGAAATGGGAATCAGAAGATTTCTCTAACCAGGAGAGACAATACAGCATGTATTTGCTTTCTCATTTTAATATACATTTGTAAATCTGCACAGGCACGAGAGTGATAGGATGAGGAACCAAAGCGAGTAGGACTGTTTTTTGACATAATGTACAAATTCCCTTAGTTGAATGCTCCATAAATATATGGCTTTTAGGGTTTTTGGAGGAAAGAAATTTGATCACAGGTGAGGCTTTTCCAAGGTTTCATTAAATAAATAAAGATTTCTCTAAGTCTAGTGCTGAGGCGAGTGGGCAGCATTAGACATCACAACCAGAATAGTCAGATATCATTCAATTTTATTGTGACTCAAGCCACCTTTTGCAGAACAGAAAGGTGTAATGTAGTTGCAGCAGTAGATAAATGTTTAATGGTGCCATGCTCTGCAATTTAGAGCTTGGTCTATTCTTGGTTTTCATTCTGGAGTTGCAACATACTGATGTAAATGGCAACATAAAATCTCTGAACGAGTTAATTTTCACAGTAGGTTAAAATGCTTACATAAGTGAAAAGCATATTGATTCTCATGCCTGTCCCTCCCACTGTAACTGCTGCAGTTTAAGAGTTTGATGTACTGCAAAGCTTTTGCTTTGATTTCCTTAATAGTCTCTAGGAAAGGTGGAACAGTAAAACAGATTATCAGCTGTATGTGTGAGAGAAAAGGAACAGCGGACAGTCTATCAATTTGGAAGACATTAAGTGGTGGGGAAAAATAAGTGCTTAAATTTGGATGATAAACTTTCAATATTTTGGCCTATCATTTATTATTGTATTTATAAGTAATTTCAGACTGTTCTGTTTGAAGGGCTTCCTTTCTAGGAAAAACCCATGTCATTTAATAGTTCAGGGGAAGGATGCCAAGATGTTATATGTTCGTTGATAGAACCAGAAAAAGTTAATAGTAAAAGATGAAGTCACCTTCATCTGCTGCTGGTGAATAACAGCCAAATTTTAGGCATATCTGTATGTGTGTTGATTTGTTTTTTTCCCTGGTATATGGAGTATTACCAGCTAATGGACCACAGGGGAAAAAACATTGCTCTAGTGACACCAAGTTATGTATTTTTTGTAGAAATAGACATTATGACAAACTAACAGAGGAAACAACAGGTGAAAAGGGCAGATAAATTGTTTTATTACTGCATTTCTGTTTCCCTTCTGGTGGCAGTCAAGTGTCAGGTTGAGACAGGATGCTGGTTCTTCACCAAAGTCCAGCCTGGGCTGGAAGAAGTTGCCAAAACTAGGAGTTGTGAAATACTCTGAAAGATAATTGACAATACTGTGCCCTGGAGTAAATGCATGTTGAATTTACATCTTCAAACTTATATTTTACCTGACTTTTGTCTGGGATACAGGGAAAGAGCATTGCACTTGGCTTTGTTCAGAAGTTCTGTTTTCCTACTATAAGAAATAGGACCATCACTTATTTATTTGCAATAAAAGATAGTATTTCTGAGAAAATATCAAAACATGGTATGTTTCCTGACAGTAATTTGAAGGTATTTGAAACTTACTCAATCCATTTTAATGTAAAGAGCAGCTGTAAAATTTTGCTACTTTCATATACAAATTAAAGAGTTGAGAGGCTGAATCCAACAGTCCAAGTCCATAGACTCTTAATTTCTTTCAGGTTAGTGTAGAAATACCCACCAATAGGGATTTTCTTTTCTTTCTTTCTTTCTTTCTTTCTTTCTTTCTTTCTTTCTTTCTTTCTTTCTTTCTTTCTTTCTTTCTTT
>JAWWLV010000001.1:103030588-103045980 GCA_035041135.1 Platyrinchus mystaceus
GAAAGAAAGAAAGAAAGAAAGAAAGAAAGAAAGAAAGAAAGAAAGAAAGAAAGAAAGAAAGAAAGAAAGAAAGGTTATCTGTCTATAAAAATACATGCCTATATACAGACACACACAAGTGCATCAGACTCATTGCAACTAAAATCTAAGAAAAAGTAATTTTTTTTCATCTCCCCCTCAGTTATGAAGTTGGAAAGTTTCTACCAAATCATTCTCAGGTCAATTCTTTGCAGGGATGGCCACTCAGAAGCCCTACCAGGACACAGCAGCCCCACAGCAAGGGCTGCTGCACCCCCCAGTCAAGATGACCTGGGCAGGCAGGGCAGAGCTGAGACAGGAGTAGAGACAACAAAGCGACACATCCAAGAATGGAAACTGTTTCAGGTTCTTGCCCTTCAGACTCAGCCTACCCTGGAAAGCTACTTATAATGGAGTCCTGACCAAGGAGTCCTCCTGTGTTGTATTTCAGAAGTTTCTGATATGTTTCTTTGGTTTGACTATTAAACCTGTTTGGATCACATGCATAACTTCAGTAATTTAGAATTAATCTGTTTAGTTTGCTAGTTCTGCATGTCCTCACCTCTGCAGCAGCTTTTTTCCATTTCTTCTTGAAGGCACCATCACGTGTCTGCTTCTGCTTCGAAACTGGAGTTGGTTGACCTTTGGTATGGAACTGAGAGATCTGGGTTTCCAATACAGGAGTTCTTTCACATCATAAAAGAAGAAAAAATGTGGAGGTGGCTGAGAGTAAGTCTAGCTAACAAAATGTGAGAGAGAAATGAAAGGAAAAAGAACCAAATGTACTCACAGTCAGAGAGTATGCAAATCCCAGGTTTTATCAGCAAAGTTTATTAAGAAACAGATTTAGACCTCACAGAAGGCAACAGAAAGACTCCTGCAGATTTCTGTGGGAATTTGGTCAGAGTTTAAACCCTGAAACTCAATACTCTGTCAGCTCTCCTGTCATATCAAAATGTACTGAAAAATCTATCAGAAGTGTGGAAAATACTTCAAAGGAAGTATGCACAGAACCCCACAGGAAAAGTGTGTTATAAATATGAGTGCCCAATTTGATTTACTCCTCTCTTTGATAGTAGAAATATCCTGTAGCTGAGAACAGCTGTTGGCATACTCAAATACAGAAAAAAACCCCACCATTAGTGGTCTCCTTGTCCTTGGGCTGCTGGTATACAAAGCATCAAGGATTTCTGCTAGTCATAGAGGTAGAAATTTGCTATCCTATCAGTGTGTAAGATGGAGAATAAAAGCCATTGTATTGGGTTTTTTTTCTTTCCCCTAAAAAAAAGGGGGGCATCTAGATTTTGATTTATCAGGACCAATTTAGGAGGTCAAGTATCCACTAGATTGGAAGGAAAAGCTGTAATATAGAGATAATTTTCAGAAGTCAGTTTCCTCTACCTTGGGGACTTTATTAAAGGACTTACACATGGAAGATCTTCTAGTTCATTTGCATTGTTTGGACATGTTCTCTTGGTTTTTAATAAAAGCTGTGGTGTTTCTCACCAGCTGTGTACAGGAAGATGTAAGGCACACAGCAGGTTATACAAAAAACACACTGTGTGGAATATGATTGAAGAGATTCTTACCCTCATATAAATTGATGGAAAAACTTACCAGAAAGTTAGTAAAACAATGCTCTATAGCAAACAGATACCCATCTTTCCTATTTTTATAAATAAATGCTAAAAAAATGGGAGAAGCTTCTGTCGAACAGTACGGTCTCTACCACAGGAAAACAATTTTGAATGAAGGTGTCACAGAAAGCTATCAGAGAAAACATTTCTCTTCTTTGGAAAAGCCATTCTGTAAGCAGAGGTTAAAGGCATGTATTCATTTAACCCAGCAAGATGAAGGATGGGAGGGAATGTCCATGATGTTAGTGGATCCAAAAGGGAGGGACAAAAATGCTTAAAGTCACATTGGCAGAGAGGTGGATAAATTCTGTGTGGAAATCAGGACTCTGCAGCCTTTACATTTTATGTGCTCAGAGATAATAATTATTTTTAAATCTAATAGACATTGGAAGTCTATGATCTGGGATAGTATGTCCAGTCTGTATGAAGGGGCTCATCTTTACCTACAGAGAAATGTTATATGTGGTGCTAAATAGTAGTAATCTTAAAAAGAATTGAATTTAAGAGTATTTCTCAAAGATGACTATACCCTCCAGTAATTCAAAACTGTCAAATACCTTTTAGTTACTGCTACAACATATAGTAGCATTAGTAAATCATTGTTATAATTCCTGGTTTCCTTAAAAATCATATCAATCTTATTAAAGTTACTGACTATTTTATAGGGCAAAATAAGACAAAACATGTTAGAAATATCTGATGTTGTTGGGAGGGGTGATATAAGGTGAATTCTGCTATCAACTGATCAAAACCTCCGCAACATTTCTGGGATACCAGAGGTCCCCTTGAACAGTAGCTGGCTTATGTGCATAATGCAAGTTAAGGCATACAATGAAAATCTTTAGGAAACTCCATAGAAAAGGGTGAAAAAGGAGTAATAAGGCAAATGGAAACAAAATAATCTCGCTCAACAAGGAGATCCTTGATCTTATGAGTAGCCAAATGCTCTTGTCATGCGAAGAACTAAGAATAATTACAATAAACATGAAATAAAACAATATAAACCACTTAATATGGGAGCAGCAGCCTACACTTGTCTTCAGAGGTTTCAGGAGGGTCAACAGGACCAAAATTTTAAGACAAAGGAGTCATTATGAAATTCTGGGAACTTTGAAACTAGATTGGTGACTCTGCCATGCTGCATCACAGGCTTCCTGTACGTGGAAAACACAAAGAGATGTTTTGTTTCTGAAATGGGCCTCAGCAGAGGGACAGATACATGAAAATATATTGTTACCACTACTTGGTTTATTTTTTTGGTTTTTTGTTTTTTTTTTTCTGAGCAGCTTTCATACTTGAATAGCACTGTATCAATCAGGAGAAGCCCAATGAGCAACACAATCATATTTATGTATAATATCTATGTATATATATAGCCTGCCATAGCGGGGGCAATCTGATTACAGTGACAGAAATCAAAAGGTTTTTTTGCTTGCTCCTTGGAAATTGGAACATGTGAAATTGATTTGTTATCATCATCAAAGTTTCTGAGCTTAAACTAAATTGTTTTGAACAGCAGCTTTTGCGTAGCCATTGCCAAGATCACATATTTTGTGAAGACATTGCTGATGGCCAATTGCACCCCAAATTGCTCATCTCCACAGAGTGCTTCTCTCATAGTCAGCATCACGTGGAGAAGTTGAATGTCTCCTTCTTGTTACAAAATCTTCTTTTCCTCCTTTTCATAAAAGGTATATGAGGGTTTCTATCAACAACTCATTTATGCCACAGGATGCTAGTAATGTCTCTCAAGTAGCTTGATGTGAAGAGGAATTTTTTCTTTGATAGAGCCTGTAGCCTCAATTTTCAAGGTTAATGGTGTGACTTTTTTTTCAAAGTAGGCAAACTAGTTAGAATTATAATTCTTTTTTTCCTGGCCAAACTGGAAACAAGCAAGAACTTCAAAAATCTTTTAAGAAAGGTTGTTTTTTTTTCCCAAGTGTACCCAGATCAGTTGTCAAGATTTGCAAGGTTTGGCTTGACAAAGCAAAAGTCTTCTCACACCCTCAGATTTATCAGATCAAGTGTCTGTGCATGAGAAATGCTCTAACTTACCCCTCCAATGGCCACTGAGGTATGAAATGGCTTATTCACTGTGTCTTCAAAGTATTTGTACTTCAGAGAAGTCAAGAAAAGGCTCCATGTAAATAATTTATAGGAGGATAATTAAAACTGCAGTTCTTCCCTTCTATGAAAATACTGACAGATACCAATATTTTAGCAAAAGTTATGTGTAAATAGGTTTATCACTGCATAAACTGGTGGGTACATACTGCAAAACAAATGGAATGGGGATGGCTCTGTAAATTGAGTACCTAGCCCTGAAAACCTTGTCAGACTTCCTAAATAAGAAGCAGAGCATTCAATGAGGATTGCAGTCATTTTTAAAGTAGGATTTTATGCACAATTTTCAAACAATCACTTTTTTTGAAACTGTATCTTCAATATTCAAAGGCATTTTCTCTGCAGAGCAGCTTTGAAAAAGATTGGTATGCCAGACACACTTCATGTTGTCCTTATCTTTATTTAAACAAACCAGCCCGGTGCTCTGAAGTATCAAATTAAAATCTTCTGAGCTGAACCATGTCACAAAAAGAGCTGTTTGTACATACAAATAGTATCAGTTGTAGCAAGCACAACAGAAAACACAGCCCACTAGTAAATATATTCAACTACGAAGTACAAATTTTTGGCTAAGGGATTCTACATCTTGGAATGTTCTGTCCAGAAGCATTGAGTTTATTTTACACTAACTAAAAAAATAAATCCTGTAAAGAAAATCAATTTGATAATGTCCTCATGTTCAAAAGGAAAAAAAAAGATGCAAGCATTTTGAATATAATTAGATCTCAGTCACTCTAAGGTCATTAATTAATAAGCTATACATTGACATGATAATGAGCCATAGAATGACTTCTGGAGCACTTGGCAGCATCTTGAAACTCGGATAAGCTGAACAGGGAATTATTTAGGTTCTTAGCTCTAGGCTTCTTTGGTAAAACCTTAAGGGAAAAAAATATTGAACATACACTGATCAACACTGTAAGTAGGAGATTGGAGAGCTTAAACTCAAATATTAGCTCAAAAACCCTCTACCATTACAATGTGAGTTTGCAATAATTCATTCTCAAATTACATGTTATGTTTTAAAGGTGTTAAAAAGCACTTCCAAGCCTTCTTTTGACCACCTGCCATCAATAGAAAATAGCACAACCAACAGCATCAGATATAGGATAGCTCAAATTCTAGCTATGTGTTCCACAGCAACTAAAGCACATGGATTTTGATCCAGAGCTTGATATTAGTGGAAAAACTCCCATAGTAACTATCTCATAGTAACTCTTGTCCTTCTTTTTATTAGACTGAATCAGAATGTTTCTTGTGATTGCTGATCCATGGCACTGGTTGAATCATGGATTCCTATGTGTGGAGGAACACTGGATCACTTAGTTGGGAGTTCAGACCCACATCTGCTTTCTAGAGAGAAGGAAAAAGAGAAGGCAAGGCAAGGCAAGTTGGCTGAATGTACAATTAAATGCTTGCTTTAGGCTAGTGTTTATAGTGGTTTTATAGTGGTTATAGTAGTTATATATTAGATGTGCAGATCGGTGATATACTGTCATCCTAATAACCGTAGTGGAGTATAAAATGTATTAAGTTGGTTCTCTGTATCTGGTACTCTAAAAGGCAGCTTGCATGTTAGAAGTCTTTTGCTGGCCCTATAACTTCGGTGACAGCAGATTGAATACATGGAAATGTATTTGAAGTTTACCTACTTGGACCTAACAACAGGTATTTCACCTATATTTATCTTTACCACTTTTTTAGATAGAACTGGTGAGCTGGATCTGGAAAAGGCCCCTTAGACCACACAGTGTGTGAACTGATCAGAGACCAAGCTTGTCAGGTAGTTTTGGGCATTTAAAGGAAGAAAAAACTATAGCGAGAATAAAGCTACTTGGGTGTTTCTGCAAATTATATTGTGAATCATTAAACCATAATGGCATATGAAAGGCTTTGACGATGGCAATGAATCCACTAAAAAAGCACTATATTACTTTAGCCCTGCAGTGTCCTTCAGTGTTTTATCATCAAGCCCTGTTGCCTCTTCTGTTTCCTGCAGTTGTAAAGATGAGATAAACAACGAATCTTCCCTTTGTGTACCCCGGAAAATATGGTTCATAGCTGTTGCATAAGGAACAAATTATTACCGTATTCAAGCAAATGTCAGTGGCTATTATGCTTGAAGATTCTTCTGGAAATCTGGATGAGCTGTTTAATGCTTTCTAGGAAGGAGACAATTGTGCAAGACACAGAACAATAAAAGCACCAGGAATAGTTTTGTTTCAGATTCAAACATTCATGTTAAATTTTTTACTAAATTCCAACAAAAATAGGGGCCCCACTGTTATATGTGGTATACAGATAACTGGCAAGTAACAGCCTTTGTCTGAAAGGGTTTGGTAGAGTCAAAACCAGAACTTATTTTTTTCACTTCCTAATGCAAAAAAGTTGAGTCACTATGTGGAATGATCAAACCTGCATAAGAACAGTGTAACAAAGTTAAAGGCAGAATTTAAATCTTGGCTCAGGATTGTAACCATGAGGCTGTCCTCATTTTTTGAACTAAGAAATGAAATGATCATAATCAAAGAAGTCTCTTTAAAGTGATTGGGTGGGGGTTTTTTGGTTGGAGGTTTTTGGGTGTTGTGTTTGGTTTTGGTTTTCGTTTTGGTTTTTATTTGACACTCAATTCTTCTTCTTCTTTCATAATAATAATATTAACGATAATAATATGCAACTTGGCAAAATGTAATCTTTTGACATCAATAAATTAAAAGAAAAAATATTTGCAAAATTCAACAGCCAGGTTAAAATCAAGAAGCATATAAAGAAGGAATTCTTTGGACTTTTTCAGGCCTACTCATTTGCACACAGTTTGAGTATTTAAGTGAGTATTTTAAAGGATACGTCTGGGTGGGGAAAAAAGCAGTTTATTTTTTCATACAAACCAATTAAACTTTCAGAATTAGTGTCAGGAAAACCTTAATGTGGTCAGTATGCTAGAAATAGAAGATGTAGTTTTATTTCCACAGATACCAGCATGTGTTTTTCCCATTGGTTCAAAGGGTACAGGCTTGAGCAGTTGATTATTGCAGGGACTGAGGGAAAGCAAGATGCTCCTTTCCTAAAGCAAAATGTTAGTTTTGTGTCAATGCCAATGCTAGTGCTGCTACAGGTTGATCTAAACTTAATTATATCCCCTACAGCCTGAATCAAATTTAACTTAAAAATTAAACAGCACATAGACAAATTCTTCTAACACAACAGAGTCAATAGATTCATCACAGGTCGTCTCACTTCTTTGAGTATCAACTACTTGAAACTGCTTTTGTGCTCTCTGCTATGGCCATGTTCCCCCTGCAAAAAGCACCAAACCAACAATAATAAAATCCAAGAACCCACATTTCTTTGCATCATATACTTCCCAATGGTGACTGATTTTCCTTGGGACTCTGTTTTTCTGTACTGCCCAAGATGCAGCATGAGTCAAAAACCTTCACCATTGAAGCTGACTGTAGATAAGTGGATTTATGGAAGCAAAGCTGCAGCAATCTTTCAAAAAAATTTCCTTTCCTGAGGTCCTAGGCATTAAAGCCATGACATTTAGTGCAATGCTCTGAGTCAGAGTTAGCTGTCATGCCTCAAACAAGAAAAATTAATGACTTGTCAGAGAAAGTCTTTGATGCATCTGCATACTCCCCTTTGTAGACCAGGTAAGAGCTGCAAAATGAGGCAGACATAGCACTATGTAGTTTATATTCCAAACTAAACTTCACCAAAAGTATTATTTCACTGCTAGGGATACAAGGCACACACACAGTAAGACTTCTGTACTAGAACATTGCTGTTACAGTCAATGATGTTAGACACAAACTGCCATCTGCAGCCCCAAGTATGTTGCCCCCAAGTAATACTGTCGTGAGCTGACAAACCCGGTTTTCTCATCTCCTTAATAAAAAGCACCGTCTCCCCCTGCCCCATGTAACACAGGCCTTCAGCTGTACACAAGGATGTTGTATGCTGGGAATTTTCTTATTGGCTCAGAAAAATGTCACCTAACCTATCTCACGTTCATGTGGAATTTTTAAGACTCATCCCCCTGTTACTAACTGGAGTTGGAGCCCTGCAGGCAGGCCAGCAGCCTTTTTGTCTCAGCCCAAAGCACATCTTTCTTGTGTATACACAGAACACATAAAAGCAAGAATTCCCAGAGAAGGCTTTATGGGCATCTTTTTCTGTCTGGCACATGAGGTTTAGTTTGTGACTTGACTTAGGAAACCCTGGGTGCTTCTAGATCCCCAAGGCACAGCATGGACTGCAATTCCGTGCTCGCAACAGAGGGCAGAGACTCAGGAACATGCTGGTCCTCTTTCTGCCTTCTGCATGCCTGCTCTGCTTCTTTGCACCTTCCTTTCTGCAGAAATCAAGCCTGGACAGGCCAGGAGCTGGGCAATGTTCCAGTTCTATGAATATAGCTGGTGATCAAGAGTGATGAATCCCGCAATGTGACTCTGCTTATTACCACGGAAGTGACCTCAGTATATTCTGATACTAAAGGTGTTTTTTACCTACAGTTCAGCAAAGCCTTTGACACCATTTCACACAGTATTCTCCTGGAGAAACTGGCTCCTCATGGCTTGCATGGG
The DNA here is from genome assembly GCA_035041135.1 of Platyrinchus mystaceus. Classification (NCBI taxonomy): domain Eukaryota; kingdom Metazoa; phylum Chordata; class Aves; order Passeriformes; family Tyrannidae; genus Platyrinchus; species Platyrinchus mystaceus. Next base: position 103,038,954 of record JAWWLV010000001.1, read on the forward strand.
TATACTATTTGCTAGGAATAAAACTGGCTGGACAGCCAGGCCCAGAGAGTGGTGGTAAATGGAGGTAAATCAAGCTGTCACCAGTGGTGTTCCACAGGATTCAGTGTTGGGGCCAGTCCTGTTTAATAGGATTATCAACAATCCAGACGAGGGAATCGAGTGCACTTGGATCACAGCAACCCCATGTAACAGTCTAGGCTTGGGGAAGAGTGGCTGGAAAGTGTCACAGTGGAAAAGGACCTGGAGGTGCTGGTTGACAGCAGCTGAACATGAGCCAGCAGTGTGCCCAGGTGGCCAAGAAGGCCAACGGCATCCTGTCCTGTGTCAGAAATAGTGTGGCCTTCAGGACCAGGGCAGTGATTGTCCCCTGTACTTGGTATTGGTGAGGCCACACCTCAAATCCTGTGTTCAGTTTTGGGCTTCTCACTCCAAGAAAAATATCGAGGTGCTGGAGCAAGTCCAGAGAAGGGTGACAGTGAAGGGTCTGGAGCACAAATCTGATGAGGAGCTGGGAATGTTTAGCCTGGAGAACCGGAGGCTGAGGGGGGAACTTATCACTCTCTACAACTACCTTAAAGGAGGTTGTAGTAAGGAGAGGGTCAGTCTCTTCTCCCAAATAACAAGGAATAGGATGAGAGAAAACGGCCTCAAGTTGTGTAAGGAGCTGTTTAGATTGGATATTAGGACATATTTCTTCACTGAAAGGATTGTCAACCATTGGAACAGGCTGCCCAGGGTTGAGTCACCATCCTTGAAGATATTTAAAACATGTGTAGGTAGGCACTCATGTCAATGGATTCATGGTGGACTTAGAAGTGCTTGGTTTATGGTTGGACTCAGTTATCTGAAAGGTCATTTCCAACCTATTTTGGCATTTTTTACAGCTTCTGTCTCCTTTAAATGTTGTCTTGCACATGTGCCTGGACATATCTTCCCTATGCGCTTAAGTGCCTAGGTATTAGAAAACAGTCTTTCCAGGAAGTTTTATAAATTCAGTTGGACTTCCCTTTTACATTACCATGAAGTTTAATAAAAGAGGTTTTCATAGTGTTCTCTTAAATTACTTCCAGTTTACTCAAAACTAATGCTGCATTTGCTGCCAAGAAAAGCAGACTCATCTTTGCCAAATGCTAATATTCTGGATTAATAGAAGATCCCGCTGTTTTCTCTACCTCTTTTGAAATGTCAGCAGTCCTCAAATAATTTTGAAAAATAAAAAAAATCCCTATATGAAGTATTTTATTTCTTTATTGAAAACAGTAAAGGATAATAGTAGGGGATGGTTAGAGAAGTAAAATCTGTGTTTAAATCTTCTTTAAAGATATCATACACAGCAGCAGAGCACTTCTGCATTTTACAATAGAAGTATATTCTATTTTCTGCACAGCAGAAGCATTTTCTGATATACTTACTTTCTAACTTACCCAATGCATATTGTCAGAGGGAATTAAGGGCAGTGATATATAACAGCCTTAACTCAAGATCACTAACCCAATAACCTATCTCAGTTCATCTCATTTACAATTAGTCATTTTCACTTACTCATTAAGTGAACTTAGCTCTCACTTAGTCATTACATTCACTCATTTTCAGCATATTTGACTGACTTCATTTCTAATGTATGTGTCCTGACTCTGTTGGCAGCTTAAGATGGTGCTTCAGAAAGGGTCTATGCTCAACTTAAAAACATTCTTTCTCCATAAATTTAATATTGCAGTTCACTTAGTCAATACCTAAATGGTTTTAAATCCCCTCCTTGATATATGTGCTAGTTTTTTTATAGACTCCTTACTTTTTAATTGTTTTCCCCTCAGGAGATGTAAAGCAATAGCTGACTCTTTATCTGTTTTGTTTATTCTTAGTGTCAGTGCATGTGGGCCACATGGCAGCCCAAGAGAAAGTTTCAAGGTACCCTAAAGAGCCCTCAAATAAATGTTCTGCTTTAAATGCAGTTTTCAAACTCCATTTCCTCTTGTTAGATTTGTGCCCATTTTGACTAAAAATACAGGTCAAATTAAAATCTAGAAATAGTCATGTTTCCAAAATCTCTACATAAACAGTAAATACATAAGAGAACTAAATGTCTTAAGTTTCAGATAATCTACACTAGACACCAGATTTTAAGTAAGCACAAAGGAAGTTGTACTATGTAAAAAAATCCCAAAGGTGTTGCTAGAGAAGAGCAAGTTTCTCTCTGTGAATTTGTAGCACAGTCCATGACCAAGTCCAAGATGCCTAGTGAGACTTTTGACTCATGCTCAGCTGTCAGCCAGACCTCTGCCTTGAGCTAACTTTTATTTGAGGAGTTTGGCAAGAATTAATAAGCTGTGCACAACACTTTGCATTGTCTTCCATCAGTCCTTTCACGCGGTGCACTCACCAAGTGCTGGCTGCCCCCAGTGGCTGCCAATATCCCAGGGAGGCTGGTACTGCCAGAAAACTCTTCAGTGGGACAGGAAGCTTTATTTGAGTTGAAGGAGGGCTCACAGCATGGTTTCCTCTTGTTTCTGCAGCCACAGTACCCCACATTACTATTTTTTCAACACTATCCTTTTTGGTTGATTGCTAAGGGGAAAAATTTATTTGCAGATGACATTAGCTTAAGAATGGATACTTTTCTTGGGAATCCAGAATGTGTTGATGACACAGTCCTCCCCGCTAATTTTCTTAGACAAGAAATGAGGCATATTGCTCTGGTTTCTGAACGAGACAAAATAAATCAGCTTAACTGCCCATACGCCATCAATAACTTCAGAATGTAATCTCCTCTGCATTAATTTACACAAGTATTATTTAGTTGACCAAGGATGAAATATCAAATCCTCATGAATGGTCATGATGCTGCTGTTTAAATGATGTGCATACTTCTATAGGATCAGATATTACTAAACACTAAGGCAGAGTTAGGAGTTTTTATTTTATTTTTTGTGGGGGAGGGGGGTTTGACAAGTCACAGGAACAGTATCTGGACAAGATTTTTGTCTCTCTACTTTGTTTACTAATAAGACCTTGCTTACCACACACTAATTTTTGCCTATTTGAGGTCACACTTCTTATGTTCATGTTCAGCGCGAGGTTTGGACTGTGTCGATTGCCTCTTAATAAATTAATCTCTCCACCTTCAACACTGGATTGCTAACAAAACAATTTAAAGAACTTTAGCTGGCTTCTGTTAGCTTGGACAACTTCAAACACAACCCTTGCCGATGATGTGAAAGGGTAAGTATGAAACACTTTTTTTTTCAAGCAGCCTTTTGAAATTGCTGAATGAGAAATGAGATTTTATCGTCTCAACTGGAATGGATAAGGTCGCTCCGCCGTTACTTTTTGTCACAGTAATTTAAGGCCTCTCTTAAAGGAGTTAAAAAAAAGAAGTTTGATCCAAACTATTGTAAAGTTGCTGGTACTAGTGTCCTATTTTACTGATGTACAAAAAAGATAATCTGTTATCTCTTTCCCTAGTTAAGGTTAGATCTCAAGTGAGAATTTCTTATATTTGAAATTTCTGGTAAATCTATTTTTGTAACTTTTTTGTATTGTAACATTATGCCTTGGCAGGAGGACATGTATATGACAGGATCACAAGTGCTAAGATGTATTTCAGTCATGGTAGAAATAACATGTCAAGGGTAAATGGGACAACAAAATACTTTGCCGAAGAAATTGCCCAGTTTGGATCTAGTTTTGGGTCTCCAGACCTTCCACTTCACTTTTCACAAGTCCCACTTGGCACTGTCAGCTGGAAGATGCTTTTACAAGCAGACCCATATCCCATCTTCAGCAGTACTTTCTCAGCACAGACATTTATGACATCCCAATCCACCACTTCTCCTGAGAGTAATCTCTGACATTTAAATGCACCCTTTACAGAAAGTCCAGATGCCTGTTTGCTCTCATCTTTTTTTTTTTTTTTTTTTTTTTTTTTTTTTTTTTTTAATTTAACACAATAATGGAGAGGATAGAGATTGCTTTTCACATTTTTCCTGCCCACCTGGTTCTGAGTGAAAATGGAAGTGTTGATTTAGCAAGTGTACTTCCACTTGGTTGGGATCAGGGCTTTTTTCTCTGTAAACCACAAAAAAACCCCTTGAGAATGACAGAGGTATTTTTGTGAATAATCCTTTGCATTGTATGGCCAGGGAGACCAGAGGCCAGAACAGCTCAGGAGAGGCCAACTTCCACTGGAATTTGATTCCTTCATTGTTCTGTCAAAGCTGGAGAGTTTTGACCTCCAGGGCACTTTATAAATCTGTTACTCATTCAGACTTTTGCTCTGCTGCATTCACTATGGAGAGAGTAGTGGACTCTGTGGTTTCAATGAAATTATTCAGCCTTCTTTAATTTTTCATACATGTGAATGAAGCACATCACAGGAAAGCATTTATACCCTGGCAATACCATACAAGTAAATTCTGAGGATGCAAAAGTTTAAAATGGATTTGATTTTATCTTCATTTGCACAATCCATGCAACACAGCTTGGTACACAATCTAAAAACACTTAATGAGCACATAGGGTGGCATTGCTAATTTTTGATGCAAGGTATGCCTTCCCACTATTCTTTCTGTGTTAAGAGAGTCTCTCTCTGATTATGGTAACCTGGAAAAGCATAGTTCCATATGCACTGTCCAAAACACCTATCTGGAAGCTTTATGCTCCTTTTGTTTGTTACACCTTAAAAAATTACTTTACTTGTGCAGCTTCATGCTTGGATAACAGATCAAGGGGCAACTTGCAGCTGCTCACACAGTGAGTAGAGAGGGCAAATTTCAGCCCATGAAAGATGGAGCTGCCAGTGCAGTAGGTAAGTAAACAGTATCAGCTGCTTCACAGCACTGGGGTCAGGGCGAGAATGGATGCTGTGATATGGTGGAGGGTCAGCAGTCTGAAATGAGACAGTGTCTGAATGTCCTGTAACCATAACAGAAGATGTTAAATAAAAGGTGACATTGGGATATTTTTTTTTTATCTAATCTATCTACAACATCCAATTCACTAGGCATTTGTTCAGGTCAGAATGTAGATTTGTATTTCCAACAGGCTTAAGTCTGGATGACACTTAATTTTTCAGTCTGCAGTTTTAAATCTCAGTGCTTGCCTCCCTTGCACTTTTTTCTTCCTCTGCCTCCCCGTTTCTCATAAGAACACACACACACGGATGCAGAGCTAGAAGCTCTGCGAATTTAAGGATTTTTTTTCTACTGATTCTTATGTATGTGTTTTTTAAATTAGAAAAGCATCTATGTTAAAATCTGTGCTAGTTTGATCCATTTTGTGTTAGTAAAGGTGCTAATGAAACCTACACTGAATGCTGAAAGCAAGAATTCATTCTGTTGTATTGTAGCAAATAGTTAAAGGCCACCTGTGGGCTTGCAACAGCTGGAGTGAATATAAAACACTATTAAAATTAATGCTTTATATAATTCATGAAAGCTAACTCTGTGATATCTGTCAGATTTACCTCATTATAGGCCAGCTCTGCCATAATTCTTGTTGCTGGCCTTAGTCCGTGGTGTCCCACTGAAGACCACAGGGACAATTCTTAGATGAAGGTATCGCTGAAGCAGGAAAAACCCTGTACTGACAAATTCAAATTTTTAGGGACATGGTATGCTGAAGCTATTCATGCTTTTTGCAGGTTCATGGAATAATCTAAATTTAATAAATGGAGTAGTTAATCAATAGTTCCCGCAGTGACTTTGCAGTCAGTGGATCACTTCAGCAGACATATTTTGTAACAGTAGGAGTTCATAGAAGGCATTATCAGGGAAACCAACCAGCAAAGAGTTTAAATAGTCTAATCTTGAGGTAACAAAAGCATGAATAACCATTTCAGGCTCTGGATCAGATACAACTGGCTGCAGAATGACGATATTCTTTAACTGTGCCCAACAGGAATTGGATTGAACCCAGAAAATAAACCAAAACCCTAGGCAAATTACTATTAAAATACAGACAACATCAAAGGCAAAAGCAAGGAAATAAAAAGATTGAAATAAATGTTTTGGTGCAAGGATAATTTATTTTTATTTTATCAACCTTTGCACATAATGAGATTTTTCATTTTCCAGAAGTGTGCTTTTGACAGCCATGATTATGTTAATATCAATCCACATTTTCCTCTTCCACTGATCCTTCCTTCTGTTACTTGAACCACTGTTTCTCCATTACTGAGTCCAGGTTTTCTTTTGTTGTTTGTTGTTTTTTTTTCTTTTTTCCTTCCTCTTAAAAGTCCTTTTGACATTAAGAGGAATGAGAGAGAAGGTGATCAGAAGACTAGAAAGATAAAATTTATCTTGCCTGTTGCTGAGACAGACAAGTGACTTTATTAAAAAATTTTGTCTAGAGAAAATTACAGATGGTTAAAAGTAGAATTGCCTGTTAGTATAAGAGTTCTCCCAAAGGACACTTGAGGCAGTGTCCCTTAAAGTCAACCACATCATATTATCCTAATTACAGGAAAATATAATCAAAACAGATCAGCCCAAAATCTGAAGGCCCAGTTCTTCCATATACCCCTGGAAAACATTCAGACACAGAGCTCTGTGAGAGTACCTAGAGTTGAGATTCACTCACAGATGATTAGAAATCCTGCTTTGCTGAGACCAGGGTTGGCATAAACAGGAGAAAGAAGTTTGACAGAACAAATTACCGAAGTAGCTACAAAGTCAGCAATATGAAGATAGGATCATAAGTAGATGAAAAAATCAATTTAAGAAGCATGAGGCACACTTGGATATCCAAGTTAAAAGAAACAAAATGTATAATCACTCTTAAGCCTACTTTTATGCTCTAATAAAATTCAAGGCTGTAACCAGATGGATTTTTCATATTCACTAACTATTAGCTGCACCTTTTAAAGAACACAAATGAAAATATGATAGACTAGATGACTAGGGACTGCATACCTGTAGAAAACAATTCTAGGTTTCAATAATGGACAGAATTTATTGAAAGTAGTTTTGATTAAACCAAACACATGAACACTCAGCTTTTTTTATTGGCCAGGAAATGGAACATTTCATGT
>JAWWLV010000001.1:103046080-103060553 GCA_035041135.1 Platyrinchus mystaceus
ACCAGGGTTGGCATAAACAGGAGAAAGAAGTTTGACAGAACAAATTACCAAAGTAGCTACAAAGTCAGCAATATGAAGATAGGATCATAAGTAGATGAAAAAATCAATTTAAGAAGCACGAGGCACACTTGGATATCCAAGTTAAAAGAAACAAAATGTGTAATCACTCTTAAGCTTACTTTTATGCTCTAATAAAATTCAAGGCTGTGACCAGAAGGATTTTTCATATTCACTAACTATTAGCTGCACCTTTTAAAGAAAACAAATGAAAAGATGATAGACTAGATGACTAGGGACTACATACCTGTAGAAAACAATTCTAGGTTTCAATAATGGACAGAATTTCTTGAAAGTAGTTTTGATTAAACCAAACACATGAACACTCAGCTTTTTTTATTGGCCAGGAAATGGAACATTTCATGTACAAACATAACTATCTTGTGAGGCCAAGGCAGCAGGAGATCCTTCTCCCACTTTGCAAAAACTGAGAAGATGAAACCTGAGTTCCATGATAATCAGTCTCAAAATTCCCACTGTTTGAAAAAGGACCGAACCTTGGTCCATTTTGTTGAATTTAAATCAACTGGTGTGATATTATTAAAGAACTTAAAGCTCTAAAAGCCGTGTAAAGTTTTGCCTGCTCCCTGATTTATAATGAACTGTACATGCACATTTATAAGCACAGGCTTAGGTTCAATGACAACTAAGCTGCAGCTGCTTTTGGGTATCATCCCAGGGTATACTCCAGTCCTCTCATCAGCAGGCAGGCAGCACCATTAGGGCATTTTGTAGGAAAGATTTAATCTTGGCACACAGAGTTCCAGACCATGGGCCAGGCATGGTGCGGTGCTTCTCTGGCTCAGCTGCTGAGGAGCTCTTAGGGAGACTGAAATATGTCATGTTGCTGGGACACTATTTCTCCCTCTTTCCACACTATCTGGGCCCTGTCCTCTGAATTTACTGGAATAGCTCTTCAAGATATGAACCACTTTCCTTTAAGTCTCTGTTCCATTCCTGCCACAAGTGAGACTTAGTCATGTAATCCTTTAACTGCCACTGTGAAACAAATAATTCATAGGATAAACATGCTTTCAGTTTAAGCAGTCCAGTAGGCTGTAACACTCTCTTTTCTGATTAAAGGCAGTTCAGGAAAGCATTAAAAGGTTCTCATGTGCCAGGCTCCAGCTTTCTTACATATCCACCAAGAAGAACCTAATTAAGGGCTTTATACAAAAGTGATGAATAATTTCTCAATAAGTTAGGGCAAGTGCAGTATCAATTATAACTGCATGCAGGTATCTCCAGTTTCCACCTATTATAAGAGATGCCAACTTGAAAGATTTTTTTACCAAACCACCTATTTTATATTTCCACCTAAAACCACACTGGGGGTTTTGCTAAATTCTGACTGTCAGAACAAAGGGTCAAAGCTTAGTGCACATGCATAAATATGCTACTCTAATATCTTTTCTTTATTTTGATATGCAGCTACTTTCTTCTATTTGTCTCACATCTGCCACTCAAAAAAACTATTAAATAAGTGTAAAATCAAAACAGGGAATCCCCTTTCTTCATGCTGCTGGCAGTACGCCCTAATTTAACTTCTTCTTCTTCCTTCATCTAGTGAGGAAATAGGAAGACCCTTTTATTGATTTTCTGTTTTGAGCAAAGGAAATAGGCTGACTTCATCAGCATGTGTTTACTGATATCAGAGTTAAGTTCTACAAACTGTCATCCACATCATCCCTGAAGTCCATTTCCTAAGTGAATTTTAACATTGGATGTTTCTGAATAAATAGTGATTAAGCCCCTTCCATTTTTACCATGGCAGGCAAAGGCAGAATTCAGGAGAAGAAAAACTCTTTATCCTCTTAAGAGTCTAAGCCCCCCAAAAGTAAAATAAGGTCTTGGAACTCCCTGTCTAACAAGAAGTCCCATGGCTTGCAGATTTGGCAAGCACTTCATGCTAAATCAGATTAGCTAAATTTCCACAGTGAACTATGCTATGTAACTTTCTGTGACACACCAACAAAAGACATTTCTGTGAATAAACACTGATTTGACAGGAAGTTAGACAAATCCAGTCCAATAGCTATCTTTGGCATTCCAAACAAAACGGAAGCATTTAGAGAAAAAGTGAAAAAAAAAAAAAAATCCACAATTGCATGTAGCCCCAATGAGTTGCAAAACTTTACCATGGCTGACCTGGTGCTACAGAGCTTTTGCAATGTACAGGAGTGAAGTCGAGCACAAAGGGTGGAGCTCAGAGGGACAGTGCCCTGAACACCAACATCAGTCAGTGCTCATCACACAAACCTCTCTTTGCTCTGGACAGCCATCCCTCACAATTACTGGGCAGTTCTTCCAAAGCACTCTGCTCCTTGGAAGTTACAGTACAAATAGGTTTTTCCAACTCTTGTGGTTTAACCCCAGCTGGCAACTAAGCCATTGGGGTTTACTCACACAGCCACTCACTCACCCTCTCCAGTAAGATGGGGGAGAGAATCGGAGGTGTAAAAGAGAGAAAACTCATGGGTTGAGATAAAGGCAGTTTAACAGATAAAGCAAAAGCTGCACACACACACAAACTGGAACAGGAAATTCGTGCACCACTTCCCACAGGCAGGCAGGTGCTCAGCCGTTTCCGGGAAAACTGGGCTCTATCACGTGTGACAGTTACAAATGCTGTAACTTTGAACATCCCTCTTTCTTATTCTCCCAGCTCATATGCTGAGCATGACACCACATGGTGTGGGATATCCCTGCAGTCAGTCAGGGTCAGCTGTCCCCACCATGTCCCCTCCCAACACCTTGTGCAGATATATCGTGTTAGGTTTTACCTTAGCAGATACCTAAACATGTTTATATCTACCTGTGCTTCCAGGCTGCATCCACAGAATATGCTCCTCTACATATTACAAGGGTGTCAGCATGAATTCTAGATACTCACATGGTGTTAGCCCAGGTGGCTCCTGGGAATTCTACAATTTAACATTACCCTAATTTCCTGTCCTTTACTACAGAGCCCTATCAGGCATCAAGGGTTGGGCCAAGGGCAAGCTGATAAAGTTCACGAGAAAAATAGTCTCCTGGGGCCCATCCTTCCCCAGCCTCATCTGTGCCACTGACATGACACTCAGATTTGTGGATGTGAAGTATATGAAAAAGAAAAGATATCTTGTTGTTTATAAAATTACTAATTAAAGGATTTCCTCTCCTTAATTAGAAAATAAATAAATATTTGAAGTGAACAGATGCAAACAAGTACCCTCAAACTAATTCACTTTGGCTAATCAATCCCACGCAGAAAATAAATTCTTGCAAATCTAAGTCTTCACATGAACACATCTATTCAATGACATGCTCATGAGGTCATTTGTTTCAGATTAATAAATCAGGCAGTTCTTGCAGCCTACTCACCAACATTAACCTCTTTAATCAACAGTTCATTTGCTTCATGGAGGAAAGTTATCCTCCACATGACTGCTATTTTCTGATTAAGAATATGCTCAGGATGTTGAATAGAGGATACAGATGGATTTCAAGAAGGGCTGGTGTTTATTCTTCCCAGTGAAGCATGCTGGAAGGCTTCCCTTATACCCTGAAGTATTGTGCTTTTGTCTAATAAGTCTGTGTCAACAAAGCACAGGTAATGTAATTTTTAACACATGAACGCTTGGAAAATAAGTGATCAAGAACCAACAAGGAAATCTGAGAATGTGAGCATGTGTTATGCTGCATTGAAAGTTATGAAGACAAAGTTTGTATCTTTATTTATATGTGAAATAAATTGAAGTTTCTTATCCTATTTGTGCAATGAAATCCACTGATCTAGTAGATTAAACCATACCTACATTTTATGAGTTCATCACATCCTTGAAATTTTAGAGATTTTGTGGGGGGGAATATTCAAAAACATAGTAAAAAAAGAGGGTAAGGGTCTGAAGTTCAGCTTTCCCCACTGAAATCAGTGGTGACTTTGCTATTGGTTTCAATACATCAGCCTCAGAATTTTGCTGATGCTCAGAAAGTATGAACAATCTGTAAGATGTTGCTTTTCAGCCAAGCCAATCATATGACCAAGAGTTTCATTTGTATGGGCAAGATCTCATCCTATGGTAAAAATTCTCACAGTCTCATTTTATACTTGTGTACCTCAGTGCTGATTGCATCCTGGATACATCCAAAATCGAAAGGTGTTTGATCCACTCAGTCTGCCCTTTTCTCACTGGTGTCCCTCAGGTTGGTGTGTTCAGAGGACACTGTCTGCACTGAAGCCCAGCAGCTTAAACATGACTTACCCCTTTTTCCTTTGGCTGGTAGAGAAAACCTGTTTGCAAGCCAAAGGCTGTTTTATTTAACCAGTTCCAGTGTATGTGAGCCAATCATCAATGTATGGTTTCTATTTTGGTCTTGTTTAATTGTGTGGAGTCTTTAAATTTAAGCTCTGAGAGGTTTTTCAGAACTTTAACTCTTCATTTTCAGAGCTGCTACAGATTGAGTTGTAAAACCAACCCTTGGAGAGAGATTTTTTAATTTTACTGTGTAGTTTTGAGCTCAACTTTTAATTCAGTATGCAAAAAAACCTGATTAAAGATGATATCCAAAGAGGAAAAAGCATAACTTGCTTTTAATTTTCATTGACTTGGAGTTTGCAGCTCAAACACTTTCCACACTGTGTCATGAAGAATATAATTGTGTGTGTAGTCTTCAAAGCAAAATACATGCTGTCATATAGCCTTGATCCGAATTACCTGGTCTGTATTGCCAGGTAAATAGTAGGTATTTGTTGCACATTCAGTCACTCACTCCTTTGGGGCTTTTGAGAAAGTGAGAAAGTATCATTTTAAAAACCTCTTTCAAAATCTGATGTCTTATTCTTGCCTGACACTTGTTTCACTATTCAGTTACTATGAGATTCAAAATAAAAATTCAGAAAGTTCCTGTGATGCAGTAGATTAATAATTGGAGAACTCCTTTACCAGAAAGAGCAAAAGGAGGAAAAACTCAATGGATTATTGTTCATGTGCATGCAAAAGTTAAAAATCAGAAAACTGCGATATAAACTGCTTAAAAAAAAAGATAAAACCATATGATGTTGTCTCTAAGTATTAAAATTAGATTTAGAATTGAACGAGAGTGATGGCAATTCTTGACAAAAGGGATTCAGGTATTCTTCATGATTATATTACTGTAATAACTGGAGGCTGCAGTAAGAGTTTAGTCTTCCATTGCTCTAAACACTCCACTGAAAAACAAGCAAGTTAAAAATAGTCTGTGCTTCAGAAAGTGTGTTTGGGCTGGTTCGTGCTGTAGACATAGATGGAACAGATGATAATACAGAATGGAAAAAGGGAGAATGAAAAGAGGAAAAGTGGGGGTTAAATACATAAAGATGAACATATGGCTAAAACTGATGTCAACAATAGCTTAAGCTCACCTCACACTGAATTCCTTAGTCTTTCATTTCCTGGTTTATGAAGGAAAAAGAAATAATGAGAACGCAATGAATAATGCATACTCGTATGTCAGCCTGAGAGTACAGAATAATGCTTTTGCTAATTTGTAATTTAACAATATTCTGTGGAATGAACAACGCATTCTCTTAGTCAGGAGTCTGGCTCTGAGTCATCCTGAGACACACAAGCTCACAAGTCAGCTTTTTCTTCAATTTTTAGGGAAGTCCTTCTGTTCCCAGACATTAGAAGCTCTAATACTCAGCAGTTAAGAGTGCTGCTGAGCTTTCACAGAAGTAAATTGCTGATTAGTTTTTGGGTTTTGTTGATAGATTTATACATACAAAAGAGTTCTTAATGGGAGGTTACACTGAACTGTCCATTTAAGAGAGATTATAATGAAAAAATGGAAAACGCGCAGGTAAATGGCAGCATTAATAATAGGCAATCCTGTTATGCAAATAACTTTTAGTTTAAAAGTTTCCATTTCTTTTAAAATGAATTAAAATTTCAGAGCCATTTTTAATACTTAATTTTCTATTTTTAGTCTAACTGAAATAACTAGACTGTAAGTGGACCTTTTTCCTTTTAATTTACTTTTATTCTCTCTTCCTCCAGTGTGAGACAAAGTAAGAAAAAAACTAGTGCAAGAGAATTTCATCACAATCTGAAATGAAAACATGAAATATTTTTTTCAAATTCTAATGGTGAAGGTCTTAAATATTAAAAAAAATGAAGGAAAAAAAACCCACCAAAAAAAAATGCTCAAAACCAAACAAAACCAAGACACATTCATGCAGAAAAACATGCTGTCAAAACTCAGTTTTCCAACAAATTCTCTGTCTTGGCAAAGTCAGTGAACTCATATCAGTCTTCACAACCCAGAATCACAGAGTCACACAGAATGGGTGTGGTCGGAAGGGGCCACTGAATATCATCTAGTCCAACCTCCCCACTTAAGCAGGAACTCCTGTAGCATATGACTCAGGATTGTGTCAAATGTTTTTTATCTCTAGGGCAGACTCCACAACCTCTCTGGGCAGTCTGTTCCACTGTGCTGTCACCTACACAGTAAAGAATTCCTTCCTCATATTCAGGTGAAACTTCTTGTGCATCAGTTTCTGCTCATTGCCTTTTGTCCTACTGCTTGGCACCACCAAGAAGATCCTGGCTCCATCATCTTGACACCCTCCCTTCAGATACTTATAGACATAGATGAGGTCCCCTCTCATCTGTCTCTTCTTGAAGCTGAAAAGGCCCAACTGCCTCAGCCTTTCCTCATAAAAGAGATGCTCCAGTCCGCTAATCATCTTCATAATCCTTCACTGGACTCACTCCAGGAGCTCCATGTCTGTACTGAGGAGCCCAGAACTGGACACAGCACTCCAGATGTGGCCTCACGGGGCTGAGTGGAGGGGACCGATCACCTCCCTTAACCTGCTGGCAATGCTCTTCCTAATGCAGCCCAGGATACCTTTGACCTTCTTGTGCACAAGGGCACTGCTGGCTCATGAACAGCTTGTTGCCTCCCGAGACCTCCAGGTCCTTCTGCACAGAGCCGCTTTCCAGCAGGTCAGCTCCCAGCCTGTGTTCGTTCTGGGGGTTATTCTTCCCCAGGTGCATTTGCCTTTGTTGAATTTCAGACAGTTCCTCTCTGCCCATCTCTCCAACCTGTCAAGGTTCTTCTGAAGGGCTGAACAGTCCTCTGGGGTATCAGCCACTCCTTCCATAATACAAAGTGTTGGGCTCTCCTGATCAAAGAGTGGTGTGGGAAGACTTACAAAAATGGCAATATATATGGTCAAAGAAGAATCAGGCAAGGAGCTAGGAGGGGACAGGACCTGGAGATGTTTGTAATGCACCCCAGAGCCAGATTCTAATATGAATTTCTGTGCTAAGAAATGTGTGCAGGTGATAAAAGTGATTAGATGCAGAGCGTGTCCCAAACTGCTTTGTGCCTCCCATTCATCCCATACCCAATACAGATCAGCTATAGATTAGCCCAAATCTGGTACCTCCATTTTCAGAAGAACATCCAGAATAAAATCTTCAACCAGTGGAAGTCACCGCAAATACACTGATTTCTTTTGAATCATGCCTGCAAGGGATCTGGCTCTCTAATTTTAGTAAAGGCAGTCTAAGAATGTAATAAAAATAATTTGTATTGACAGGCTTTTAAATGACAATATTTAAATCAAAAGAATATGTGGTAAACACAAAAAAGTGATTTTCAATCCCTTGGTACTAACAGACAAAACTGGTATTGCAAATACCCAGGCCTTTCGTAATACATCACACAACTCCTGGGGGAACATCTCCCTGGGCTGCTGCACCTCAACCTCATATAACTTTTTCAGTCCACAAAAGTTTTTTCACTGAATCCCAAGATTTCTGTTTTGCTCTCTCTTTATATCTATGAAAATATTACCTATGATTTGTAAGCTGATGCTTGGTTTCCAAAAAATGCATGCTATAATACATGTGCAGAGTTTCACAGTGGCAGTGGCACTAGGCTGACAATCTCAGGTTCCAAGAGGGCACTTTTATCTCTTGTGAGACAGACATAACTGGCAAGAGTCGTGCCAAGCTTTCCTGCCTCTTGGCCTCATGAAAGGATCCTTGACCATAAAGATTGGTTCAATTTTTCCTCTAGTGTTAGCTGTATATTGCATAGCTTCCCACAATCCCCATTATGTCACATACATATACATATATATATTTTCCCTTCCAAAGAGTGCCCTGGAAGGAAAAATTATGCTTTCCCTTCCCATAAAACTCCTTTTCCATTCCCTTATTGAAGGATTCTGACTGAGCTATCTGAAATGGTACCAAACCAGCTGTTTAAACACAGGGAGGGCTGGTCACCACCTGCTTTACTGAGTAACTTCCTGGGGCACTCAGGTTTTATCCCTTTGTTCCTTCCATGGGGAAAATGCTTCCCTAGAAAGAAGAGGGCATCAAGGGTTAATGTTTGAGGAATGCAGGACCAGGATTAATGCCTGTAGCAATTATTTACTCAGTGGAGATGCGTGTGCACACCATTTTTCCTGAGGCTTGACATCACTGTTACTTAGGTATATGGGGAATTTCACTTACCTGAAAATTCTCTTTTAACCTGAGCAGGACTCCAAACTTCAGTAAAGTTGAATATGTATATAAGAACTTGGATCTCCTAACCCTAAAGCAGTAAAATCAACTGTATCTACAAAATCTGACTTTGAAATATAACCCCGAAAAGTAACAGAAATAAACTAAGCAGAGAACAACTTCACTTTGAGCCCGGGAGAAGTCAAAATCCCTGATCCCTCACTACCTTCCTAATTGCCATGCAATGGTAGGTCCCTCATGACGGTGCACAATCTGCTAAAAGTGATGAACTTGCAACACATGCAAAGAGCATTTCTGGAATACACACATAGAACTGATAATATCCATTATAAGCCTCCTTCATGAAAAAGTAAACTGTAGTTAAAGGCATTATACATGCTTGCTATGTAATTACATTAATCAGAGAGAGCTGCTTCCCTGCGTTTCTCTGCTGTTGCCATGGCAGCATCCCCATGTTTGCAAAGTGCAGGGCACCCGCTCTTAATTATACTTACAAAGCAGCTACATTTCAAAGGAATACAATAAATACACAGTTGAAGTGAGGATGCTGCACAGAAGTGATATGAACAAATACATTTTTATCATGTCTCCATCTCATGCACACTTCACACCCGTTACTAGAGCATTCTGCCTAATTCCAAGGCTCCTTTTGTTCATTTACGGAAAACTCCACATTTTTGTCTGCCAGAAATGCAGTCTCTGTTGCAGGTCCCAGAGTTATCTCTGCTTCTAGCCTGGGAGCTAATTGTTATGAAACGAAAGCAATTGAGAAACATCTTTTCATTTGTACGGATCAAATTGTGGCAACTGGGAATGTCCTCTTATTCTCCATCAGCCAATGTAAAATGTCATTGCTGTTCTCCACTCCCACTGGTGCCCAAGTCACCCACTCAGCAGACACCTAGTGAGCTGCTTCCCTGCTGCAGTCACCTGTCTCAGTGCCACCGTGTCAATTCTGGTGACAGTGAAGGTGACACAATCAGTCTGAGGTGCCAACATGACATTGATCAAGCAGAATGTATTTCAGTGCATGAACCACCAGATTGGTGCAGCACATACTGCCAGCACAGTCTTTGCTTCCTTGTGGATGAATAACATGGAAATTGCAGTTGATATGGAAATTTACATTTTTACCCCTCTAAAGAAATAAGGGATTCCCTCATTCTGAAATTAATGCTCTCCCTGAAGTTGAACAGAGCTTATACAGATGCTGGCTGGATTGCAGATATGAATTATGTATTTTCTGGGGGTGGAATGTCATGCAATTTTAGTGTTATTCAAGCCACAAGGATCCATCAGGGGAGAAGTAATTAGAATATTTCAGAGACCCAGATTTGCATTTCTTAAAGCTTGTGAGCAAAATTAAATTGGCTGCCTCCAATTTACATGTCTGCAATCACACCATGAAAAGCCTGTCAGATCTCAGCTTTTGGATCTGAAATCTCTGGGGGGAAACCAGGTGTTCTGGCAAACGATGGGCTTGCTTTGGTGTCATTTGCACACAGCTAATTCTGGAATAAATATGTGCTGAATTATAGGGGGCACTGTGTTACAGCATGTGTATGAGCAGGCATGGTAAAAGCCATTTGGTCTGACTTACAAGGCAGAAGCCCTACTTTCCAGCTTATTTATTTCTATTCTTGGTTTCTTTTTTCATTTTTTTTTTTAATTTTCCACCTTGTGCATGGGAAATTGTGGTGTTCTTACCTGGGTTTATGCACTCAGTCATAGAAAGGGAAGCAATTCTGCCTTCTTAATGAACTGTGCTCTGACTTAATTATCTGGGTAAGCGACGTGGCCTGGACACACAACATATAAGGACATGTTGGCACTAATGTTTCTTTTATTTTAAAAAGGAAAGTGATTTTACAATTTGGTCTGTGAGCTGTAGCCAGGTGCTGTATACTTTCTGGCTCTCTTTATTTGTTCTGTCCACATAGCTGCCATGTCTCCCTCAAAACTGCAGTGACTTCTAGCTACACTTTTAGTCTCATTTGACTCTAGCCTGTTGAGATGGGTAGCAGAAGTCTTTGGGATGCCCTGGTGGGGCTGTGGAGCGAACAGGAGGCCATAAGACTGTTGCAAGGCAGGAGTTAGATGTTTCTTGCACCACATGCTGATTTTCAGCACTGGACTCAGCAGATGCATTTGCTTGGCTTATTCTGCCAGGAGAACAAAAATAATGCCATAGTGGTTTGGACTACCTCATGCAGGTTCACATTCCCAAATCTTTCCGTGTGCAATAGTCTCCCCACAGAACTGAGAAACTTAGTGCTAGAAGAAGAAATTATATGATTAAGACTGGTTTATCTCTATAAATAGTTGATAATACACATGCATACATATGTGTATATGTATAGATGTACATGTACACATGAAGCCTGTCCCTCTATCACTCTTATGTAGAGCACAGATGTTATACAATGTTTCCAGCTGGGAACAGAGAAGCAGGGATATGACTAAGCAACAGAGCGTGACTTATGAATAACAAAATGTGCGTATTCCAAAAGATATTTCTCTAGCTGATTTCCAAGGAAAAAAAAATCTCCAAAATGAATAGATTTGAGAAAACTCCCATCTTCTAGAGGACTACGAGTCGATACTGGAGGACAAAGAGCAAACAGAAAAGTAGAGAGAATTTATTCCATAAATTTGCATTTGTTCCTGTATATAACTCACTTGCCTCTGACTGTGACTTCATGTATTGATTCTCATGATTAATATGTTGGTCAAGAGTTTTCACCCAGTGCAGAGCAACGAGTATGATGGGATTGAACTCCAGTTTGCAGCTGTAGGCAGAAAGCAAACCCCTTGCAGGCACCAGAGAGCATTTTGAGGAAGACTGAAAATCAGTAGGGTGAGATCTAGGAAGTTCTATTTCCTGATTCTACTTGACCAGAAACCTGCATGCAGACACCTACAACTTTGTCACCCTCTTGCCTTGCCTCTTTGGGTTGTCAGTACCTCCTGCACGAACTAGCATCTGAAGATACCAGTTTGCACAGCAAGAGCCCAGTAAAGTAGCAACATCAGCAATGCAGTCACTTCTAAAATCTCTGAGCCAGTTCCTTGTCTGGAAGAAATCGGCAGAGCTTCAGTACCACCAATAAAGCTGTGCCAGATGTCTCCTGCTGGGACTCTTGCACTTAGATTTCTCAAAGAAAAAAAAAATCTAATTGATGATAAAATAAGAAAGGAGGAGGGAAAGCTTTTAAATGCCTGAAAGGTGATTGGAGACAGAAATGGAAGGGCCAGGGGCAAAGAAACAAGGGGACATTTGAAATGATTCAGTAAGCTAATGGGGAAAAAGATGAAAGAAATATGACAGATAATGAGAGAAGGGTGATTATTTTCCCTCTCTTCTCTGAATCCATATTTTGTCAAAGCAATTATGACTTTCCCATGGAGACAGTATCACTGCCTGATCCAAGGAGCTTCGTTTTAGACAAGACATCTGCTTGCAGTGGCATCCTCTCAGCCCTGGGATCCTTGCTTGTCTTAGAGCTGATTGGGTGATTTTACAAGGCCATTTGTTACCTTCTGAATTTCTAAAATGCTCCCTTTGGAGCGGATGTACGTACATGAGCACCGCAGGACAAAGCGAACTGCTGAGCTCCAGCTCTCCTTTGCTGGTCAAACAAAGCTGAGTTAGTAAAAAGCCCTCTGCAGTTTAATTGCAAGAGGGAACATGCAGAGAAGAATGCCATGAAAGATTGGATCCAGACTAGAGCATCTCTTTGGATTGAGCTTTTAAAGCTGTGTTCTTCTCAAAGGCACAACGAGGTCAAGCCTTTCTGCTGACCTTTTCAGATGCTCACCAGTAGTGCAGCTCTTTATTTCCGCTCAGATCAACTCTCTCATCCATACAGACGCTCTCTGCCATTCCCCTTGCTTGTTCCCCAGGACAACATGGTGTGATCTTATTCATTAGCCTTGTTAACAAGGTCTTGTTCTTTATCTTTACCCATTCCCTTCTGCTATCATCACAAGATTTGCTGCAGTCTGTGCATTACATAGCTTGCAATGATGTTATTTCCCCTGATGCAGGGCAGCACCCCCTCATGTGGATGGGCTCTTGCTTCCTGAGGGCAGGTATTTGCATCCTCGAGTGACAGAAAGCTCAGCGTAATTCAAGGCTCCATCTAGACCATATGATGCTGATCTGGACAGTGAGGGCAGGGAAACTACTGCTGATAATGTTTGGCTGATTGCAATCTGAGATGGACAGGTTGTGACCAAACCAATTGTCTGTCTGTAGAAGAAGCTAGTAAGTTTTATGATGGGGATATAATTTTGATCTTCACCTTAAGCCTGAATGTATAAACCCTAATAAACCACCCCAAGGAAATTAAATGAACAGCTGTACTTTTCCCAGGAGCAGTTCAACTGTGGACCAAGGCTACAGTACTTGAAGTCCACTATTGAGGGAGGAGAAATGCATGTTTGGGCAGGCTACTGAAACCTTTAGTTCCAAAAGAGCTACTACTTGATTTGGAAGGACTTCAAATATCTGAAAGATGAGCTCTGTGGATATTTAGCATCCGATTATCCAAATAACTAAAATGAATGCAGACCATAAATCTTTCCTCGATGATATTTGTGTCAGAACTGGTGAAAAGACAGCAGCATAGAGATGACAATTTGGACAACTTCCTTTTTTATGCCTCATTTCATACCTTAGACCAACTCTCTGAGCTTCCCTGCAGCTGTCAGCTCTGTTGAGATTTATGCATCGGCAATCAAGATTCCGGGCATTCCTGGGAACATTTACACTAACATGTTCCCCTCTACCACTAACCCTCATCTACGTCCATGTCTTATCTCCAGCTCCATTCAACTTCAACTTCTTTCCTTACGCAGGGCAGTGATTCCTCTTTCCTCTCAACAAACTTTCCTGAACATGGCCACTCTGAGACTCAGCAATGGTGGAAAAGTGCCATAGCAAAGATAGCAGTGGGATATTTTTTGCCTTGGAATTGATTTATTTCATAGAATCATTGAATAGTTTGGGTTGGAAAGAACCTTTTAAAGTCATCTAATCCCACCCCCCTGCAATAAGCAGGGACATCTTCAGGTAGATCACGTTTCTCAAAGCACCATGTAACCTGACTCTGAACCCTTCCAGTGATAGGATGCTACAACCTCTCTGTGCAGTGTGTTCCAGTGCCCAACATTCCTCATCATAAAAATTTCTTCCCAACATCTAGTTTGAATCTGTCCTCTTTTAGCTTTAAACTATAAAAAACCCGCTTGTTCAATCACAATAGGCCTTGCTAAAAACTCTGTCCCCATTTTTCTTATAAGCCCCCTTTAAGTACTAGCATGCTGTTAGAAAGTATTCCCAGAGCCTTCTCTTCTCCAGACTGAACAACCACAACTCTTCCAGCCTGTCATCACAGGAGAGGTGCTCCAGCCCTCTGATCACCTTTGTGTCCTCCTCCGAACCTGCCCCAACAGGTCCATGTCTCCTGTGCTGAAGGCTACAGAGCTGGATGCAGCACTCCAGGTGTGTTCTCCCTCGAGGCACAGTTGTACTGTGTAGCAGATAACACAGGCAACATAGGTAAGACCAAGCATAGCTAATGTGAACTGAACAAGCTCCAGAAATAGCAGCTCTGCTCACCAGAAATAAATCTTAAGCACTGAGCTGTTTCCTCTGTCCCACTGTATCATATCGATTAACCCAGGGGCTCTGAACATGCCTCTCTTGCATGGCATAGGCAAATGCTTCCCACCTGAAGAGGGATTTCAAATAGTTCATCATATTCTGAACTGAGAAATGAGAGGGAATTTTTGTCCAGTCATACACATGAACTATACTAAAGAAGTTTCAAGGGGACCCCTGGTGGCCTAGCGGTTAAGATGCTGGTCTCTCAGCGCCAAGGCCACAGGTTCGAATCCCAGTCCTG
>JAWWLV010000001.1:103060653-103075469 GCA_035041135.1 Platyrinchus mystaceus
CCTAAAAAATCCATTGCGCAGGCTTGAAAGGTAAAAAAGACCTTTCCTAGATCTTCGTTCGCGAAGACTGGCCACTTTACTAAAGAAGTTTCAACACTGCACTTTCATTCCTATAGGGTTTTTTTTTTCTTCTTGCTTCCTTCTAACACCTGAGTGTCCATGAAACTAACTTGTCACAGTCTAGTGCCTCTTTGGTCACTGTTAAAGAATTAAAGAGGTCATCATCAAACATCCCAATTAACTGCTCATGTAGCAAACAGTCCATTTGTTGCAAGTTATGTCAATGAATTTTAGCACAGACAGTCGGCCTTTTGGCAACTAACAAGAGTTGTTGATTTTCTTCTGTTGAAATGTTGCCTTTTTGGTGAAAAAAGAAAGTGCATTTTCTAGATCTTGGGCATTTGTCTGAATGCACTAATATGACTTTTCTGTGCAGAAACATTCTTTTTTAGCCTATGTTTTGTACTTTGAAGAGCCATTTTAACGATGCTTCACAAGTGTGATTGTTTTTCTTTAGTTTCATGAGAGTAAGCACTATAATACATTGCTACTTTTAAGGCAGGTTTTACAAATAAAGATGTTTGCTTTCTTGGAGTAAACAGGCACTTCTGGTTCTGCTGTTCAGTTTGGTCCAAAAGTATTACCAGCCATCTCCAGCATGATATTGACATAAAAGAAATGCAAACTCTTGTCCAGCTCAAGTGATTTTTGAGGTCCAGTGAGTAACAAGATATTAGTCACCAAAAGGTCTTTTGACCTCATTCATTTTTACCTTCTTTTCTGTGAATAAATGTATTCTTCTGGTTATGAACTGCCTATTTTTTTGCAGGAAAGTCACCTTCCTGTAAAAATCTGCCAAATCAAGTCCCTTTCAGCTTGCTGCCTTGGAAGTTAAGACAAATTAATGGTGTATTAACTTAGACATAAAGTTTTCAGAACAGCAACCACCTCAAAGCCATTCTTCTGACTTTTCAGCAGCTACAGAAATACGGCAGGAAGGGCTTTGTACAAACACACTGGCCACAGGAAACACTTAGAATCAGCCGGGTTGGAAAGAACCTCTGAGATCATCAGATCTTCTATTTCCTGTCTCCCCTGATTTGGGATCTCCAGGCTGTTTATAGAAATCACCTCAGGTCTCTTCCAGCTGGGAAACAAAAAAGGCCATCTGGCCCAGACAACACTGGCTGTTGGAGGAACAGCATGATGGTTTTGCAGTATGAAGAGAGCATAAAGAGAGACAGGTTGTAAACTCCTCGGAGGTGGCAGAGGGGAAGACCTTTTCACTTATGAGATGGTGTTAAACAGGCTACTTGCATAACCCATGCTTTTCCCAGGACCTCTGCTGGAGCAGTGATCCAATCTGGAAGCTGTGTTAGCAGATGGACATGAATAAGGCAGCCAAGAGAGAAAGGAAAAATGGATGCTTACAGGGAAATCACATAAAGGGAGTTCATCCCAACTGAAAAATGTAGACAGCTGTTAACAAGTTCGTAGACAGCAGAGGAGAGACATAATTACAATATGACTGCACATAAGCGAGGAACTAGGATTAAGACCTCAGCAACAGAAAAGCATGTTTATATAGTATGAATCACCAGCAGACATCTACTGTTGTTCATGAAAGCAGGTTCATTACTCTTTGTGGATAACACTGTGTCTTGTCACAAGAAGAGGCTGAGATACCTTACCACCCAAGTTAGCATATTATCCTTGCTGACACCATATATAACTCTGTGCTGCTACTCAGCATGAATATAGCCATCAAAATCTTCCTCAAAAACAGCAGAAAAATGCCAGAAAGTTCTCAGTACCAAAAGCTCTGCTCTGCAGCCTCCGTAATACAAAGAATATTGCTGAGGGCTTCAAAGTATGCACTGTAAGTAAAATGGGAGAATTCATCTGTTTGTCAACAGATAGTGTCCGATCAGCCAGTATCAGTCAGCTGCTATCCATGGATAATATAAGCTGTTCTCCTGCTGCAGTAACAGTATTGATAAATAGTTCTAATAAAGTCATAAGTTTTGCCACTGAAACACACCTTTGTATATTTTTGCGTTTTTATTAGGAGCCATGAGATTTAATTAGATACAGGGCAAGCATTTTATCTTATCAACTTTGCTGATAGATCTGAGATTCATTGGGCACAGATGCTCTTCCTGAAGAATCTCTGTTCTGCCCTAGCTGTTAATCTTGCCACTTCTCTGGTTTTTTCTTGATATGTGTATGTTTATTTGCATATGGGGATTATGCAACAATGAATGTTAGGGTAGTTTTTAGTGTTGGTTATAGAATCATAGAGTGGTTTGGGTTGAAAGGTGCCTTAAAGATCATGCAAATACTACCCTCAACTAGATGATCATTAAGATTCCTTACAAGCTGAACCACATTATGATTCTATGACTCAGCCAGTATGATTCTGTGATTCTATATCAGCACCCAGTATTTCTGAAGCCTTCTTGTACATGTCCATGAGAGCCCCTGCCAAAAGCAGCTAATGAAGGAGACAAGAACTTTAATTTTAGTGCAAGTTTAATAGCGTTTCAGGGAACAATGCAGACGGGTTGGATGGAATTGCTATCTGCAGCTCTGTTCAAGGAGGGGATACAAAAATTTGCAGAATAATCTGGATAATCTGCTCCATTTGAATGCCTGGGATAAGCCCAATTTTTAAAGGGTTGTTGACTTTCAGTTTCTGAGAACCCAGACTTCAAGATGTTTAAAATGGGTCCCAGTGAGCAGAAGGATCTAAGCATTAACATCTCTTTTGTCAGCTATATCTTGCTGTTATATCTTACCCACTCTTAGAACCTTTTCTGACTCCCAGTGCTAAATAGGCTGCAGCAAGCATTTCCTACTCTGCTTTTATTTAATAGTATCCACTGCTTGCAAAAAAATCTAAGCACTAATCTAACAAAGTGCTTAAGCTTGCACATACCTACGAATATATAAGTAATTCTGTTGAAGTCAAGAAAGAACAGAACATACTTGAAGTCAATATAGAGTGAAACCTTTTGCTAGATCAGGCTCACAAATGCTGCTGCTGAGGTAGACTAGGAGATGACTGGTATTGCTCAGACAAATCCTACAGCTGGAACTGCTGTTGCAGGGGCAGTTCTTTCTAGCATGATTAGAGCTTAAGCATATAAAGTTAAGGCAACAAAGGATTTGCGTCAATGTGCAGATTGACTTGGAGGATGAGATTTTTTAATTTTTATTTATGCCTTAGACTGGTCCCATGGGAGGCATAAGACAGATCAGGGCTGATGCTGCAATACTGCCCTTAGCCTGAAAGCGGGAATCTCTCTGTGGCACCTTTGTTCCCTCCACGGAGCAGAGCAGCTTAAGTGCATCCAGAGGGCTTGCTGCTAAGGTGCTGAGGGTCTTGGCACCTGAAATAAGGATCAGAAGAGACTAGAGACAACAGAGCTTCTAAAATTACATGCCTCAGTGCCTACATCTTTTATGGATGGATCCAGCCCTCATGTTGGCTGTTGGCTTTTTGCCACAAATTCACGTGTGTGTTTCAGTCCTCACCTGGAACGATCACTGCCAAAACAAGACAATAATTCTGTCTCTGTATCAAGTCTCTCACTGCTGAGCGCACCAAGAAAGGGTGGCAGCTGTGATTTTTGTAGTTTGTGCTGTCTTAGAAAATGAGCTGCACTTGTCAGCTGACAAGTAAAAACTGTTTTTGCTTGTGGTGAACCTGGGATAGTTTAAAGAGATGACTAATTCACAGAAGTTTCTGTTGTCCACTACCCCAACCTCTTAGAGACTTAGTCACCTCATAACTATGTAATTACTTTTCCTTCCCCAAAACACCTCAGACACATGCTTCTAAGCAGTGGTATTGCTTATTAAATGATGCAAACCCCTCAGTCTTAATGGGTCATAGCCTGGAAAAAAACAACTGCTAACAGTACACTGAGATCTTTGATTAGGTTTTGGTGTGAAAGTTGCTCTTTGGAAAGTCCAGCATGCCTCACTGAAGATCCAGAAGAATTAGAGTTTCCTCACCAGGGCTGGGACTAGAGAAAAGCCCTGGGAATGTGGTGCTGATGTGTGGGTGTAGCAGTCCCCAGACTGGTGGTGAAGTATTGTGATGTTAGTCACTGGCAAAGGGGAGGGCAAACAAGAAGAAATTCAAAGAGAACATCAAACCACTGTAAGCAACCTGAGTTATGCAGGAGTAATAGAGTGAGCACCAAGAGATTTGAATACAAAAATTACTGAAAAATGTATAGCAACATCTGTCTTTTGTCTGTATCAGACTTGAAGCAGAGTTGGGAAACCTGTTTTGATGACATGCCAGGCAAAACAAAACGTTCCCTATCCCTCAGAGAAAGCAAATACAGAAGAATGTAGCTCACTATTTCTCCTGTTCTACTGCATTAACCCTTTCAGACTTGCCTATACATTTCTGCAGTCTTACAAATTCAGAGGAGGCAGCAGTAGCCCCACCAGCAGTGCTGATTCAGCTCAACTGGGAGCTGAGACAGCCAGCATGCAGTTGCCAAGGAGCAGGCAACCTGGTGCCAGCAAGAGAGAAGCCTCTTTTCTATCACCGTGAAATATTTCTGACCCAGAATAAGCCCCAAAGCCCATCCTGAAACAATGGTCAGGAAACATGGGAATGGATGGGATATACTGCCAGTGCCAGAAACCATGTGGCCACAGGGATGCTGCCATCCAAGCTCCAGGGTCATCACAGCTCGGTTAGAAAATGTTCCTGTTTGGTCCTGTTGTTGCAGCTCCAAGCACAGAAATTGCTCTGGGAGACCAGACAGGTGGTGCCTGCTCTGCCTTTCACATTTTTCCAATAAAATTTATTAAGTGAAGGCTGTAGCAGTGCCTCCTCCTCAGCTGATTCTGCTTTTCTCTTTAGCAACCAACCACCCATAAGCTGGAGGGTGAGGTTTAGCCCTCTGGAGGAAGCTATGCCAGGCTCTCAAAGGCATGTGTGGAGCACACAGGCACCTCACAGGCACCTCTGCACTGTGCTCATCTGTGTAGATGCCAGGAAAAAAACACTGTCCAGATTACATTACTGGAGCCATAGATAACAAAGCAAAATATATAAGCTAATGGTCTAGTTGTCCAGGACACTGTCATTACCATCAACCAATTATGGTTTCTAAAAGATACTTTATAAAGGGATGGATTGAACATCTTCTGAGCATTTTGGCAAAAACATGAGAAGATTTGGTTCCTTTTTTTTTAACCTTTTGCTTTTTTTTTTTTTTTTTTAATAAATTTTTTAAGTCTCATTTCATTTCTCTGCCTGAAGTACATTAGTTTCTATGGAAACATTGTAGTCATTTATGTGGAGGGTGCTTTCTGACATCCATATGTGGAGTATAAAGACAAGTTATGTCACCGTTGTAGGCATTTATGTGATACTTATGGAGGTTCACCAAGAGAGAGGATACCTTTAGTCTGTTACATAACAGACACAAAATTTCAGATACAGGGAGGCAACTACAAGCTGAACTGTAGAATTTAACACACACAATCAATAGCCATGCTGAAGAAGAATGTGGGATTCACTTATTATTTTTATTGTGCATATTTGGCACGATCGTGTCTGTTTTCACTGTGTAGAGCAACACTGAAACTCAGAGAATTAATTACCATAGAGTCTAATGATGTAACTCATCCTTCCTGTGACAACATTCAATACTGCTGAAGAAAAGATAAAGGAAACAATCATGCTGTTTCTTCTTTCATGAAAAAGAGAAAATTATATTGTGACACAATGTGTAAGTAACAGAACCATTGGCTTTGTAAGTATTTCGTTCAGGAATATAAACCGAGCTTCCAGCAAGTGATACTTGTTTCTTATGTTTTAAACAGGCTTTTATAAAGCTACATTTCATACCTTCTGAAGGCTTAGTAAAACCCTCCCTATTTGAAGTATGTTTTTAAAAAAGCTATCCTATGTCAGTCTCGGATACTTAAAGAACAAAATTATTACTGTATCTTGGACACAGTATAGAGCTAGAATGCACCCACACAAATCCTTTGGCTGGTATGTGAGAATTGCACTTTAGGAGGAAGCACTCTGCTCATTGAAATTACCACAGTGTTGCTTCTTATGCACCTTTTACTTTCGGTTCTTTATATTCAGAACTGTAATTTGACAATTTGTTATCATTTTTTACCATTAATTTCCTCTATAAAGACATGGAAATCAGCTTCCTTGAATAAACCTCTGCAATGTAAATTAAACTGCAATGGGAATGTTAGCCTCTGATGTACGAATCAGGTGGTGTTATATGTACTACCACAGTACTAACAAACAGCAAAAAGCTGTAACAATATGACAGGTAGGATGAATGAAATCTAGCAAGCAACTGAAACCAGCAGAGTTATTTGTTAAGAAGATATAGCAATACAGGTAATGTTATCACATATTATGGATGACACAAGGAAAAATATATTTTCTCATACCCCTCCAGTTGATGCATGGGATTCTGTGTACTCTTTCTTTTTCAAAAATATGTAGATTTCAAATGTATTTGATGAATCCTGCCTCATAGGAAGAGTCATATTTTCTCTAAGAACAGCATTAGGAGTGACACAAGCTTCTCTGATATCAACATTTCCCTGTCAGACCACCTTCAAGTGCCCTTCTAGTCGATTTAGTAAGGGCTGCCAACTCTGTCAGCAGTTTGAGATGAGGAGGCAATTGTCCTTATGGTGCATGGCATGACAGTTCTGTGGCTCCCGGAGCATTCGCCCCCTCTCCAGCAGAGCTGAGTCGAGCAGAGGTCCTGTTTAGCCACACTAAAAGATTTGGGCAGGGTTGGGCTCATAGGTGGGAGTACCACATGAATTGGAAAAAGATTTTGCTGTATATAATGCCTTGCTGTAGTCTGCATCTTTAGCCTACTTTATGCCACGTCTGAATTGGATGGGCTTTAATCTCCAAATTCCCAGCATAAGACCAAGGAAGCCCTCTGTACAGGCAGGCTTTGTTATTTCAGGTCAAAGATAGTGGAAAACAAAGATCTATAGGTGTGATGGCAAATGAATCCAAATGGTTGAAAATGTGGGGTTGTGGCACTAACAGGAACAAGACAGTTGTTATTTTTTTCCCAGATCTTGACTTCATTGGGAAACAAGAGCCCTGAGATAAGGTAGGCTGTGCTCGTTCTGAGGGGTGGGTATTGAGCTGAAGGAGCATATTTACCCCATGTGATCTGGCATTCCCAGCTAGCCTTGGTTCTTATGCCTATGAGAGCACCAGAACCTGAGCCATGGCCACCTTGCTGGCAGCCCAGGGGGCCCTGTTCCCTCCTTGTTCAGAGCTGAAAATAGCCCAGTGTGGTTCATGATAGAGACAAACACAAGAGCCACTGGGAAGAACAGGACTGCAAATCCCTGCAAAGGCATTACCAAGTCCAGGTTGCCCTCACTTTGCCCTGAATTTATCACTAAGGCCAGTCCTCACTGACATGTCAGACTTAACATTGCTATTCTATAAGCTGTTTCTGTTCCCTGGGATTTGCCACCAGGTGTAGGTTGCTGGGGCTCTGACTTGCCATGTCTGCAGGGACGAATTTGGTGAAGAAGCCTTTCTATTGTATCTATATTGCCTGACAATGCATCTAGAGTAGGGTGATCCCACTCTAAATTAATCTGAGGTTGAGAAGCTATTTTTGAAGCAAAATGCTAAAATACCTGTCCTGACACAGGGAAATCAGGTCTTGAAGTATGGGACTGGCTGAAGTATGGGATACTGAAGTATGGGATAAAGCTTTTGCTGAGTGCAGGCTTTATTTTGGCAATGCTTGGTACACTAAACCCTGTATCACAGCTTCAGCCTCACCTTTTTTTTGTTGTTGTCTTTATCTTTTCCTTCCAAGGACAGCTGTCTGATTTAGCAGGAATGTCAGATGGGTCAATGAGGAAAAAACCAGCCTAGTAAAAGCAGAAAAGAATTGGAAGGTGAAGGGAAACACTGAATATTTATCTCAATGTTGGCTCTGGAATGGTCCCAGATGCCAGCTACAGGGTCCTGTGTCAGTGGTGGAGACAGCAGACCCACTGACCGTCACTCTGACTTGCTCCTCACAGGATTACTTTCCATTTACAGCCCAGCAAATTGATAGCTTAAAAATTTCCTAGGAAGGAGCGTGGGTCTCTCAACTCATTTCCTGAATGAATTTCATAAAATGCTGCATCTAACATAATCAGGTGTTTCCTAATATCCCCATGGGAGGAGTGTGGAGTGGATCTGTGTGTGTAACATGGGGTTATCCCTCAAGGTGCTGCTGTTAACACTCAAGATTGTGGCTATTGAAAATAAACTGACATTTCTGTAAGAAGGTTGGTCCCATTTACCTTACATTTATTCAACTCTCTGTAAATTGGTCCTTTTCACTTTATTGTCCTTTAAAGGTAGCCATGGATTTCTCATGACATGTGAAAGTTGTTCATGCAAAATCAGTAGCATCAGCAAATTCCCTGCTGGACTTCAGAGAGTTTCATGCTTGTTATAAAGAGAGCTACTTTGGTGGTTTTTCTCTGTTTCATCCTCAGAGAATTGAAAGGATATGAGGACTAAATGGGGCTTTTTTTTTCTGTTAACACCACAGCTGGAGTAGGGCTTTCCTTTGGAGGACAGCTTCCTAACATCAGGCTCAGCTCCCAGTGCTGAGGCACTGCTCCAGCAGCAAATGCTCATCCACAAGGCTAGAGCTTTTCCTACATTACCTCTCTTGTCCTCTCACCCACACCATCCCCTGGGCTCAGAGCTGTCATCACAAATTTTGGCATAGCTGGGGATTGATACACTCATTAACTGATTTAAAAACTGAAGCCAAGGCATCTTCCTGGTGCTGGATGCTGGCCAAGTCTGGGGCCAGGCTGGGGAACCCACAGCAGCCACAAGAGAGAAGCCAGCCAGACTCATAGCCTGTGGATCAGCTTTGGCTTCAGGAAAATACACTGCATCAGCATGGAGGATACAAATGCCATGACCAAGTGCTTGTTAAGATTACCAGCAAAGAGGAGATTCAAGAAGGTATTTTTTAAAGTTGTTCAGCCTCATCACCCACTGACTGTTTGGAAGCAGACAGAAACCCATGGTATAGCACCTGTTGGCCAAATTAAGGCTGGATGTTTTTGGCAGAATCTGGAACAAACCTTTGGTCCTCAAAGAAATCTCTTTCTGACCAACATCACCTGAAACTTCAGCTCATCTGAAAGCTCAGCTTCACCCAATTCCTCTTTTGCCATTTTAGTAGTTTTAGTGGCATCATATAATATCTCTACATCTTTGTATTTCTATATCTCTGTATCTCTGTCTATATATTCATATAATCACCAGATTTTTAAAGACTGTGCATACGCACACACACATATATATCTCATCCCCATCATCTCTAAGCCCTTCCTCATGTTGTCATTTCCTCAGGCTTTCCTGTAGCTTTTGATGAGATGATAGGATACCACAAATATTTTTAGGACTTTAGCTCTGAGTATAGTGTTTTTTCTCTGGCTTTTTTGCCTCAAAGGATCTATTCCAGAGCGTATAGCTCAAATGTTTTTCTCAGCAGCTTGCAGTTGTGCTAGCAGCAATATCAGACAGAGTCAGTGTGGCACAGGATAAAACTGAAGCAGCAATCTTCCTTTCTCACTCCTTTTCAACCATGTCAATATTTTAATAATAATTTATCAATAAGCTTGCATAGACTGACATTTTCTTGGAAATGTGATTGTTTTACAGTATTCTTTCAGAGTAGGGAACAATCATCATCAGCTGACAGATGGGGAGCAGTAGTACTTCAGAAAAGGCGTCATCCACATCACACAGGAAGAAGCCACAGACAGCAGCAGAGGAAGGTTGTGCACCAACCATCACAACCCATTTTTCTTCCAAATGCATGAGGTTTGCAGGTTCATGTTCTGAAAGATGTCCAAACTCCTGTGAAAGCATAGCATAAATGAGAAACTCCCTGCCCTACCTTTGTCTCCCAAGAAGTCTTTATCAGCCCATTTTGCAAAAGAAGAAAATAAGGTAAGAACAATCCAACACTCAGTAGTCTCCAGCTGTAAATGACATTTTGTACTGATTCAGACAAATAACATTAACAGGATCTCAACTATGGGATAAGGTACCTCACTAAATGTAAGTTAGAATTTTAGTGATAGAAATAATATTTATGTAAGCAGTTAATTTTTTGTTTTCAAAAGGTAACAGTCCATTATTTTTCTGTGTTGAACAACTCTATTTTAGTTTAAAAATATGAAAAATATTACAAAAGCATCAATTTCTAGTGCTTTGTGGCATATGGGAATTATCATCAACTTCCCAGCATGAACTGGAACACTTTTCTTAATAAATTTGGAAAATCAAAGTGACTGGATTTTACCACTACATGGTGTAGGAATATGATGATTGGTTTCTAGCAAATGTACGCCTTCATTTGATTTTATTTTCAACTATATTCATCTTCAACTAATTTTATTTTCTATCTTCTGTTAAGGGCAAAACCTATGAGAATAGAAGTTCCAGTATATATGACTAAAATTTCTTTGAGTCATAGTAGATGTCAAAACCCAGCGTGTCTGATAGAGAGTCAATAAGCGATACTCAAAGATCCCCAACACCCACAAGCCACCTAAGGAGAAAATAGCTTCTAAATCAGTATTTTCATCAAAACAGCCTTGACATTTCTCCAGTGCTATTTGACTACAGTTTAAACAAAAATGATAGCTGTTAAGATTACTCTATACACTATGGTCTCTGTGTAGGAGTTAGATCCTTTTGTGGTCTCCAACACGAGCCTCTTTGAAGTGAAAGGACGATTCCTCTGCCGTGTTTTGTATGTAACGTCCACTTACTCTTTCACATATCCATGGTTGTTATGACACTGAATTATTCAAATGACTAGTCATGGTTTGGCCGGTTAGAAATCAATTTACTACAGAAAACACATATATCCAAACAGTGTTGCCTATGTTTCTTATCCTCCTGAAGCCCCTCAGTAGCTGCAACTTTTCCTTTCCCCACTTCAAGAAAACAAGTCAGGGCATGAGGGCTACACATGCTGGTTTTCCCCCAGCCCATGGCAGCATGCAGCTGCAGGTTATTGCCTCCTGCCTCACTGTCTGCAGGACAAATCTTTTGGCTTGCTGCTGCCTTTTGATCTCCAGCTTGCAAAAAAACCCAATGTGTTGTGAAACTGAGTGCAAGGCATGGATTTTGCACAGCTCTAACCTAAGCTATTAGGTCTGAGCACTTTCAGGGAAGTCCCTTACCAAATGTTGTGCTCCTTGCTTGCATAGTGACCTCACGCCATCCTACTCTAAATCTGAGTAACAACAAAATAAGCATCCACATATCCACAGTGTACTCATTAATATACTCTAGATCTATTTTAGGTTATGAATTATGTGTGCTATGCTAGGAGACAAATTCCAAATATGGAGCACCTATACAGTCCCTAGCTCTATAAACTGTTTTTTACCATGGATTAGGAAGGATCCTAATAAGACAATAGAGGAAGTTAAAGAAAGAAGGGCAACATCATGAAAAAGATACATTACTAGAGGAACACAAATGCTGTGCACAACAATCTATATGAAATAATGATGAGATTCTAGAATAGCTCAATTTAATATAGTATTGTTCAGATAAACACAATGGTCCAGGTACTCAAGGAATTTAAAACATAAAAATACTCTCAAGACCCTGCTCTAATGCCTGTACATGTCAGAGCTGAGCAAGACAGTCCAGGCAGGCAACTGAGACCCAGAGCTGAGGGAGATGCAGGGCATTCCTGTGAAAGTATATGAAGATATAGCTAAAGCTTGACATCTTACTCCATGTAAGAGTGGAATTACAGGCAGTGGAATTAGTGGGATATATCTCAACAAGTCACAGAATTGCACAGTGATTTCTGTGGGAAGGGACCTTAAAGATCCTCCAGTTCCAACTCCCCTGCCATGGGCAGGATCCCCTTCCATTAGACCAGGTTGCTCAAAGTCCCATTCAACCTGGCCTTGGATGTCTCCAGGGATGGGACATCCACAAGTTCTCTAGTTCCCATACCTCACTACCCTCACAGTAAAGAATTTTTTCATAATATCTAACTAAAATCTATCCTCTTTCAATTTAAAGACAGTCTCCCTTTTCCTATCACAACAAATGCCTCTTCAGCAATTTTGTGGGCCTGAAGGTACTGGAAGGCTGCTATAAGGTCTCCCTGGAGCCTTCTCTTCTCCAGGATGAACAGCCCCAACTCTCTCAGCCTATCTTCACAGGAGAGATGCTCCAGCCCTATGATCATGTTTGTGATTTTCCTCTGGACTCACTCCATCAGGTCCACATCCTTCTTATGCTGGGGGCCCTGGAGCTGGACACTGTACTCCACTGTGACGGGAGGTCTCACAAAAGCAGAGTGGAGAGGCAGAATCCCCTCCCTTTACCTGCTGGCCTCGCTGCTATTGATGCAGCCCAGGACATGGTCGGCAGCATGCACACATTGCCAGGACATGTTGAGCTTCTTTTCAACCACCACCTCCAAGGCCTTCTCCTCAGGGCTGCTCTCAACCTATTTTCCACCCAGCCTGTACTTGTCTTTGGGATAAATTACTGCAAAGAGACTTTTGTTAGGGGAAACCCTTCCTGTGAAAACAGCACACCTTCGCACTGTGTCCTCACTCTGATCTCCCCAGGTACCCCCAGGCAGGTTGATGTGGCCGTGTCTGTGGCCTGGTGGGTGAGGGAGCCCCTGGTTTTGGTAGTACAATGTCTTAGGGGCAACGTAATGCAGTCACCTATCCACTGCAGCAATGTGAGGCAGGAGGCAGAAAGCACTATACCCCGCTAGGGAAAATTTGTTAGGTACGAGTAATTGCTTGCACTGAAATTGGGCCAGAGAACTTAGCCTAATTGCACTTACAATGAATTGCATGGTATTTCAAACACCTGACTATTTAAAATGTCTGGAGATTCGTGCTGACCAGAGCTAGCTAGAAATTCAATGCTACGTTTTTACTGATCCCTGAATTATTATTATTGTTCTTAATAACTTGCAATTATATAGTACTTGAAGACCAGCACTTTTATTACATAAACACGTAACCTACTGTTTCAAGGGCCTGCAGTCACCGAACACCTGGCACTCCTCTCTCCCTGGTGGCAGAGGACAGGGCATCAGGGCCAGTTGCAAGGCTGTGAAGAGGTTTTACCTGCTGATGCCTCAGCACCTTCTGGCTGCAGAGCACCTTACAAGACTTGCCTGTGAGATGGGATTCACCTTGTCCAACACTGGCTGGCTGTGTCAGCAAGGTACCCAGCTCAAGCCTGTCTCTCTGCAGTCAATGAAGAAAGACACACATTCAGAGGACAATTTATTTCATCTGTCTTAAATGTTGTTTCCAGAAAAGTCATTCCCCAAAGGACCATTTTTTTCCACGCTGACCACAGCTCCTCCACTTAGGAGAAGCCTAAGGGGCTATCCATCAATATTCTGTGTCTTCAGAAGTACTAAAAAAACCTGCAAGTAACCACAGAAACATCTGTTGGTAAAGAAAATAATTAAATTTCTTACTTCAAATCCAGCTGAGATCTTACAAACTTGATTCACACATGAAGTCAGAGCCTATATACAGTCCCTAGCTTTTGGATCCTTGATTAAAATACAGTAAGATTGCAAGAGAAGGGAACTGAAAGATAACATTTTGTAATGTTAGCGCAGTGTATTATACACTGTAGAAATGTTGGCATAGTCTGGCAACATAATTTTCTATATGCTAACTAATTGGATGAATGGATCTTTTTGTAACTGGATCTTTTTGTAACATCTGCTGAGAGACATAAATGTACCCGTGTGGAATTGGTGGTGTCTGTAATTTTGTCCATGTCCTTTGGTTTCCTGGTACCTTGAAGAAATTACACCAATAATATGTCACATTAGAAGCATATCGTATTCTGCAATGAATTAAATCACGCTCATTGTGCTTACATAGAATCACAGGGTTATACTATTTTTGCCCAAACAAATAGATAACAAATGCATGCACGGCACAGTTTTGATGAATGAGACCCCGAAGTGCTATGTTACTGTAACACTTCAGTTGTACTTTTCTTTGCTGTCCATGTTAAGTGTTTCAAAAAGGATATCCTAATAAGAGGTTATACCTCCTCCAGAGATTCCCTGATGAAGCTGTGACACACATATTTGCACAATACTGCACATGTAGATCTGAAAATTCAGACGTTCCCTATGTCCAGATAGAAAAGGAACTACTGAAAAATGTGTCCTGTTAATCTTTTGCAAATCACCACTAATCTTCTTCCCACTGTTTTTGAATGCTCTCTCCTTTGGATTCCTCTGTACCTTGTTGTTAACTATTTGATCAAGCAAATGTAATTCTGTCTGGTAATCACAGCTACCTCTTTATACTACAAAGAAATGCCTGCATATTTTGCAGGAAAAATATTTTCCACTATTTCATACAGAGGTTTATTTTTCTTTAATGAGTGGGTGAATAGAACGCTCTGTACCAGCAAGTAAAAGCCATAGACTGCAAAGGTTTGCTTGCTGTTTTAGCAAAGAATTAAAAATACTTTGTGTCAGTGTCTTACACCATGAATGTCCTATTTGACCAACCTGATCTCCTTTTATGATCAGGTGACCCACCTGATGGATGAGGGGCAGGCTGTGGATGTGGTCTATCTGGACTTCAGCAAAGCCTTTGACACTGTCTCCCATAATATATTCCTGGAAAAGCTGGCAGCCCATGGCTTGGACAGGGGCACTCTGTGCTGGGTTAAGAACTGGCTGGAGGGCCGGGCC
>JAWWLV010000001.1:103084268-103094794 GCA_035041135.1 Platyrinchus mystaceus
GAAGCAGGATCGGGATTCGAACCTGCGGCCCTGGCGCTGAGAGACCAGCATCTTAACCGCTAGGCCACCAGGGGTCCTTGGCATGATAGTAACAGTTACTCTAAGGGTAAAATCTTGCTTCATCTCAAGTCACTGGGAATTTTGCCATTCATTCCTACTTGATGTTCCACCCAAGGGAATTTCACCCAAAACCAAATTCTTTACCCAAAGAAGTTCAGGAGGAGATCAGAATGGATCAAAGCCATCTCTGTGAGTCCACTGTTGGAACATCCCTACCATCCCCTGTCCACTGCTGGAAGTGAAAACATGGACACAGCCCATGAAAATATTATGGCAACACACAATATTCTGTCTGTGGGATTTTCCAGCTGAGGTTCAGGGACACATGTAGGTGCATTAGATCAGCTGATGCTACAAAGCACATTATACAAGTAAAAGAAAAAACAAAACAAAACCAACCCAAACAACAAAAGTCCCAACCAACAAAAACAAATAAACAAAAAAAAACAACCAAGAGGAACATATCACATGCACCTGCGGTTAAGAAAAATGAAATAACATTATTAGAGTTATGACTAACTGGAATGACTGGAAGAACTGTATCACAGCAGAAAAGACTCACCTATGTATGTATGCATACCTATACATGTCTCATTAATTTCCTTTAGATTGTGTGATATGCAAGAGTAACTTTGAATTAAGCCTCAGGTTAAAATGTGTATACATGAGTATACATATATGAGGACACTTTATAATGTTGACCATAAACATAATATTTTAGTTCCCATATGAAATATATCAGGAAGATTGCTGGTGTATTGCTGGCCTATTTCAGTCAAGTGACATCATGTAAAGATTTAAGTCTATAAACCAAGAATATGGATGATGTCTTCAAACTAGGTATACTTCATACACCCAAGGAAAGTTCTCTTGTTGCCCTTGTGGTAATTGATGATTTTAGATGCCCAAAATATGTAACTTCATGCAGGGCTCTTCTGACTTCTCAAGCACACACATGCCCAGCATTGCTTTAGTTGCTTTGTCACATTAGCCTCTGTGTTTGTTCTCACAGAATATGGAACTCATCTACTCAAGCTTAGATTTTCTGAAAAAGAAATATCTGAGTCTGAGTTATTCACTATTGGATCGTTTTGCAGTGTGCAAAATGTTATTTCTGTTATTTCCAGATGGCTTCCTCTAAGATAGATCTTCAAGATAAATTGTCCTCTAGAAGTGTCTACTTCCTTAACCAGGCTTTGAAGGTGACCAGCTCAGACTGAGATGTCTAGAAGTTTGCTTACTTAAGGCTGAGCAGGGTGCATCCCTCTCACAGTCTGTAGTGGAGACACAAAATTTTTGTTAGTTCTTGCCTGTGTCTAATTAGGGGGCCATGGATCAATGTCATGTGCTGTGCGTGACTCAAAAGATTGTTTTGAATTGAACTGTTTTGTATTTTGTATCTATTAAGTTTCAAATTTTATAGACCAGATAACTGAAGTCAGATAACGGACTCAGGGTCTGAATGACTTTTTGTTGCAAACTTCCAATTTTCTGTGAAAATTTTCGATTTTTTAAAACCTTTTTTGTGATAAATATAAGAAATTAAATTCTTTAAAAGGTATAAATTATGTTAGAACCATTGCACATCTAATATAAAAAAAACCTCACTCCAGCATCTGAACCATTTAGTGGGAAACAGATCCCTATGATTAATTAGAATTTTAAATCATTATTTTAATTTCCTTTTTTTAATTGCCTTTTTGTTTTTTTAATGAACATATGAATGCTTTCATAATCTAAAAAACTAATTAACTGTGCTATGATAAGCATATAAGAGACTCAAACCTTTGCAAACAGTTGTTCTAATAACATTTTATTAGCATAACACTCTTTCATTTTTGACAAATTTACTGTGAAGTCTGTTGCATCAGACACAGGATAATGCCCATCACTGAGCTAAATGCTTTAAAATCATCTTTAAATGCAACAGCAAGCTTAACATAGTGGAAAAACATAATCTCTGATTGGGAAGCTCATTGTATTAAGTAATTCAAGACAGGGGAGCAGAGCTCTGGAGTAACCTCAGGACTGCTGCTTCCCTTCCAGATGGAAAACCTCGGGGATGACACGGGGAAGGATGCTGGCACTTTTGACAGCCTATTCACTCCACACCAACTGCATCAGCCTTGGAAAAGATTATGGCTCCCACCCTACTGCCAGAGGAAAGGCTGGTGCAGGAGTAAATGGAGGACAATGTATGCAGGCTGTGTTTGTGCACAAGGGTAAGGCAGTGAGCAACATTAAGAGCTGCTGCAGGCAGAGACTGACAGAGGAGAGGCTGCTGTGGCTCCCCAGGTGTGGCCAGCAGCCAGTTGGAGCAGGTGATTCCAGTGGGCAAATGCACACACATATGTCATGGCATCATAGAACCACAGAATCATAGAATGGCTTGGGTTGGAAGGGACCTTAAGGATCATTTGGTTCCAAACCCCCTGCTGTGGGCAGGGACACCTTTCACTCGACCAGGTTGCTCAAACACATATGCATATAAACACAGATAGACACACATTTAGCATTTTAGTTCTGCTTTTGTGTTTCCTGAATGTGCATTTTTTCCTTCCTTGCTGTTGCTGTCCTTCAAAACCAATGTAAGCAAGGCTAGCCCTTGGATTGCAGTGTGACCAAATGCAGACAGTGCAAATCCAAGTGTCATGTGCACCTCGGGGCCACACAACTTCTCTTGGCATCCAGTCAGGTCTACAAAATGACTTGACAGTAGCAGAAAGTTAAGGATTTCAAAAGTTGCAATATCTGATACCAAATCCAAAGATTATATCTGGAAGTGGATATAGGCATTTGTGAGTTTCATTAGTTCAAAGCATCTCTGGTCTGGTCCCTGGTCTTCGAATTCACCTGTAGCTGGAGGCCATTAGTTGTGCCACTGGAGCTTGTCTTCTGGTGTATTTTTGTCCAAATGAATCCAGTTTTTGTGCTCAAAGACCTGACTCCAATAAGAGTCACAGCACAGTAGATCGGGACAATTGAGAAATTCACTTTAACTGTGATAGGAACATGACTGTAGATGTACCATCAGTGAAGTGAAAGGAAAGCAGAAAGGAAAACAGAAAAGAGAGAAGGGACGGATAGAGAGCATGGCATTTGGCACACAGGAACACATTTAATGCATTGCTAATGTTAGAGTTAATCCAAAGACAATACAAAATATGTATAGTGTGTTGGACCTAACCCCAGCTCCCTCTGTGGTGAACACACTGATGCCCTGCACTGTCTGCTGACAGACACTAGATGAGGCAGAGGCAGACAAATCCTGTCCCACACTGGCATCTTGGAGGGTGCCCTGGAGCCAAGCATCCTCAGAAGTATGCACACTTTTTATTTGTATGCACAGTTTTTTGTTTGGGAAGATCTAGTAGGTTCATGCTAAATGAGACTGAGACTGGACTAATATGGATGATTAGAGGACAGAACCTGGAAATGAACTAGGCAGTTGTTATTTGACAGGATGGATGTACCTGATGGAGCCAGTACTGTCTGGGAAGAAAAAAAAATTACTAATTCACCAACAAACAAAAGTTCATTTCTGTTGGAGAGGTAGTCCTAGTATAGTATGTCACTTTTTTTACTTTGAAAGTAGAAGTATTCATCTTGTGTATTTATTAAGCAACTATTACAGCAATTTTAGTGCAATTTTAGTAGTTAGTGATGGGTTCCATATTAATTTACAAACAAGTAATAGTATTTGTAAAAATAGCATACTTTAGGCTTCCTGAACTAACTGAAAAGTCATAGACCATGTCTATTATGAAGGCATGTAGGAAAGTTAATCATATAAAGGTGGAATGTAAGCATGCCTAACCTGCAGGTTGATAAAGACCATATGGGTGCTCTTATTCAGGAATAAAATTGCTTTCATTTTCTGTAGCTTAATTCTGATAAAATTGCTGCAAACGCCAACCTCTTTATTCTGAGTGAAAACACATGTCCCAGGAGTTTAATGTGCTTGAACTTATGCTTGTTAACTTCACCACTTTATTATCCATAACTTTCTCAAGTCTCTACACCCAAACTTGCCATTAAAAGAAGTTATTGCTCCTACTTACAAACAATGTGTGTAAGCAGGCATAGCAGTCTGTTCCACACCAGCTGCACTTCGGCCATGTGGAGTCCTTCTAATGGGCATTTTCCCCCACATTTGCATGTGTTCTAGTAAGCTAAACTCCCAAAGACAGAAAAGGAACTAATTGAAAACGTCCAAAGAAATCCAGCCCTCTACTATGCACTTTTTCTGAATTCGTCCCAAGGGCACTGAACCCACTTCTTTCTCTTATATGAAAAAGATGTAATAATGGCAATATACATGTGTACCCAAAAGACCATGGCAGATTAAAGTTGCTGTCAAGCCTTAGTAAGAGTGATGCTTTCTGTTCCTCACCTCTACCAAATTCCTCAAGAAGAAAAGCTACAAGTTGTTCTGTTGCACCTTACCTACAAAATGTCCTTTAACATTCAGGGGAGAAATACTTCTTGATATACTCTTTCTGATTTAATTTTAATGTTTAGCATTGCATCATATTTCTTACCAATTAAAAATATGGGAAGTAGTAAAAAGAAAAACAGAAAAGAAAAAACAGAACAGCAATAAACACAAACCAATTCATAGGTGAAGTATCAGCCTATTGCCCAAACTGTCTGGCATGTGTTTGATGTACAAGACGAGGAGAAAATTCTCATAAACAAGTATTTCATTTGTGTGCTCCTAAATAGGGCAAGAATATTCAGAGGGTGTGCATCACTACTAAATAATTCACTCATTGCAGGTCTTGTTCCATGGAGCACAAAGGCAACCCTGCCTTGATCTATTTTGGTGCAGACTGACATCAGCCATGGTTCCCCACTTGTGGCAGGAGTGCCACTGGCATCACACAAACCACTTCCAAGGCCATGGCCAGGCAGCCTCCTTCTTACTAATTTGAATTGCCCAGGAACAGCCTGTTCAAAGGCTATTACTGGTAGCTGTTTATGCAGGCATCCACCCTGTGGCTCAGCTCAGGCCATCCCTGCCTGCCTGCCCTGACTGATCCCAACCACCGCCACTGCTGACCCTGTTTGCAGACACCGGGCTTTGAGAGATGGAGGCAGTGGAAGGATGGGCTGTGAGGCTGATGCCCCACTGTGAGAGTATGTGGTTGCAGGTGTGAACAGCATGGGTAGAGACAATATTCAGTGTCATCACCAGTGATGCCTGTCCATTCTGGATGTGAGCAGCCCAATCGTACAGCAGTGATTTCGGAGTATCTATGAGTGATTGCTTAGGAAAAAATTTAGAGGTGAATGATAAAATCTATACCTCTATATGACTCTGGTTGATGGACAGCCCCTTATTTTCATTGTTTTCAAGGAAGTTTTACATTTGCTGTGTAACCTAGAGGGGGAAAAATCCAAACCTGCCTACATTGGATGAAAAAGTCTAAGCTCCATGGATACTGTTGCTATAATACATCTTCATAACTCTGTAACTGGACTTTAGGTTCCCTATGAAAATAGATCTTTGGTGAGAAAATCTGATTTCTTTGGAAGCTCTAGAATTATATTGAGAAAATTTTAGAATATTAGAATTCCACGAAGAATTATAGAATATTAGAATTATGCCAATAAAAGCGCTGAGTGGCTTCACTTTTGCTAAATAATCCCCTAAATTTTAATAGTAAACCTTGTATCTCATAGTAAGTTTAGATTATTTAATATGAACATATAAAACATCTTAAACTCTGCCAAGATTTTGTGGGTGACCTCAAATTCAACTTCTAAGGAAACACAAATATGCAGGGAACTTATTCATGAAAGCAAGTACCCACTTTTGGAGTGTTTTATAACCAAGAGCCTGTGAGAGAAGGCAAAAATGTAGAAAAGAGGAGGCAGCTGAGACAGAGCATCAAGAGTTAAAAATACTTACCATGAGATCAAATATTTAAAAAAAGTAAGAACTTGGGAGTTCAGAAATGTTGCATATCTTACTTCGGTATTTTTAGACTTCTTTACATTTCTGTGGATCTGGAAAACTCACAAAACATAAGACTACTTGAAAACATAGTTACTAGCTACCTAATGTGTACTTGCTGCATACTTTAATTGATATTGGTCAAATGGATACACTTAATTTAGTAGGAAATCAAAATGTTCTGGGGGCCCTAAGTGTCTACATCTGAATTTCACCCTGAGTAGAGGCAATGGCATGCACCTCCCTCCTGACTCCTGGTTCCCCTTACAGCAAAAGAGCCCTTGTGGGGGCAGCAGGCCCATGAAAGGATGGAGCAGCCAGGCTGCAAAGAGAACATGTAGCTACAGACACCAGTCAGTCAATGATATGGCTGGACAATTCACAGCCCCACACACAGGAGGAGGGGGTTGCAAAGGCCTCCTGCAAGACACCAGCAAAGATCTGGGTGCTCCAGTATAGCATTCCCTGCTGGTGTAAGCCAGCCTGGATTCCACATGGATTCAAGCATTGGTGGAGGATTGCCTGATGGGCGCTGGCTCCCATATCCTGTACTTCAGGGCCTTTCTGCCCTGAGCATGACAGTGGCACCAGCCTCTCCCCCTC
Source organism: Platyrinchus mystaceus (assembly GCA_035041135.1). Taxonomy (NCBI): domain Eukaryota; kingdom Metazoa; phylum Chordata; class Aves; order Passeriformes; family Tyrannidae; genus Platyrinchus; species Platyrinchus mystaceus. The sequence continues at coordinate 103,090,891 of JAWWLV010000001.1, forward strand.
TCTTATGCTGTCTGTCCACCAGTACATCTGGGTATTTTGCAGATGCCAGTGTTTTGTTGCGTTTCTCACTGTACCAAGTCTCAGGAGTGCTGTGCAACAGTTCTTTGGGAACACCTCTGTGAGTTATGGGCTTTCTTTCTGAAATGTCTAAAAGGGAAAAGGAGCCTTGATGTTAAGAGACTGGGGGCCAAGACCCCGATCTTTGAGCTGTGCATGCCCCACAGGCTTCTTACCCTTCGTGTGCCGTATTTTCCACGTCCGCAGGAAGAGGATTATAAATATTTCAGAGGAATGTTGCACATTTTCTTGTATTGATACGCATACTGCTTGAAACCCCTGACTGAGAGTTGCTATATAAATATGAAGGCAGTGACAGGTGGTTATGTCAAGCACCAGGACAAATAGAGTGAAAAAGCTTTTAAAAGGCTAATCCCAAGTAGGTGCATGCATGTGTGTGCAGGAAAATTTCAGCTTGCTCAAGATATTGATGGACTTCTTGAGAGCTGGTGTGAATTAATGGAATTACCCATATGAACACCATGAAGCAATAAAGACTGGAAACAATTAAATGAGTTGGCCTACTCCATTCTGTGGCAGAAACATAAACTACATGCTTTCTGCATTCAAATGTCACATTAAAAGATTTGTGGCATAAATTTGGGTATGTATTTATGAAAAAATACTTCTGGAGTACAGGAATGGTAATTTACTCGTCAATACTTCCCCAACATAGCATTTTAAAAAAATATCCTTCTCCCACCAAATTCCTATTGAATATATGATTGACAAATGCTAATTTTATGCAGTTTTTAACACTTGTGTACTACTACAAGTGACTTGAATTGGGTGCAAATGTACACAATCTTTTTTTACAGTCTGACATAATTTCTCTGATGCTTTGAGCTCCTCTAAGTAGTCACTTGACTACCAATTATAAGACACTTGACTTTTCATATATTAAGGGTAAATAGCTTGAGATATTTTTAAGCTTTATTCAAAGTGTGAGCAGTGCACACACTGGATTATTATCAGTGGCAAACTAACTTTTGAAAAACTCCAGTGTTTTCTCACCATAAGTGTTGTCTTTCCTTTCTTTATTGTCTGAAAACAAATAAGAGAATAATATGTAGTCTTGTGGTTATATGACTGCATTTGGGCAGTGTTTGGATATGTGTTTTCCTGTTGCAGTTGTTACTTTAGAAAGAGCTAATGTGACTGATAGAGACTTCTGAGGCATTATGATGAATCAAAGTAATTGACTTTTAGGAGAAAAAGAGCAGAACAATTTATCCTAGTACTATATATCTTTTTGTGGGCAGAAGGGTCATGACGACAAAGTAACAAAATTGAAAAATGAAACAACTTTCCAAAACATGAAAAAAACCCTTTGCTCTTCTCTTTGACACACTTGTCATGAAGATGAGACTAAAACAAGCCTCCAGAAACTCGACATTAATAGGCAATGATGAACAATAGGGTTACTGCTCTCTCCTCACGTGCAAGGGTGTTCTGGGAAAAGCAGGGCTGTACACCGAATTTTCTCTTCCATACACTTAATAGTCACTTGTTTGGTGCTTTGAAGTTAATGGAGTTATTCTGGAGTTAATTGGGTTTAACCAGAGGAAAATTGGACTCACTAGAATGAGTGCTAACACAAAAGGCTTTGGAAGCAGGTCTGCATTGCTGGTCAGAGAGATTAACAGTGCAGAGAAAAAGGACCTCTTAGAAAACAAGAACAGCAGGGTGATGCTGAGGAAACTTGCCTGCTCTTCTGAATTGGCAGCTATATCACACTCTGGGGTGGGGAGGCACTCAGCCCCACTTTCCACTGGTTCCATCCAATTATCTCTGCAGTTCTTCATCTCAAAAGTGGTATGTATAGGTAGGATGAACAAAAGAGAACTGTCTAAGTGGTTAACACAGGGCTGAGCAGATGTGGGATAATGGTTACAGAGATCAGAACTACTTAGTCATGTCCAATGCCTTGAATTCATACACGCAACTGCGGTGAAAAAAAATAGATCCAGAAAATACATTTTATTGTATGTTGTTTGAAAAACTCTCCAAGTTTAAAGGTGACATCAATTCTAGCTTCTCACAGTAACATTGGATTAGTTGGTCAGAATAATTTTTATGATCTCAAACCAAGAATGATGCCACCACCTATACCTTAAATTCATCCCACAATTACTGTGTACATTTGCATAGTAATTGCATTTCCAGTACAGTATGCAAGCCCACATGAAGTGCCCCAAATAAAATTATTTCCTAAGATTTTTATATCCTTCAAATACATGCATATTAACCAGCAAGGTTTTATTTTTCACGTATTGACTCATTTCCTGCTCCAGTAAATGATCATTGACTTTCTCCATGACTCAGGGATTCTCAATACTCAGGGATGCAAGGAGGGCCATCAATAAAACCTCTACGCTGGACTTCCAGAGGGCAGATTTCAGGCTTTTCAGAAGACTAGTTCAGAGGTTACCCCGGGAAACTACCCTTGAAAACAAAGGGGTCCAGGAGGGTTGGACATGCTTCAAGAAGGAAGTCCTGACTGCACAGAAGCAGGCTGTCCCAGTCTGCTGAAAGGCAAGCTGACGGGGAAGACGACCAGTCTGGCTGAACAGGGAGATTTTAAAGGAAATTAGGGCAAAAAAGAGAGCCTACTGATTATGGAAAAAAAGGGCTAACTACTCAGGAAGAGTTTAGGAATATAGTTAGGTCTTGCTGAAAGAAAATCAGAGAGACGAAGGCAAAACTTGAGCTTGATCTTGCCACTTCTGTTAGGGATAACAAAAAGTCTTTCTATAGATACATGAATAGCAAAAAGAGGGACAAGGAAAACCTCCGTTCTTTATTGGACATGGGTGGGAACATAGTTATCAAAGATGAGGACAGGCTGAGGTATTTAACACCTTTACCTCAGTCTTCAACAGTAAGACAGATTGTCCTGAGGACAGCTGGATTCTGGAGCTTGAGACAGAGATAAGAAGCTGAATAGGCCCCCTGTAATCAAGGAGGAAACAGCGACATGCTGAGCCACTTGGATCCTCACAAGTTTATTGGACCAGATGGGATCCACCCAAGGGTGATGAGGGAGCTGGCGAAAGAGCTCACCAAGCCACACTCCATCATTTACAACAGTCCTGGCTCACTGGGAAGGTCCCAGATGATTGGAAGTTGGTGAATGTCACGCCAATCCACAAAAAGGGCCGGAAGGAGGACCTGGGAAACTACAGGCCTGTCAGCCTGACCTCAGTGCCTGGCAAGGTTATGGAGCAGATCATCCTGAGTGCAATCACACAGCACCTACAGGATGGACAGAGCCAACCAGCATGGGTTTAGGAAAGGCAGGTCCTGTTTGATCAACTTTATCTCCTTTTATGATCAGGTGACCCACCTAGTGGATGAGAGGCAGGCTGTGGATATGGTTTATCTGGACTTCAGCAAAGCCTTTGACACCGTCTCCCACAGCACATTTCTGGAAAAGCTGGCAGCCCATGGCTTGGACAGGGGCACTCTGTGCTGGGTTAAGAACTGGTTGATGGACAGGCCCAAAGAGTGCTGGTGAACGGTGCTGCATCCAGATGGCGGCTGGTCAGTAGTGGTGTCCCCCAGGGATCAGTGCTGGGCCCAGTCCTTTTTAATATCTTTATTGGTGATTTAGATGAGGGGATTGAGTACACCATTAGCAAATTTGCAGATGACACCAAGCTGGGGGTAGTGTCCATCAGCTGGAAGGCAGGAGGGCCCTGCAGAGGGACCTGGACAGACTGGAGGTTTGGGCTGATTCCAGCGGGATGAGGTTCAACAAGGCCAAGTGTCAGGTCCTGCACTTTGGCCACAACAACCCCCTGCAGTGCTACAGGCTGGGGACAGAGTGGCTGGAGAGCAGCCAGGC
>JAWWLV010000001.1:103094894-103121075 GCA_035041135.1 Platyrinchus mystaceus
TAGTAACTGTGGTGGTAGTGGATCAAGGGTTGGACCTGATGATCTCAGAGGTCCTTTCCAACCCATCTGATTCTATGCTTCTATGATACTATGATTCTATGACTATTGGCAGCTCTAAGATTTCTTGCACTAACAATAAGACAGGTGCCATGGAAATCGAGATACGTTCATGTTGTTTTATACATTTGTGACAAATTTAACCTGTAATTACCAGAGATGGTGATGGGAACTTGTTGTAGAGTGCAGAAGGATGCGTCAGATGTAAAACCTGCTCAGCATTTTCCTGTGTTGGGCTGTTACTTCTTCTCTCCTGGACTGAAAGGAAAAAAATGGGTGATTGGTAATTTTCCAAACACACCACATTGAGTTTATCTTAGATTCATTGCTAGCACTGCCAGCAGGGAATACATTTCTTTTCCATATGAACTATGAGCAAAGGCCATACTTTTGGCTGTCTAAGGCACATTGCATGATCTTTCTTAGCAAATACTGATGCTGCTGGATGCCAGACCTCTTCCATGAAAGCAAAGATGCATCTTGTCATTCAGGCTGTAATGACCACCCAAGCCATCCTAAAATTAATTCTGAAGGTTGGAGAAGCCCTTGTGCTTCCTTCTCTATAGACTTGGCCCGTGAAATTACACAAGCAGCTTTTCTCCTCTCGGTTTGACACCCGAGTGTGGCTGCTCGCCTGCTACAGCTGCAGGCTGGGTCTAAGTACCTGCAGTGTGAAGGTGACACATAGTGGATAGACATAAAACAAGAGGGTTTTAGAGGAAAAGGAAGGGCTACAAAGGCTTTTGTCCCTCACAGCATCAATGTCTGGCACAGCATGCCACCCATGCCAAGTGATCAGATCTGGTCAGGTGGCCATGGAGCTTCTGTAGGTAGACTGCACATGATCCCAAAATGTTGCCTTTACCTAGGGGATGTGGAGGGGTTTTAGCTGTGGAATCATCATGGACTTTTCATTGCTATTGGTTTTCCATTAGTCAAGAGTGACAGAACAATAGTTTTCATCTAGGGATTGTAGGGGACTCTATCCATGGCTGTCATATGCTGACTTGGTTCTGAACATTGCTGACTTCCAGAGTGGAGAGATGTAATCCAGTCAACTGAGAAATAACCTCAGTTCTGGAGAGAAAAATGCAAAATTCAGGCTGGTTAAAGAGACAGCAGCTGACCTGCAAAGAAAGGGAAAATGTATAAATAAACCATTGTGATGCCTTCAGATTCTGAACTGACCTTCATCAGTCCCAACAGACTCATTCCAGATTATCTGCAAGATGACTTATTTCTAAAAAGCCATATGGCCAGATTTGCACAAGAGGAATTTAGATCAGTGTGATGCATTATGCAAACTCTGATACAAACCTGTGCACAGATGCAAGGCAGGTCTTAAATTGGATGCAGTTCCATTTTGGGTATGCAAACATATATGCAGCATCAGTGCAAACATTAACATGCATCATGCTACAGATCTGCTCCTGAGAAGCTACTTGAACAAATCTGGATATGCTAGTGCAGTGTTCTCCATGTTGTTCAACATCATGAGAAGAGAGTTCTCTTTGGAACTCACTCCTTTGAGAGACTGGAAGAATCAAAAATACCAGTGCTCTCTGGATAAAATGCAGGAGTCCTCTCTGTCATTGCTTCCCCACTGTAATAACTTTAATAATAGTAATTAAACTAGATGAATTATGTGCCTTTTCCTCCTGCCCATGTTGAGCAAGAAGAGAACCAGAGATCGATATTAATTAGGTTATGTAGTAGACTCATTTAATTCTCTAAAACTCAGAATACTACAGAGAAGGGCACGATGGAAATGCCTTGGAAGATTAGATTAGATAGGTGTGATACCCAGCTGTCACTGGGATTAATAGAGTTTTTAAGATTGGGATGGTTAGAGGAATCTGAACTGAGACCATGGCATGCATTCTTGCTGAGCTATTATTCAAGCAACGATTGAGAGCTTTGCCAAAGTTTTTGACCTGTGTCTCCCATCTTCTGACTTCCCACTGCTCATCCTTTGACAATCACAGAAACAAAAGCTTCAGGAGATCTCAGAACTGGAGCAACATTCATGCTGAAAGGCTGGAGCAGCACTCATCAGACTGTCTGGGTAGGAGGATGGCCAACTTTCTTGTGGGACTTTGAGGTTGTGAAGATAGAGAGAACTAAGAAATGAGAGAAAATGGTTTTATCTGTAGTGTGCTATTGCCTCTTTGTCCTCATTCTACGCCTTTTTCAAGCACAGGTGTGGAGGGGTATGATGTGGGAAAGAAAGCTGTTGTGATACTTTCAGTTGATTCTAAGTTGTTTTGAGACAGCACTTAGATTACATCTCCAGGTCACCTCCAGAGCACCCCAGGGTTCTCCTTTGAGATTCATGACACCTCCAGGACATCCTTGATTGTTGGTTGCCAAAGTATAGGTACTGGGAGACCAGCTGGAGACTGTCCAGCATCCTGTCCAGCCCTGGCTTCTCCTGCTGGATGCTGCCTGCTCCAGCCTGATGTTGACATTCAAGACAGAGTATAGCAGAGCATGAACCTAGACATGGAAAGCCATGCCAGAGCCTGTGGTATGGATGTAGGGTCCACCCTTAAGTCCCTAGGAGTAAATCTATCAAGGTCTTGGAATATTTCCAGGCATGGGAATGCTTGTGCTACCAAACTGCTCAAAGGTTGCCCAGCACAGCTAACAACTCCTAAACAAATCCCAAGCACTGTTTGGGTGTCACTATTTGGCCAGGAGCCATTCAAAATACGCAGACTGTGTACAGCCACCTGGCTTTGCAGGTAAAGACTATTTAATGCTATGAACATAAGCCACTCTGTGGTAGCTGAGACCAGTGTTAGAGAATGAGTTAAGCACATTAAATTCAGCAGAGTTCAGTTCATTAGCTCTAGTACACCAAGGAACACAAAAAACCCCAAAACCAACAAAAGAGGTTTTGTTGAGCACTTGATCTGGTCTTGCTTTGGGAGAAGCTTGCTTTCTTCTCTGATTAATTGAAGTTGTTTTGACTCCTTCTCTGTGACTGAATTTCTGCTGAGTCACTTTAGGTATTTCAAATCCATCCTGTCCAATCTACCTGCTTTTTAAAAATCCTTTTCTTCTAAAACCTGCCTATGTTTTGGATCTCTTGGCTTTCATGACAATATATTCACATTTTCTCATTTATTTCCTCCCAATTTCAATACTCTGCCATATGACCTGACTTCACTCTTTCTCAGTCTTCCCCATCCTTAATTCCAACTGTACCTACAGATTGATCCATATGTATATTTGCTTTCATTACCTCTTTCACTCTTAGTTTTTCCCAATTTCTTGTAATATTTTCTTCTAATTATTGCATTGTTTCCTGTAGTATGTTCCCTGTCACTCCTTTCATAATGCCACCTTTTCACCTTGACCCATCATTCCTTTCTATATTAATGCTTTTCTTTCATTATTACAATTCTTTAATACTAGAAAAGCTTACAAAAACATTCCTCTTACTTTCCTTTCATAATAACAATATTCCTTTACCTTATTATTGTTTTTTATGCCTTAACCAGGTCTGGCTGTAAACAGCAGTACAAAAAAGAACATTATGGAGGTGATGGTATAGAAAAGTCCAAACCCTGGCCATTAGACTCCCTAAATTCCCTTTGATTTCAACGGGACAGAGTATGGATGAACCTTTAGGTCTAGACACAGTCCAAACATTGCTCCAGGAAGAATTTGGAGTCCAGGAAGGATAATTTACAGGAGAAGACCTTAGGTCACAAATTTTTCAAGCTGTAAACATGAAGCTTCATGTAAAAGTATGAAATCTTAAATACCCTTTAATCATAGCAAAATTGGGGCACATCAGGGCATATTCAATTGTAATATCAATGGGCTGCTTTATATCAGGAATATTTGACAATATTTCTTTTTTCCTTTAGGTGTAAAATACGTTTGAAAGCAATAAATGTTGCTTGGAATTCGAGACTATTTACATAACAATAGTTTTTAGAGGAATTGTTTGGTATGAGAAACAAAGCAAACCTATCAAGTTTCCTTGGTCAGTAGGAGCCAAATTACTCTTGTCCACTTCATCCACAAAAGCTGGCTTATATGAAGTCTTCTGGTGCTGGAAGATTTATATTCTCTTTAATTTATTCAGAATAAATACTGTCCAAGCAGGATGAAGCCCGCACAGCACGAACAAAGAACACGCTATATTTAAGAGGTCATGTCTGACTTTGAACATATGGCAATGATTCCTGAAGTCAGAAATAAAATGTAATACTTGTAATATGGCATGTAAGACTTTCTGTACTCCACAAAATTACCAGGGAGACAGATTGTGCTTTTCTGAGTATACTGACAAATGTCCTCCTCATTATGGTTTTGCCCTTTTTATATTACCTTATCATTATTCTTTTTCTTTTGTACTCCAGTGTGCAATTTAGATGACTACATTCTTTGCTAATATTAAATATTTTCAGGATTGCTTAGAAAATGATCAGATATTTATTACTCTTCTGCTAACATGAATTCATCAGTAAAAATATGTACCTCAAGGGGAGCCACCCATTGCATTTAGCCAGACCAGCCAACCATTCCAAAGGTAATAAAACAGCATTTATAACCAGGAATAAACTGTGACATTTCTTTCTAATGAGATTTCCAAGCTGATTCTTGTTGGCAGCCATTTTACATTTGTGATGCTAATAATGAGTGGGAACCTGATGTTAATGATTAGTAGCTGCTTTCTTTTATAATATTTTTCTAATAATTTTAGCACAGAATCACACTTCCCTTGGGTTTCTCATTGTTTTGAGCAGGGCACTTGTGTTGCAGTAGCATAGATGCAGCCCTAGCCTAGCACGGTAGCTGAACAAACAAACAGCCTCCCTGAGCTTGTGCCTGACAAAAAGAAAATGAGAAGGCCCACATAATACCACTTGTGTATTTATTTTCATGAAGGAACAGAAAACTGTTCTTTTGAGATGGCAGCTCCCCACACACCTCCAACAGGGTGGCTAATGCTCCTGAAAAGCCCTCTGCAAATGCAGGGACATATCCATTGTCCCTCTGCCACTGGCTTGCACCTTCCTCATGGCAGCGTTGCTCTTTCCCATTGCTGTGAAGCTTCACCAAGACCCTCAGATGGGAGAAACCACAAGATGCAGAAAGACAAGAGCCCACCACATTGCCAGGGATTCTTATTTTCAGCAACAGAAGGAACCAGACACTTGACTCCTTATTGAAGGAAATGAGAAACAGATACAACTTGGGCTCATACTATATGATGCAATATGATCAGAGAAACAGATTCAATATGATCAGAGAAAAGATAATTCCCACCATCATGGGAGAGGTTGGGAGAAATTCTTCCTGCAGGCATCAATGCAGGAGAACATGTTAAATGGTTGGGGTGGTCCCTTCTGATTGTCAAAACCTATTAAACCTTTGCATGTCCCCAAAACCTGGGGAAGGAGGTCTCAGCAGGCAATTACTCGAGTCCACTGTTTGAGAGAGACAGTGGGACTCAAACTGTGTATGGAGTGGTTTCTTTTTTTATTTTAAATGAAGAAACCTAATTAAAATGACAGGAATTTCCTGAGGAAATTCTCAGCCTGTTCATTTTTTAAGAGCCTTTGTATTACAAAAGGTGTTTGAAGTCCTTGAATTTTTACCCATTAGCCACCTTTAATCTAATTTCTAATCTCTTAATAGCCTTAATTGAGTTCTGAATACTTTAAATTATTAAACATCTTTGGGGGATTATTATTTCTATTTCTGATTATACAAAACAATATCAATTGCACAACACCCCCCACCCCCATTTATGTCAAAATAAACTATCAGGGATGTAAGGCATATACTTTTAGGGCAGCATATTTGCATTTGAAATACTGTTTTAAAAGACCTGTGCTTTCAAGCAGGTTGAAGATAAATTGTGAGAAATGAGGGAACAGCAAGATCCCAATGTAGGCCCAAAGTCAATGGAGGGTTATTGCCTTTCTGGCCTCTTTGTTGTATGGGTAGAGGCTGCCCATGGACATGAAGCGAGTAGTGGCCACGCAGCCCCCACAAGGCACAGGCCTGCTCTTCTCAGCTGGGAGGGAGCTCCTTCCTATCCCACCCCCAGACCTTCACACCTCCCCACTGCTCCACTGCCAGGGATAACTGGTCAGATTTAGACTCCAGTCTAAATCAGCTTGGGTCTCTGACTCTATCTAAGCCCCTTTGCTCCTCTAAACTTTCCTAATCTGGCCAGTCTCTACCCTTCCCAGAGGCTTACTACCTTCCTATACCTCTGATCATGAACCTTCCTCTTCCTCCTTTGCTTGCCCATGGCCCCCTGGCACCAAGGCAATTTGTTATTTTCCTCCCACTCCCCATTATTCCCCCTTCCCCTTGGAAGATGCTAGCCCTGGTAGGGACAGCAATCCTTGTACTGATGAGGCATCAGCTCAGACACCACTCTGAAGGCAAAAAGGCTCTGGGGAACAGAGGACAGATGGCAGCCCTATCAGACAAGGGACGAATGAGTGTCTTAACTCAAGGAGAGTAGCAACCTGTTTTACATGTTGCCACAAGCTGTGGAATAAAATACTCTCTAATAATGCAGATATGGCATCCAAATCAGATATTTGTAGCATGAGCTAATACCAATGGAAAAGCTCGATTCTTATCAAATAGAGCCTCCTTCGTAAAAATCAGGAATTTTTTTGATATCAAAAAACAAACTTTATTAACTTGAAGAAAGTATTAGCTTTTTTCACTTTGTTTGCTTGTTCTTTTTTTTTTACTCCAATAGTTTTTATTAGATCTCAGTTTTAGTTCCTGTTAATTTGCCTCCACTTGTTTTCATCTCCCTGCTATCTGAAGAATCGGCTTTAATATCCAGCACCAGAAACAACATCTTTTGAGAGCTAAATTCCTTTTCCTAACTTCAGGGCAAGATTTCAAGTTTTCATTTCTAAGCATTCTGTATGTTTTCTAGAGATCCTAGCAAAAAGTCCATGAAGTTTCTGGGGAACCCACAGTCATGCTTGTAACTCATCACTGGTACTTACTGTAGAGTCTGACTTCACATACGTAAAGCAAATTCAATAATTCAACCTCCTGGATCTAACTGCCAGTTTTATTCAGGATGAGCAGTGCTCTACTTCAGAAGTTGTCCTATTGATTAAATATACACAAAAAGCAGATTTGAATGATTTACTAGTCTTATTTTCAATCTGTATTGCTGTAGCAGCTAGGACTGCCAGTAGAACTCTAGGGAGGGTTTTTTTTGACAACGTACCATGACAGAAATGCAGTATGTTCTGTGAGCCTGCAGTCTGAGGTGCTGATCCAGGAGGTGTGTATGCTCAAACTTATTTGCTGGAGCTGTCTATCCATATCCGGGGATGCTCAGAGAATGGATATTTAAGCAGATTTACAGTCTATACTGCTGGGTTCAGGCTTGTACTTCAGTTGCAAACTCATTCCTGTTCTTATTTTCCTTTCAATGTTGAATTTTACCATGTACTTACTTTTACATTTACTACCTAATAAATTGAGACTTCCCAAACAACAACCTGTATATTATTAAACACAGTAATTTTTAATGTGCTATAGGGATCAGAGTCATTCTAAAAGATGAGTTAATACACAGTCCTGTAGTTCAGCGTCTCTGCAGAAGCCTGTCCCATATGCTTTACATAAAAGGCCTGACTCATACAAGTGTGACAGCAAATGAAGGCCACTAAACTAAAAGATGAAAACAGCCAAAAGACCTTAGTTAAGGCATTTTGGTTGAGACACTTAACAGTTTAAGAAGGTCAGCATAAAAAGTCATTCAGCTCTCCTTTTGACTTCTTACCCTAGAAAGAGAGAACAATAATAAAATCAGGCAGCAATAAATTTAGAGCAAATTAAAAAAAAATACTTTTATGTAGCACATGTCCTGACTATAGAATTCATTGCTGTAATAGGTCAAGTTAAATACTGTGGCTGGATAACATTATCATCACTCATAAAGAGCCAAGTCCTCTCTACCATAGCCAAGCCAATGTTATTCAGTGAAATTGAAACAAGATCTGAGTAAAACAGTGGGATTTACCCCAGTATTTATGAGATGGTTACGCTCTATGAGAACAATAAAGGTAATTAGATCCCCTGCTCAGCACTTCATCTGTTTACTGAAGTGGAGGAGTAAACTCCCTTTTACTGTTCCATAATTTGATAAAACCACTATAAAGGGGCTTTAAAAGTAATAGATACTAACCATGGGGACAGTACTGGGTCATGCTTTACTGAAAAACTTGTTTTAGCTACAAATTACCTATAGCTGTATGCATAATTATGAATTATAGGACTTCATACACATGTACTGAAAACTTACTTTCCCTGTCCTCACCTATGAAGCACTTTTCAGCACAATGAGAATTCTACAATGGTGCTATAAATTATATGCCAGACTTCAGTCTGATTTTGGGTATTTACACTTCTAAACCTTTCAAACTACTGGTTTCTAATAAAATTGTGACATGCTCTTTCCACAATGATAACCCAGTATGTAAGGATTCTGCATACCTTTCGAAACTTTTCACAAGGAAAAAAGTCAGCTTTAATTTGCAAGTGAGGTTTATTCTTTCGGTGGCTTTAGGTAAAGTAACCTCTTTAAAAGCAGACAGCCTCCTGAGTGTGTTGGCAGGAATGTGACATAGGAGACATGAGTCTAGAGCCAAATTTGAGGAAAATTGCAGTGTGTAAGGCCCAGTTTTCAGTAAAAGGAAGATTCTTCTCAAAGATATGTACATCCTTTAAAGTGAGGGTCAAGTCTACTTAACATTGGTAGGGAGACTCTTCCAGGGTCTCCAGGGACAGATGTTACCAACTCTATGTGTGCCGTACTGGCCCTCATCACTACTGCTTCAGCCTCACACATCGAAGTGGAAGAGCTTCTCTCACTGCCCATACCGTGCAAAGGAACTGATTCCTTTGCTGTTACCACTTCAGGGGGGAGGAAATCCTCTTTTTTCCTCACAAACAAATATTAAATGTCAGTGTCAGCACCTGGCGTTCAGCAGTCAACACCATCAGAGGGAACATCTCCATGGTCGTTGCCTCAGCCTTGGCAGGGGAAGCAGCGTGAACGCAAATGCAGGCAAGGCTGTGCATTGGCCAAACAACTAGCAGGAAAACACCCTTTAGCACTATTTATCCACTGCATGGGGTTCCAGGGGAAGATGGCACCTCCTGAGAGCAGAGGCTCCTAGGCAGGGTGCCTGAAAAGAGTGCCATGTCCATCCTAGGAGGAATCTTTCTGCACTTGAGAGGGGTTCCTACAAAAAGACACTGTGGCACAGGGTCTGTGGGAATTGCCTTCTTGGGTTAGCCTCCAGGATGATGCAGCCTCGGGAGGCAGAATGAGAAGATGAACAGCTCTAGCTGCAGGGATGGTGGATTTTCACACCTGCAGCCACTATACCTTGGTGGTGCAACCCACGGGACAAGCAGGGCAGAGGAACACCTGCTCTCTCTGTGCTGAGGCTGCCTAAATCCTATCCCCATTCTGCTGGTTGACCTCTCTCCAGTTTGCCCCATTACCGCACCCTCGGCGTGAGCGGGCAGAATAAACTGCAGTTTCTCTCAAGGTGCAGCTCCTCTCCTCTCCTCTCCCTCCCCGCAGATCCCGGCCGCCACCCAGCACGGCTCCTTCGGGGAGCCCGGCGACACCGTCCGTCATCGCCGTTTTACAGCCGAGCTTCTCAAAAAAAAAAAAAAAATTACTTTCACTGCCCACGCAGCGATGCTTTTTTCCATGGAAAATAAAATCCAACAAGTCCACACCCCAATCGCCAGCTCGGTGCAGCTGGCTGCCTCCCCCGCAGGCACCCCCGCTGCCCCGGCCCGCTGGGAGCAGGTGCTCGGCGCTGCCGCCGCCCCAGACCCCCCTCCCGCCGGCCGCGGCACCTTGCGAGTCATCCCCGCTCCCGCCCGCTCCCCCGCCCCGGGCGGCCGTCGGGTGTCGCTTCCCATTTCACTTGGAGATATTTTCGGGTGGCAGGAGCCGCCTCGTCATTTCCGCCAGGAGAAAAAGACACCAGCGCGGCAGCCGCGGCCGCGGAGAAGCCGCGGGAGCCGCCGGGCACCGGAGCGGGCAGCTCGGAGCCAGCGCCCCGCTCGCCGCTCCGCCGCTGCCCGGGGACCGACCTCTCGGCGGGGCCGCCAGCCGCCGCCGCTGCCCGCGGGTCCGCGAGGGCGGGAGGCGTCGGAGCGTGCCGCCCTCTCCTCCCCCTTCCTCCTCCTCCTCCTCCTCCTCCCCCTCCCCGCCGAGCCGGCAACATGAACTGAAATCCCCAGAGAGGCACAGAGGCGGCGAGCGAGCGAGCGAGCGGAGAGGAGGCAACCAAGGATATAGCGGCTCTCTCCTCCCGCCGCCGCCGGGGTCCCGGGCAGCGCCGTCCCTCCGCCCCGCACAAGCCTCGCCCAGAGCCCGGAGAGCGGCGGCCGTCCGAGCCCCGCGCCCCCCAGCCGCCCATGGCCCTCATCATGGAGCCCGTCAGTAAGTGGTCGCCGAGCCAGGTCGTCGACTGGATGAAAGGTGAGGAGCGGCGCCGGGGCTGCGCGGTGCCCTCTCCCATCACCACCACCCCCCCCCCTGCCCCAGCCCCAGCCCCGCAGGTGCGGGGAGCTCCGCGGCTTCCCCCGCGCCGGGATCCCGCCTCTCGGCATCACCGGCTCCCCCCACGCTTTGGCTGGGCTTGGGAAGAGAGGCGGGAGGCGGTCGGGGCCGGGGCGAGGGGGCCTCGGGCCGCGCTCCCCCCCTCCCCGTGGGGCGGCCGGCGACCCTGGGCGGCCCATAAAGCCGGGGAGGGGGCCGGGGGCGAGGCCGTGCCCGGGGGAGCCTGGGGTGCTCCCGCGCGGCAACCCCGGTGTGGCGATGGAGCCGCCCCCGCAGTGGCGGGGGACGCGAGGAGCGTGTCCGGCTGCTCCCGCCGGGTGCGGCGCGAAATGCCTCGCAAATGAAAGTTCAGCTGAACGTGTGGCGCTCGCCAGTGCGTGGGAACGGGGGAGGGGGACACGGGAGGGACACGGCTGCAGGCTCTCCCCGCGATGGGGGAGGGCAGGGGGGCACCGCAGGCGGCGAGGCCGAGGGGTCGGTCCGCGCCCTCGGGGGTGCCGGGGCTCCCGCCCCCTCCGCCCCCGCCGCCGTGGAACCGCCGTGCCGGGAGAAGGGCGCCCGGACCTCGCTCCGGCCGGGGCGGGGGCACTGCGCGTCGGGGGGTCCCCATTCCCATCCCGGGGCGACATTTCGAGATCCCTGATTGACGGGAGCACGGAAGAGTCCGCTGGGCTGAGTGAGCATGATTGTACCGCTGCTCCGCTTCTCCCGCTCTCACCTGTCCTCCCCCCAAATAAACTCTGATGAGAATAAAATTTGGACTTTCTGGAAAAGCTGTTCTTTTATTCTGTGTGCACT
Organism: Platyrinchus mystaceus; assembly: GCA_035041135.1. Taxonomy (NCBI): domain Eukaryota; kingdom Metazoa; phylum Chordata; class Aves; order Passeriformes; family Tyrannidae; genus Platyrinchus; species Platyrinchus mystaceus. Next base: position 103,106,353 of record JAWWLV010000001.1, read on the forward strand.
GACATGGCTTTAACGCTGTAATTTAAAAGGTGTTTTGGGGTTTTTTTTGAGGGGGGGGTGAGGGTGGTGGGGTTTTTTGTTATTATTGCCTTTAAGTTAGGCTGCAGCTGTGTTTTGAATAAATCACCATTTAGTATTATATATCTTTTTATAAAGATAGAATGACCGGATGGGTACAACTTTTGAACAACTGCTACATTGTGGGAGTTCTTTATAACATGCTGTGTGCTACTAATGTGACAGTTTCATCATCCTTAAAATTTCAGGCGTATAGCATATGTTTTCAGTTATTCGATCCTGGCATTTATATCTGTTGTGTTACAGTTGTATTCAACATACATAGTTTTGCTGTTTCTGAAGCACTCTCAATCCACATAATAATAATAATAATGATGTGATGTTTCATATCCTAAGAAATTAGTAAATATTAATAAATACTTGAAGGAGCTATAGATGGTCAGTGTTAAAAGCAAATCCTTTTCAACTTCAAAATGTTTTTTTACAGCTATTTAGCTTCCAACATTTTTACCTATGGGGAAAAAAAAAAAATCATATAGCACTTTTTCCTAATCAGTGTCTGAGATACCTTCCCCATATTTTGGGAATGCATAAAAAATAATGACTTTGCAGATAATGCATTTTTTAAACACTTCAAAAGTGTAGTACGTCAAATACTTTTTATAAATGACAGGTGAAGTGCATTGCATACTCTGCTTTTGTATTACATCAGTATAAAATCAGTAGTTTTAAAAGAACAGGCTGACTAAATGGTACTATTAAAAATTGTATGGCTGGATAAGGGTTTGTGGTTAGAAACCTGTGACTAACACTTAGAACTGTATATCTTTTAAAAATAATCATGTGAACTTTACCAAAAAAAAGCAGTTACTGTAGTCGTGCCTTCTTTCTGGCTTACGAAGGTTGCTTTTTAGTGTTTAACCTGTTTATTTTGGTGTGAGTGCTCGATTGTTTGTCTGGGGTACTTTCATTTTTACTGGACGAACACATATATGTTGCTTCAAGCTTTCATTTCTTCATTTGGTATTCTGTGTAGATGAACCTTCATTTCAGTCGTGCAAAGAGATAAAGCACCTGCCTCTGACTAGCACTGTTGGATGAAAACCACTTAAATAGCCACTCTAGTTTCAGAAGTTGAGCCTGGAAATAAATATGACCAGCAGCTTTGGGCAGCTCTGCTCCTGCCTGGTGGATCACACGTTGCTGAGTTTGGAGGAAGGATGGTAGTGAATAAGGGCAGGTGGTCCTTGCTGCAACAATTTTGTTTTCCTCACTTATCATTTGTAGTGTTGCAAACATTGCTATTGAAATCTGCATGAAAAGATGTTCTTCTGCTGCTTTAAATGCATTGTCTCCAGCAAATTACATTTCTGAAAGTCTCAAAAATAGTTTATTTGTGTTTTAAGAGGTACTCTAGACAGCTTGATGAGCAAAACATGAATGTGTCTCTGTCATGAGAACTTTGGAGGGACTGTAATAGTGGTGTTTGCATTAGGGGCAGTCAGGTCTGCTTTGCATAAATTACATTAAACTTCAAGATGCAAGACTATTTTGCTGACTTACTGAGGTTATTAAACAGAATTATAAATGTTGAACTTGGTTTTAACCTCTTCCTTGAAGTAAGTGCCCTGCTATGTCGTATGCCTGCTTCGAGCAGCTCTGTAAAGAGCATTCTTCAAAATAGATTTCAATGTTCAAAGCAAAATCTTTCCTGAAAAAAGAAAATCCTACGGTTTAACATTGTTTACAGTTATCTGAAAGTAAGGGGAAATGAAACACTTCAGATTTTATTGCTCTCAGTGTTTTTGTGATGGTCTTGTTGGTATGACCTGAACGTTTGCAATAAAAGGCCCAGTCTGGAATGCTTTATTTAGTCAAAAGAGCCATTACCTCAGTGGCATTTTGTTCAGGGTAGTGATAAAGCATTGGACCTAATATTACAAGATGTGAGAAATGAAGACAGGAAAAGTATTCCTCTCAGAAGGGTTAGATAAAAGTGCCAAGCTCTGGGCTGAATGGCTGAATAAGGAACAGGCTCAAGATTATAGGTATTCATGGAATAAATGCAGTTTCTCCAGTATCTTCTCAGTTTTTAATTCCTTGATATACACAATTGGTCTGTGGACCCTTTTAATGGCCTAACTCCAAGCTGCTGAGATACAGAGTTGTACCTGGAATTGGTTATGCAAATAAGTGACTACCTAAATTTTGACTGTGAATATGTGTACGATAAGGAGTTGAGGACCAAAGAACCAGTTAAACTTTGCAAATGAAAAGGAGTGGAGCCTATGTTAGCATGAGTTTGTCAACCCACAGACAGAAGATTAACTGTCACAGAGCTGGAAAAAAGAGTTGATGGAATAGCTCATCTCCCTAAGATGGCATATTATACATGGAGGATAAAGTGAATATTTAAATTGATTCAAACCATGTATTATTTTCATACATTTAGTACTAATTCTAAAGGTCCTGTATGGATCAGTGAGCTGAAAGTGTGTCAATCGCCTCCTCTGCCTCCCCTTTGGAGGACACATGTGGATTCCACTGCCACTTTGCAAGATGTTGACACGTTTCATAGGCAAGCTTCCTCGAACATCATGGCTTTCACTGACTCAGGAAGGGAACATGTCAGATGTGCTTTAGATTTCTGAGGCTCTGAGAAGACTCAAAAACTTGCAGTTACTTACCAAACATTAGGATGTTTTTAACCAAGTCTTCTAATTTAACTTCTTTGGTCTGAGGTTATTTATAATGACTGTATTTTGAGAAGGACTCGCTGCTTTTAACAGTATTCTAGTTTTAATTCAGTACAAATCTCTCAATGGCAGAATCTGTTCCAAAAGGCAATCCACCTGAAAAAAATCAATATTACTTTATCTAACAAAGCTTAAATATTTATTTTTTGTTTGCTGAATGACAGCTCATAGAGCTTATACTAAGCTCATACAGCTTAAACCATTGTAATGGTAGTCATACTCAAGAAGCTGACATCTAGGGCATGGAGCTGCTCTTAAAGGCTTCTAATGCTAAGGAGTGGGGGCTTTTTACCTCTATAAAGTCTACTCTACCAGCATTTAGAGGGATGTAAATATTAAGAGGGACTAGGGGAAGAGAAGGAGAAACATGAATGTGCTAGCAAAGTGAAAGCAGAGTGCAAAAGCTCCCCATTTGGATGACTGAATATTGCATGGGTTTGAGAACTGAGTTTCTGTCTGCTCTTCATGTGCTGAAGCTCATGTCTGTTTTCAGTAGCATGTGAGTTTGCAGGGAGTCACCGTGTGCTGCCAACAACTGTGCTCCACTTGGTGTAATGGGAATTATGTGTTATTCATCAAGAAAATGCAAGACACTGTGGGAATGCTCTGAAACAAAATTCTCCAATACTTAATAATGATTTAAAAAAAAAAATGTTTCCATGGGGATCCTTTTACTCCTGTTTGTGCATGTGCAGAGCCCTAGGACTGCTGTAGGAGCAGCCAGGTTCTGCCACAGCTCTTGAACCATTAGTTAACAATGGGGATGCTCATCAATGAAGTCAGGAATTCTCTTGCAGCACTGGGATTTAGCAAATGGGTTTAGGTCTTAAAAACAATAAGAGTGACTCCTTTATTCAGGGTCACTATCAAACCTACCTGATTTTTGGCCTTGGCTTTCTCTAAAGAAGACTGATATGGACTGAGGTTAGGAGGGAGCTTTTTCTGGAGTGAAGGATGGACTACAGTGCTACAAAGGCCTATGAGCACCTACATTATGGTAGAGAGAGTGAGTGCTTCCACGTATGTATGTAACTCATTTAGGGCTTTCAGTTTGTCCATCTTTTTTGTTTTTTTTCTGTGGTCTATCAAGTTAAACATTCTTTTTTATGTTACTTCTCTTCATATTGATTTTGGCAGGGCCCTTAAAAATTGTGACTATTAGAAATAATACAGAAAAGGCCGAGCTGTCTCAGGGAAACAAAAGCTGGATATTTAAGAGTATGAAAAGCGGTTGGATTCTGAAATTTTCATTTCTTGTCAAATGTGTGTAGGTGACTGATGAGCTTCAGAATAGTCATCAACTTGAATAGTCATTGCTAAGTGCTGTATGTTGAATAGATCAGGTGTTCTACAATTTGTCAGCATTAAAACACTTTTTTCTTTGTAAGAAAGTAACAAGACTTTCAGTAAGACAAATTGGGCCACTTTTTGGAGAGGGGAGTTTGCACAAAGAGAGGTATTTCAAACTTTAGTTCTAAGGACTCCAGTTTTAAAACTGTATCGAAAGCAGTAATGGGAAATCTCTCTCTGTAGTTTGTTTATTTTTCCTGTGAGTCTCACTTTTTGCTTGCCCTTCTGACATCAGGAGTTTTAGCAATATCAGTGGCCACCACATCAATCACGGTGATGTGTTTTAGAGCATCTCAGTTTGTGATTAGAAAACCTCTCCTGTCATTGTTTATCAGAACAAAATGAAACTGCAGTTGCAACTGGGATGTGTCAAAGCCTAACAGCCGGGTGTTGCCATAGCAAAGGCAATGTTACATAAGCAGCCACTCTGCAAATAATTCATGCAGCCAAATTTTAAACATAACATGAGAATTCATTTCTAAATTTATGATCTTTTTAGGAGGGAGCTTTCCTAGATGAGGCGATCTCAGTCGCTACTGAAATTGATGTGCTTAGTTGTGAAGCTCTTTTAGCACTGCCCATTTACACCTTTATTTTGTGTGAACATATTGTTCTGTTTCTGAAACATCTGTTGGTTTAAATATGGCCTCTCAATATGTTTTCTCAAGTGCTTTTTTGCAACAGTTCGGCAAAGCTCTGTATTTTGATCTTATTCAGATTTATTTGCACACTGCAGTATTAAACCAAGCAATTTACAAATGCCTTTTCTGGTTATGGGTGTCAAGAATTTTGCAAGGCAGCAATATAAACCAGCTCACTTTTCAAATGAGAGGTTTGAAATATATATACAGATGTATTTTTAGAATCTTTGCAAATAGTTGTCTTTTAGCACTCCAACAATAACAAACCAGGCTTTATCTTCTAAAACCCAAACTGGCAAATGGTCTAGCCTTTCTGTCTGATCCTCAGAAGTGCAGATAGCCATTTAATCTCAGTAAAGTTACTGTACCATTTGATTGTACTGTAGTTCCCAGAGTCAAGTAGTAATATTTGTTACCAATTTCCAGAGTAATAGGGAAAAAATGTTTCCTGAGAAATTTCTCTGTATAAAGGCTTGTATTCAAAGGTATGTAACCAGGAGAAAGAGAGAGCTCATTCCTCAAGCTTTCCATTCTATGTAACTGCTGGTTTGTTTTTTTTTTTTTTTCCGAGAAGTTACCATTCCTCATTAAATTTTAACTGTATTGAGGATCACCTGTAGCAAACACCTTCAGCAGCATAACAACTTCAGATTTCTAGATCCAAGTAAAGCAAAAGTGTGTTATTATCACACTTATTGCTTAAATAATTTACTTAATGAATACTTTAAATCTTCAGTTTAGAAGCTGAATGGTTATCAAGAAAAATGCTGTAAGATGAGGGTTCACAAATACCTTATTAAAAAAATCCAGTCTGTAAGGGCTGTGTTGGGAAATTCTGAAACACCACATTTTCTTCATTGATCTCTCCGAGCTTTTCAAACACATGTGCTTTCTCTAAAAGGATGAAGTAAGGAAACAGAGATGAAATAGGTTTTTTCCAGTTGAAAATTGGGAGCCCAATATTCGGCTCATACTACAGGCAAAATGCAGAAGAAATCATCTGCCATATGAACCTGCATGTGGCACTGTCAAGGAACTTTTAATTTCTTATTGTGGGACAGTTGGACCTAGCAGGACATTTGCTCTTAAATTTAAAATAGCTGACTGTACAAGAAAAAGCATCTGCTGTTCCTCATAATGCTCCTTTCCTGAAGTTAAAGGGTGTGAAGGTGTGGAAGACATATCCATTGGTCTGGTGCACTGAAGATCTGGAATGCTAAATGAGCGTCCACTCATATGCACATTTTGCCCTCGCTGTGTATGGGGGTTACATATTTGATAGAGGAAACAAATTTCTCCTTGAGGTTTCCAATGCAGGCATTTTTCTCCTGCAAAGGGAGTTGTGCCTTGTCTATAGCAAGTCATTTTAATGCACTGGAGGCTTAAAAATCTAGCCCATTTTGTTTTGCTTATCTGCCAAATAATATTATCTTTGAGATAATAGCTGTGGATGTGATCTTGTTGGGTGCTTGGCATTTCCAGTTTATCCTTTAAGTAGAAATTTAGGGCACTTGGTACCTCAGATGAAGTGCCTACAACAGTAATTTCAAAGTGTTTGGCCTTACATGATTAACATCTGCTACAGTACCATATGGTGGGAATTTCCAAGTAAACTGTTAATTAATACAGGAGTGTACCAGAGTAGACTTTAATTAAACTATATTCAGCTGAAGTGTATTATTTTAATATAGTTAAATGCAAAGTGCTGTACTTTTGTATTATACCTTTTCTGTTGTGTGAAGAAGAGGGGAAAAAAGCTGATAAGTATTAATTGAGCCTTTAAAATGAAGGTTCAAGTAGCTTTTAAAGTAAATGGTTTCAGACTTGCATCAGCATCAGGCATGCATAGATTGAAGTGTAATGGGGTCTTTATTTGGTAATGCTGAATCGTACTTTGTGCATGCTGTGCTGTAATGCCTGTGCCACATGGTCTAGTACCACTGGTGGAATGAAACCTTCCTGTGTGAGCTGGCCAAAACGGTGTGGAAGAGTGTTGGGTTGGGAACTAAGGTTGTGCCTGAGCAGGGATAATGCTGGGACTTCCTCCTTGGCCCTCTTGTATTTGAAAGGATGAGCACATCCATGCATGCAGCTGAGGTCAGTCACCTCTAAAGGGCTCTTGCCTCCCACAGGGGATGATTGTCGGCTGTAAAGAAGTTTATAATGGTACTGTTTCTGTTAATGTTTGGAATTTATTTTTAGTTTAGCCAAATCCACCAGTTGCCAATAGTTACAGCTATAAATGACCTATTTTAGAACAGATACTCTTTCCCTGGCCTCCCTTCCTTCTTTCTTTCCTTTCTCTCCTGATAATCTTGTCGTCAATAAGAAGGTGAAGAAAACCTTTCTCGGCATATTGAGACCAGGCAAGTATAGGTGGGTCATGCCAGTGTTGTCTGAGTAATTCAGTAGATGGCATTCTTCCCTCTGAGTCAACACTGAAACCCTTCTTGGGAATGACAAGAGACCTTAGTCTTTTCAGTGAGATGTCAACCTGAAATCTTGACCAGGTGTGGTTGCTGGAGGCTCACTGGCATTCTTCATCATAGTGGAAGCCTTAGCTCTAGCACCCTAATTAAGTTTCATGTTAATAATTAACATCTTTGTAACTGGATTCCCTTTGTTGATATCTGTTACTGACATATGCCTGCCTTTCTTTAATTGCTTTGTAGTTTTGTTGGTTGCTTTCACACAGCTGATATTTTGATTTGCAAGGTGCAGTGCTGTTCCTGTCCTTTTTTTTTGTTTAAGATTTTCAAGTCATGTTGGTGGAGGGATCTGTTGAACACAAAGTAGAAGTTGCTCTCTAAAAAAATAACTTGGGTTGTGTACAGTAAACTGTTGTGAATCTGCACTTGTCCTGCTTTGTGTACACCTTTTCAACACCAAACAAGTAACAATTTTCTTCTTACTTTGTCTGAGTGAAGTGTGACTTTTAGGTAAAATATCCCAAGAGTACCTTCTTGAGTGTTCAGCATTGACTTACATCCGTGTGTCTTGTTTATTTTTGCTTTATCATCATGTATTGAACTGTGTGCCCTTTGCCTCCATTTCTCTTCAGAGTCAGTAGACTTTTTTTTTATTAGAGCTAATATGAAAAAACTCCCCCAAAAAAGTGTGTTTTTTATTTTGGTAGTCCACTTATACTTGTTTCCAAAACTTTCTGTAAATCCAGGGTGATGAAGTGGTCATTACTGCTTTTCAGAGAGGTGTTAATTGCCCTTTTCAAATATTGTGGTCTTCAATATTTTCAAATAAAACCATATGTTAGTTTAACCTAGAATGTGGAGGCTTAATGTTTCTTAAATTTCTTTTTATGTTTTTTGATATAGTCTTGATTGTTTTTACCCCACGAGTCCTCTTGAAAATACCAGTAATCAGTAATTTCAGTATTGAATACTGGACTTCAAAAGCAGTTGTAGTTTTTGTTACTTTAGCCATTATTTTATTGTATGTTTTAAACCATCTGGATCTTAGCTGTTTAATGCAGTCTGTGGTCAAAAGCCTATTTCTGGAGTCCTGATAACTGAGTCCAAGAGCACAGTGTAGTGTGAATAATTTGTCATGCTCTGCATGTGGATTTGAGAAACAGAGGTTCAGCCTGGAAGTGTAATCATTGCACATAAAAAATTTCCATATAAATGTCAGTCTGAAAGTTTGAAGGGCAGAGGATAGTTTATCATTAGAAAAATAAGACAGTTAGGTCTATGAAAGAACTAGCTGAGAGTAAATAAACTAATTTTTTAGAAGGACTGGGTAGTTTGTAGCCTTCACAGAATGTCTGCTTTAGCAAATTTCACAACTGACAGAGCATTTGAATGCCTGCATGAGTTATGATGAAGTTACTATTCGCACTATAGAAAATATAATGCTGCATATGCAATCATGAAGTTTCTGTATTTCTAAGATTAAGGTTTTCTTGTGGTGTGTGTGTTTTTGTTTTGTTTTGGTTTGTTTGTTTGTTTTTTGGGGGGTGGTTTGTTTTTTTTTTTCTTTTTACTGTTGTTTTTCCTTTTTTCTTTTTTTTTGTTTAAATAAAGGATTTAATGTTCTTGATAACTACCTTGACTTGAGTAAGACAGCTGAAGAGTCATGGCAGAGCTAATGAGGAATGCTAGTTATCTCACAGAATCACAGAATTGTTAGGGTTGGAAGGAACCTCTGGAGATCATGCAGTCCAACCCCACTGCCAAGGCAGGATCCCCTAGAGCAGGTGGCACAGGAACATGTCCAGGTGGGTTTTGAATGTCTCCAGAGGGGGAAATTCCACGACCTCCCTGGGCAACCTGTTCCAGTGCTCTACCACCCTCAATGTAAAGAAGTTCTTCCTCATGTTGAGGTGAAACGTCTTGTGTTTTAGTTTATGGCCATTGCTCCTCATCCTATCACTGAGCACCACCAAAAAGAGTCTTTCACCAGTCTCTTTCACCACCTCCCTCATGGAAATGTCAGTATTTCAGAATGGTCTTAACACGTTACCAACCCAAGGTCCTTGGAAAAACGAACAAGACAAAATCACCCCATGGACTATGCAGGACTCGTTAGATGAACAAAAGATTAACTTTGTGGCACAAGGCTAAAGGTAATTTATTTTCAGTTATTAAAAGTTTACAAAGTTAGTTTACAAGGAGCTCGTTGATATTTTGCTTGATCTGTGATGGACAATAAATTCCTTTTCTATTACTTATTTGGGCATCATCTAGTTTCTCTCTTCCATCCTGTCTGTTGTCCCTCAGCTCACTGTAAGCCTTGCTGAGCTATCCAATTACGAACTGGAGGAAACTAATGCTAATGAGTTATGAATGAGTAAACCTGAACAGACTGGGCAATTAGTGTCTGCCTTTGGTGGTGTTACCAGATTGTAGGGTTTCATGGGTCTTCCTGACACCATTGCCTTCCAAAGCGGGGTGCAGTGATGTCCTGTAGGGGTTGCTGCCTGGGCATCTGAATGCTGTGACTGTGGGACAGAGGCTTGAGTGCAAAATAGTGTGTCCTGTATGTTTTTCACCTCTTCAGATATGAGCAAATTTTCTAGTTCAAAAGAAGGTAAAGTTGAATACAAACTTTGCTGCACAGTCCCTTATTAAAAAAGTATTTACAAGACCTTTACCTTACAAAACATTTGTTTTTCTGTTGACAATATATCGTAGGCAGTGGTGGGAATGGTGATGTTTTAGATCCAAAGGAAAAATGAACGTGCTCATAACTCTTCAAATGAATCTATATGAAATTAATTCAACTACAGGCAGAATTAAATAACATCTAGGAATTGTAATATTATCATTTCATTAGATTTCCTCGCTTTGTTGATGTTCAGCAATGTGGTCTACCTCTTACAAGGTAATTGACTTGTATTTATCCTAAGAATTAACACTGTAAATCTTAAGTCCTTACCCTCTTATTTAGTGCTCTCAAAGAATATAGGGAGTTTCCTGCAGAATACTGTTTTGATAAATCTTGCTAAATTAAAATTCACTTCAAGAAAGAATTACAATGAGACCTCTGAAGGAAAAGATTGATGTGTGTTAGGATTTAGTTTCAATCAATGGTAAAATTGTTTCTAAAATTACAAATTTATCTAATTTACTTTTCTTTTGATAGAATCTTTGAAAGTGTTACAGCAGATCATGTTGTAGCTCAAAGTTTTTGAGTTCAAAGGATCTCAGTAATGTCAAATGTTACGACTCTACTACTTAGAATGAAAATGGCTTCCAGATTACAGTAATTCAGAAATGGGCAAGTAGATAGAAATAGCTTTGTGGTGGCATGATTTGGTATTTAAATCTCAAGAGGTCATTTTTTTTGTTTGTTTAATGCTCACTATTTTAGGCATTTTTTTGTCACTGTGGAACAGCACAAAATGATAAATAGTTTAATGGTAAAATTCTGCCATCAGTGTTGAGAATAGTAAATCCTTTTAGCTTCTGTTGAAGAACACATCCTTCTTGTGTATAATTAAACACCCTAAGAACAATTGACTTCAGCTTTTGATGAGTTCTTAAATGTGCTTCTTTTAAAGTTATTATCATATGGCAGATCAGGAGTAAACTAGCTGTGGCAGTTCAGAGAGGTGAGATACAGTCAGCTGTAAAGAGTTGTCTGCCTGTTTGGTTTTTGGTGTTTGTTTACCCTTTTTTTTCCCCTTCCCTTAATGGCTTTTTTGCTGTGGCATATGTGACTTTGTTTAAGTTTGTTCTGTGCACTCTAATCCAATTGCTTCGTTTAGTCAAATGAGTGGGTTTTTTCATGTTGGATTTTAGCTATTTTTTTAGCATTAAATGTGCATATGTAATTAGGATATGTTATTAAAGATTAGATTCTCACAATGGGATATGTGCCAGTTCATGAAATGAAGTCATGCTTGTCAGGAGATAGTAAATAATAAGCTTAGTAAGGTTTAAAAAGATGTGTCTTGCAAAACATTAGCCCCTGTAATGAGTGCAAAATGGCAACAGCACATAAATATCAATTGTTTTTCTCCAGTGGATCCATTTGAATATGAGTTTTCTTAATTTGAATTAAGTTTTTTTTTACCAGTTTAATGAAACAAACAAGAAAGGATGTTTGTCTTTTCAGAAACCAGTTTTCCATCCCAGAACAATGACTTATTTTGAACTGAAGGGGAATAATCCAACACTCATGCAATATCTTGTAATCTCTATTCACAAAACCACATTAAAAATAAGAAACTGCTGTCCAGTGAATCCCCATTTAGCTGCAAGGAGGAGTCTTGGATTCTCAGTTTTGCTTTCAGGACTGTCTGTATTTCGTTCTTCATTTTATCCAGAATTTTTTAAATACTCCTGGGAGCAAGGGCTTAGAACATAAGGTTCCCTGTGCTCTTAAATGCCTGAAGCATCCTGGCTGGTGTGTGTTTGCATGGGGCCGGTGTGCCCAGGGTGGCATTGGCAAGAACAGGATTTGGAGACAAGGGTGGCTCTGTTTCCATCCTAATTTGATCAGACAAAACTGCTCACAGTCATGTCTTGAAAGATTTTGATAACTGATCTTAAATTCAGGCATCTAATTTCTGTCTTTAAGAGCTTAAGTCTCTCTGTGCGCCTGAGCAGACTTAACTTCTCTGCTAATAATATGTCCAGTGGGTTTTTTAGTGATTTTTCTGTTGTGGCCCCTGGCCCCTGTGGGAGAAGGAGGAGCTGGCATAGCCGTTCTTTGGGGTGAACCTTCAGCCCAGAACAAGGGGGAGAAAGAGAACAGTATGTTGGAATGCGAATGTTGAAAGCAGAGTAATTTAAATGGAGAGGAGACGAGGCGTACTATGCATACACACATATTCTTAGTCACTTTTGTTTTCCATTAAAGTCTTTTTTTTCATTTTTTTAAAGTTATATTAATAACATTTTTGAAATTGCGTGCATACAATAACTGCTTGACTCGGGAGCCATGCGGTATGAAATGTAACCCTGGGAAAGAGAGATGGTTTTTGCTAATGAGCAGGTGTTTCACTAAGATTAATACAAGAAAAACAAAACCAAAAATGCAATAAAGAAAATTCCTCCTATTTAGTAATACAAGAATGCTTATAAAGTAGCAAAAACGTAGCATCTGATGTTGAAACTAAGTGGGTGTTATGCTAAGTAACAGCATCTTGCTGTGGGTACCACACTACCATTTTTTGCTAACACACAAAATATTTGTGCTCAATACTGGAGGGCCTTAAATATCCTTTAATTTTGTGAGAAATTCTTTTCCCAAGTGTCTGAACAAAATTACAGAAAATGATTCTTTATGCTGCTGATTTCTTTCCCCTGTGCTACTAGACCCACTGTACTGTTGGCATTCCTGGGAAGTTACCAGTATTGCAGTAGCAAAAGGAGGGGCTGCTCATCACTCGCTCTATCCCAAGTCCTCTGGCTCCTCCTCATTCCAAGGGAGGGAGAAGGTTAAGTGCCTTATGTCATCTTTAGTTTAAGCGCACTGAAGCATCTCTAACTGACTGTCTGCTTTTTTTAATGAAAGAAATTTGTCTTGTAACAGCTTTATGTGCCCAGCTAATTAAAACCACTCTGTTATGTTACTTGCCTTGTATCCTGTTTGGTAGGCAGAAATTGTTTGCGCTTTGACAGATCCATTTTTGGTGATGTTGGTTTTGTAGGATGCTGCTGTCTTGGACTTGTATAACTTAGAAATAGTGAGGCATTAAGGCATTTTATATATCGACAAATACAATTGTTAATCATTAACACAGAAAACATTTTCAGTCTTCTTTAGCTGCATAAGATACAGTTTGCTCTGTGTGTGTGAATGCCTCTGCCTTATGGTGAGACTAAGCTGAATGATATTTAGTTTGATACATGAAGCTTGGGAATAAAGTTAAAGCTTTAAATAAAGAAATTGTTACACCGCCATAAGCCTTTTCTAGTAAACTTTTCAAAAGAAAAAAAAATATGTTTTTTTGCCGAAGAGGCAGAATTGTCTGTTCTTTCTTAGGCACTCAGTATTGCTTGATATCCTTCAAATTATCTGAGGCCTTGTATGTTTTTCCAGTGGTGTCCTCAGTGCAATGCTTTGATTTCTTCCATACGAATCTGAGTGCGCACAGGTGGGACTTGAAGGCTGCTGTGCTGCCTGTCAACCCTGATTTGAGACTGGAGGTCTGAGGAACTTTACCCTCATGAGAAGCTGCATCAGCTGTTAAGGTGGAGCCACCTTCTAAACAAATCATGCTTTTCCTCCTGCCTTTTTCTTGTGCTAAAAGCTGTGGGGTGGACTGAGGATTAACAATCCCATTAACTTTTGTACCAGATGTTAAGCAGTCACTTAACAAACTCTTTGGTGGTCGAGTTGCTGCAGATTCTGTAGCACATTCAAAAGAAAATTTCACAGATGATGTTTCTATTCACCATATTGTTGACTGCACAAGTTGGATTCTTTTTGTAAATACAAGAATCTTAAAAATGAAGACCAACCCCTTCACCTCCCACAAAAGGAAGGGATGGGAAAGGCTTAAATAGGCACCCAAAGTAAAGAGTATGTTACAGCCTGAATGGCCCCAGACAAGATGAAGTGAATAATTGCATAGGTTATTTGGAAGGAGAGATCCGGTAAACCAATGATACTTGCTCACACTTCTGGCTGAGCAGTAGAAGCTGTCACAATTTGCCATCTGGTTCACCATTACTCTGACTTGATATAGGGGAGGAGAGAGTGCTTGTAATTCATAAAGCAGTGCTTTGGGAGAGGCCTGGTGCCAGAATCCAACTGGATGGGTACGGCTTGCCTTAGGCTCTGTAAAATGTAGGCCCTGTATAACCTAGTTTGTTGTACATAAAAAGAGAAGGGCAATGTTTGAATAGATAGAAAAAGAAAAACTTTGCAAATTTGTCTGTTTATATAGATTATTTGATTAAATGACTTTGAACGATAAGAAATCTTTTGGTGTAAAATTCCTGCCTGGTATAACCTGTAGGTCTACTCTGATCTTGCACAGCACATGTTTTTGTTACATTGATAAATGAGACACTGGAAAACAGATTTGTGCTGGTGAAAAATAAAAAAATATACCACCAAAACCACTGACGTACCTTGAAGCTGTATGAGAAATTTCAGAGCCTTGACGAAACAGTGGTGCATGGTGTTGGCTGTGGGCTGAATCTGCATCCTGGTTATGCCAAAGGCAGTACACACTGCCCAGTAAGTCACCAGTTGTGAGTCTGGTCATAATAGGACTTCAAGGATTTTTGGAAGTGCCATAAAGAGATGTGTACCAGATCATTTGGTGAGCCCGTATAGTATGTTCATGTGTTAAAAGATGCTCAAAATATCAGTTGAAGTCCTCAAGAGTACTCATTGCTAGTCGTGACAGTAAATGCTGACATTCTGGTAAGTTCTAGCTTTTATTTGCACCAGTATTTGGGATGTTTTAATGGGTATTTCCCCGGTGGCCTAGCGGTTAAGATGCTGGTCTCTCAGCGCCAAGGCCACAGGTTCTAATCCC
>JAWWLV010000001.1:103121175-103185156 GCA_035041135.1 Platyrinchus mystaceus
AGCGCAGGCTGTGTCTCACCTAAAGAATCCATTGCGCAGGCTTGAAAGGTAAAAACACCTTTCCCAGATCTTCGTTCGCGAAGACTGGCCATTACCTTTATTTATGGTATAGGAATGTTTTAATGGGTATTTATGGACTTCCTTAAGGAAAATTTGAAATGACATTATCTTGCAGTTTGAGACTAAGCCATTTCTGTTTCTGAGTTTGCATGAAAGAAATGATGATATTAAGAGATCAAGACTGGTAGGAAAAGCAGCATGACACAGAAATTACAGAAAACCAATGTAACTAGTATGACATGTCTTGCATAAACTATACACCAATTTTCTTGTTCTATTTCCTAATGGTAAATTATGATGACAAATGCTTGTGGCATTTACCATAGGCCAAAGGCAGATTAGAGGGAAGAGCAAGTAGCGATGCTTTTATATCCTTGGTAGAGGGACTAAAAGAAGGTCTTCCTGGCTCTTGCTTTGGTGGTTGCTGGTGTGGGCACTGAGCTGCTGATGTGCGATCAAGGTGTGTGTAGCAGGGTCACTGCTGGTGGTGGCTCTGGTGGGCCGGGGTGGAGGCATCTCTTGCCATGGCCCTGCACCTCCCTGAAATATTCATGGATTATTGTTGTGCTCACTGGGATTGAAATTGCTTGGCACATGAGACAGGCCTGCATCCAAAGAAAGGGCACGGTAAAGTCTCACAGTTAACAAAGAAATTTCTCTCAGGTTGGTTAATCTGTAGAAGGCACGGGGAGAGTGGTGGTGGGGATGTTAATACTGTGGTTTTAATTAGCGGTAGGTTTCTAAATTGGTGGCTGCCCTTGTACTAAAGTGTGGACTGTGCAGAGCAGGGGGAAATGAGAAAGCCTTGTCAGTGGGTAGGCATGAGCAGAGACACCTGGAAAGACAGGTGGAAGACAGTCCTATAAAGAGTAACTCTGTGTCACCAGCACTTAAACTACCAGGTCTGCAATGTTCTGGTTCTGATTTAAGCAAAGCAAAAGAGTCAGGTTTATTCATTGCTCTACTGTGCAGTGAGAAGCTCTGTAACAATTGACAGTTCTGTCATGTTTTGAACACTCATTAACACTTCAGTATAGCTATTAAAGGACATGAAACGTTTAATCACCATGTCTTTTCTTGTTAGCAGTAGTCACTAGTGCAATGCTTTTAAAAAAAATTGTAATTAAGTGAAAATTGTACTTTAACAGTTTTACTTGGGATGCAGCAATTTCAAACATTGAGATTACTGGCCTAAGGAAACTACATATTCTTCTCCCTGAAATAATGTTTTTAAACTCTTGAGATAGTAACATAATAATTCTACATGTCATGTAGAAGCCTGGAAGATGCCCTTTTACTCCCTCTAAATGTTTGGGCATTTTAGTGTGTGGTGCAAAGGTAGAACTTTTACTCGTGATTGAAACTACTGATTTCTCATCTTCTAGAGGTCTGCTATTTAATGAAATATAAGCGTGATGATAAAACACTGGGTCTGTTAACGGTGACACACTCATTGAATTGCTTTTTTCTTCCCTAGTACTAGTTAGCTATTAAAAAACCTATTTGGAATAGACTTCTGACTAAGTTTGAAAAGGAGCTCTCTCAATTATAGATTAAAGGAAAATCTATAAGCCTCAGAAATCCTCAAAATACTGAAGCACAGTCTTTTACCATGTTTTCAGCCTGATGTTCAAAAGGTTTGAAATAACAGTAAAATAAAACAGCTCATTCCTTCGGGGGTGCATAATTGTAGGACCTTTTTCTTAAATCAAGATCTGTTCTTTGCTCAAAATCATAATTTAACCAAAATGATTTTTCATATAACTACTTGTATTCTAGAAGTACAGAATATGTGAAAAATTAAAAATAAACACACATTTTTAATAGTATGTTCCAGGGAGCTCTGAAGGGAATGCCACGGAAAATACCAGTGAAACTTTGCTAATCAACCTTTATCCTTCGGTTTGCTCTTCTAAATGGGCAAGACCTGCCCCAAGCCGTGTCAGGAGAAGTCTTTTGCAGTCCCTTTGCAGTGAGAGACTGAAAGTATGTGCACTTCAAGGCATGGACAGGAGAGGAATAGCAGTGGGTTTGTACAGGGAATTTGGGAATGAGAGAGAGGTGACTTGTGGGTGTTGTTTCTGCTTGTACTGGGCTGGGACGTATTTCTTTCTCCTTGCCTCAGCCCCTGCGGACAAAGACAGTGGACAACACCCACACTTCAGTCAAAGGTCTTCGGAAGAACTGAGATGCAGGAAAAATAGACATTTTTTCCCTATAAATGTGGAATGATAAAGTTTACTGTGAAAACCTGACCAAAAAAAAGAATCCCTTCTTATGTTTTTCCTGCATGCCAATGAGGTAAATTTTCCTATTGGCATTTAGAGGATGCTGAGTGATGAGGACTGGGTTTGCAGAAGAAAATCTTCTCCTTCTCTCTGGAGCTTAGCTTCTTTCCTGCAGGAAAAACAACCTCTTTGCAGGTCTGGCTGAAGTGTAACTTTGGTGGTAAACAGTGCGGACGGTGAAATTGAAAAGTAAGATGCAAACAAAAAGAGGTCAGTAATTACTAGAATTAAATATTTTGTGGGCTTGACAGTACAGAAAACGTTTCTTTGCAAAAGGGAAGAAGGTTTGTATATACTTCAGAGCTTGTAGAATCCTAATGATATTTTTATCCTTGGCAAAGTGTCTGAAGGCCTCAGAAACCTTAAAATGTTACGAGCACCTCACAAGGAGACATCAGGGACCCTGATTCTTGAGATTTCAATGCAGGTTTGGGCTGGAAAGCTTCCTGCTGTGGACAGTATATTAGATTTTGAGATTCTATGCAGAGATTAAAGCTTTGAAATTTGATCAGCTACTGAATGTTCAACACATTTGATTTTTTTTTCCATGCATAACGTGGAAAATTCTTGAAGACCAAATTCATAAAAAGTTAGAATTGAGTTATTTTGCCAGTATTAAAGCTAAAATGAAGGAAGAAGGCAATAGGCCCTATGGTTGTATAAAACTGTATCAGAAATAATTTTGGAATATATTCTATACAGTAACACAGTCTAATAATGTGTGTTTAATGAGAAGGCTTTTTAAAAAATATCTGCAAGTGCTGATGCCTTTGAGATTTTCCACAATATTATAAGTTAATGGCGTTATTTTCTGAGAGAGACATACTTAGTCTGATGTTTATACCTTCCTTAATATAAATGAAATTATTTGTTCTCTTCCTCCTGACAGCTGAAAGGACATGAGTAGTTCCACCGCTTTCTGCTAGAACAAAAGCTTCATCACCTGAGAAGATGTGCAGGCATGCTTACATAAAACATTAGTGTGATCTGCTCTAGTTTTGGTAGGAGTATTCACTGGCTTGAAGTTAAAATCGTGGATGGTCTCAGAAAGGAGGCCCATATTTGAGAAATACAGTGTAGCTGTGGTACATATACCTAGGAGAGCTTACTCTGGGGATTTTCCAATTTTGACTTTTTATTTCTCCTGCTTTAATATTGCATTTGTGCTAGCATTTGATTTGCGCATAGTTGTTCCTTAGTTACTTTATTGAGGGTGGTATGTTTTTGGGTTGCCAGTAGCTGTGAAAATAATGTAATAATGAATAGTCCTGTAAAAGTGCTTGTGTACTGACATGGTTCCTCTGTTTTATCTGGGAAGCTAAAAAAAGCTTTTGTTGTTTTTTTATGCCTGTAGCCTCATAAACTTTTTCTAGTTGTTCTCATACAAGGCATTTTTAAAACACTGCTTTCTCATTGTGTTTGTTTAATTGCTTCTAATTGTTTTAAAATGTCTAGGCATTCACAGAGTGGTTTTTTCCTCAAGATGGGAATAGACTTTGAGAGGATTTAGAAAATACTGTTGCTACCAACTGTCTTTGGTATACATTTAAACTTGATAATTTACTTGGGAAAATTCTTTTGAAAATTTTAGGATCTAATGATTTAAGTTGGGCTGTGAAAGCCTCTAATCCTCTGTGTCCAAATTATCCTTCCTCATCCTATGTGCAAAAAGAAGAGGATGGAATTCTCTTCAATTCAATTTGGGATGGAATTCAATAGCATCAGGCCAAACACTGAAAGACTGTTTGCACAGCTGTGTCTAAGCGGTGACCAAACTGTTAAACAACCTAGTGGGGAGAAAATGAATAGAAACTCCTGTTGGCCAGAGGACTGAGTTTCCTGGACAGTGCTCAGGACATTATGAAGTCATTGCACATGCTGGGTCAAAGCTTTTACCCATATTTTCCCCTTGTGCTTGGGAATAATTCATGCTTTGGTTTTTCATAATAATATAATTAGTTAAAGCATCTGAAGAAAATTCTGTATTGACAAATGATGCACTATAGTGTACTTACCTATAACTTCAATTAGGGAACTTTTCCCTGCCATTAAACTGATTCACTGATGTGAGAGGAGACAGTGCCTGTATATCTGTCTTGCTTCCTTGCATATTGTAGATTATGAAACTGGACTACTGAGCAGTAATTTAATCAGTGGCATCAGAAGAGCATTAAGCTCCATTAAATGTTGGGTCACCATCAATGTCAGATGAGTATTAAATTATGGCTTGCAACTTAGCAATACTCATCCAAAAACAAAGTGCTTAGGTTCTTGGCATAAAACAGTTTATTATGGAACAGATGCTTCTGAGCTTAACATATGACTGAAGTGTCAAGTTGTGTCAGAGAAGATGGGCCCAACCACCCAATGTGGTGCTCAGACTTTGTGAGTCATGTGTTAGTGAATTGCTCCCTACCTGAATGATGTGGGTTAAAAGTATTTCATTAACAGGATCTCCTGTTGAATGCTTGGAGGTCAAAGCACTGCTCTGTCTGACAAAGACTGGTTTATATAATTCTCTGCAAATGGTGAGGGTGCAGTTCTGCTGTTAAGGAGGGAGGATCCCTACAGGCTGCTCAGAGTTTGAATTTTTATGTAGAACAAACACAATTTTCTTTCCAGTTCTAGCACAACACGTTGCTAGATTGGTATTTGAAAGATGTCTTTGATACCTTTGTTGCTAGCCACAGATTTTCCAAGTAACAGCAGTGAGGTGGAACTGGTAATGCCCTTTCTGAGTGGCTTTGCTGATGTTAGCAGCAGTTAAATCTTTGAGGCTCTTGTCAGTCTGCTGCCACTTAGGAAAGCTGCAAGAGGTGCTGACTTTGGAGCTATGCAGGGAGAGAAGGATGAGAAATGGATGCTAGCATAAAATGTTTTTCCCGTTCCTGTTTAGATGCTAAGAGTATGAGGAGGAGATAGAGAAGAGAGGAAGTGGGTTGGGCTGGTTGGAGTAACAGTTGTGCTGAGGAAAATGTTTGCTGGTGGTATTCCTGGGAAAGGAATAAATGGGAATGATGCTGATATAAGTAAAACTTACCCGGTCTTTGTGCAGCCTCTAGCTTGGTGGTAAGATGGGTTCTCCCAACAGGAATCCTAGCAAAATGTCCATATCCATCTGCTGAGGATGGCGGTTGTGGTTCTTGCAAAAATCTTGCCTGTAATTAAGATTTTCTTGTCTGATGGTAACCACAGGTTGGTCATATAGCCTTATAGGCAGAGTATCATGCCAGGGTATTTTAAGCAGTGTAACAATTTTTTATTTATTAAGGATTGCATCACTGGTACTTAGATGTTGACGTCTAATTTCTTGTTGCTGTGCAGAAAGCGTAGTACTTGTGGCCTGCAGATAGGAAAGCTGCAGGTTGAGCTGAAAATAGGACAACTGGGTAGAAGGCAGTGGTCTTCAGGGAGGAGTTCTATTATTTGGCTGCAGGAAAGGCTGCCTGAGGTGATGGAGCAGTATGTTGCAAAACCACAAAAGTCTCCAGAATGTCCTTCTGCTCATAGTTTTTGCCCTAAAATCTGGGGTTTGTTTGCTTGTTGAAAAGTACTATCCCAAAAATCTACATGTCATATATTTTTCTTTTCAAAATATATTAATAACTTGTGGAAATTTTGATACTAAGCTATGAACATTAAAGCTTCAGATCTTTTTCAATTTTCCACTTGTCTCCTTATTACAGTTGTGAAACTGGTCATTATGCAAAGAACCAGCTCTGAAGGGGCTTCATCAAAGCAGAACCTGTCAGGAGTAGAAGAATTGCACCTTGTCTATGTAGGCATTAGAATTGTCATTTCCTCTCTACCAGGGCTTAACTTCATGCATGCATTATTATTAAAAGCCCTGTTGTTTCTGAAATAGTTCGGGTTAGGAAAGAGATTCTAAAAGAACTAGGAGTTTTAAGGTATTGCTGTTTCTTAACAGAGGACTGAAATAGTAAATAAGTACTAGGATGCATGTGATGCACTGCAAGATCAGAATACAGCTGATAAATATGTGGCTGGCATTTGGTTGGCATTTGGAAATGGTGGTGGAAATGATGTGCTTCATACCTTAGAGCAGGTGCTTGGAAATAGAGGCGTCCTCTGTTTTTCCAAAGAACTCCACTCTTTCAGTCTCTCTCAGTTTCAGAAAGTTTGTTTTTAATGAGAACAAAGGAGTTTGTGGCAGGTAACAGGGACAGTCATTTCCTTCAGTATTTAGCCACAAGGAGGAAGGCATGCAAAATCAGCCAGAACTAATATGATCAAAATAGTAATTATTATTAATTCATTCAGGTTTTACAACTACTTGAAATTATATTTATCCAACCTCTTGTTTCAGGTACACATTTAAGAATAAGTATGGAATAAGAAGTCTCTCACTCAGTAAAAAAATTAATGCATGTAACAAGTCCTTAAACTCACGAGAGTGAAAATTCAGGTATTTTCTTGTACCTTTTTGGTTTTTGTTTTTCCTTATTATTTCTCTGGCTTTTGATTAGGTCTAGATGAGATGCTAACAAAATATGTACTATTTTTATACTGACACACCCTCTCCATCACTTTTCAATATAAATAATGCTTAAATGGGCAGGAGGTAATGGAGCAAGACCAAGAAGTATAATACAGTTGGCTATATCCAGCTAGCACAGAAAGTGTTAAACAGCATTTACCTCCTGGTGATGTCTTGTGGAAATGGACAGAAATATCCATAATTGAGACACTTTATCCCACGCTGACTGATACAAGTATTTAGTTCTACCAGCCAGGGCTATTGCAGAATAAAGGATGACGATCACACAAATGAAACCCAAGCTCAAAATTATTTCACTGATAAAACTTTACCTGTATTTTTCTCCTTCTATCTGATAAGCTATGTCAGCAATAAACCAGAGCTTGTGGAACTGCAGCTGCCATTGAATCTCGACTGGTTGTTTGCCATGCCTTCCATGGGGCTTGGAGCAAGGCTGTTGGTCAGTCAGTACAGCTAAGGAAAATGCAGGAGACCATCATGTTCCTTGTGGTGCCTTCTGGAGGACTCTGTATGAGTAGAACTCTCACTGGTGGCATGTTTTCTGTGATGTTTCTGGCCTCCTTATCCATAAATTGTTTGGGAGGCTGAGTGTGGTGTGCATCTTCCACCTCCCTGTAGATGGTTGTCAGTGTGGAAAGTGTGGGGATTTCAGGTTATTCTTTGGGTTCCCAGCATTAGGTGTCTGAATTGGTGAAGCAAATGTGTATATATGTGTGCACTGTAAAATGTTAATAACATTAAATGGCATCATTTTACACAAATGTATCTAGTGTGTAATATTAATATTCAATGAAGTAGCTAATCTTGTATTTGGGAAAAGAACTTCAGGGACAAGTTTCATACCATTAATTTAGTGCTACGCAGTTAATCATTAAAAACAAGTTGTTATTATTTTTGTGTGTCATGTGCATGCTTTACTTTCATTGTGAATTTTCATTTCTCTTTCCTGGAGATACATTGACAAGACTTGAGAGACTAACATGTCGCCGTAGATTAATGTAGTCTTTGAAGGGTCTAATTCGTAGTTACTGCTTTTTGCTCATAATGATAAATTGTATGAGTGAGTGATTATGGAAAATGAGAAACTAACTAAAGTGTAACTTAGATTGTCACTTCAACAGATTTTGGTTTTTAATTTTTATGTATTTACAACTTAAGCAAAACTGACAACATTATTTTGAAAAGTATATTGCTAAAGAAAATAAAAGCTGAACAAATATATTTTGCCGTGATTCAGTTGTATGGTTTGCACTCTCACTTTACAGGCTTGGAGTTCATATTGTAGATTTTACATTATGGAGTATGTTCCTCTCTTTTAATGATAGAAAGGAAAAGAGGGGAAGAGCAGGCATGTAAAGTTATCCTTGCATGTACTCTTACGTAAACCTCTCTACTTTGGATATAGTTTGAAGCAGATTGTGTTAGCCAAGAAGCTTAAAACCAAAATGTTTTGACTTCTTAACATAGTCTGGATCTGGGCATATTGGAATGTAATAAAGCTGTACTTGTAGGACTGTTTGTAGAGTAATTTGAACATATTCTGTCCAATTATGGTTGATGTCATTAGGTTTCTCTCTTAATTCTGAAATCCTTCCTGAGAGGAGACAGACAGAGCCAGTGAACACTGGATGAATTTGCTGGTATTAAAAGGAAAATCAGATGTAAGGGAAGGAAGAGTAATTAGGAGCATGGATGAAGTCATCATATAAGCACTCCCAATCAAGCCTAGCATCTTGTCCCTTGTTGCTTCATAGAGAGGTTCAGTGTAAGTGTAGCAAAACTGCAGAATTTTTCCTGTTGCAAAGTGAATTGCCCTGCTTTTAACTATGCTGCTGGGCTGCATCAAATCCACAGACCCTATGTGAGGGCATCACCAAATGAATCTTGAAACTTTATCTGAACCATTAACAGTGGGTGGGAGACATTGTAAAGTACAGAGGTAAAGGAAAGCTTTAACAACTGTTGTATTATTTTTTTCAGGGACAGAGAGTTCCAGCTTGTGCCAAAAGGATGCCTTCTGGCATAATAAATTCTTGGCAGTGAAGCTGGTTTTCGTGGTGAAGGACTATAATAAAGACTGTTGGAGGGGTTATTTGATTATTTTGTGTAATAGCATACATTAGCCCATGTGAGGGAGGA
This sequence comes from Platyrinchus mystaceus, assembly GCA_035041135.1. Lineage (NCBI taxonomy): Eukaryota > Metazoa > Chordata > Aves > Passeriformes > Tyrannidae > Platyrinchus > Platyrinchus mystaceus. Next base: position 103,130,182 of record JAWWLV010000001.1, read on the forward strand.
AGAGGAGGAGGGCCCTTTGTGTAACAACAACTGTGTGTTTAATGTGGCTGCTCCAGAGCACGCTGTAAAAATGCAAACATGGGAAGGCATTTGAAAGAACAACCAGTACTTATTTACTTACTTGGTTAATGCCAGGGATGTGCTTGGCTTACATAAACTTCTTCTGACTGTCTAACATTATGCTTGCTTTTTCCTTTTAATATATGATTCATTTATATTTTGCAGAGGTGTGGGATGGTTACTGCAGTATCGTATGTGAAGTGCTGGAAATGAAGAATATTAGAAGTATAGCTTTCCTTTTCTTCTTCAAGACACTCCTACACATATCAAAGTATTTGACCAGTGTTTTTAAGTTACAGATGTTTCTTTGTCATGTGGAGGGGGATGCACAGCTTTTTCTGCCCACAACTGTAAAACCATCCCAAGCCTCACACTGTGCTGAATTGTGCAAACTCCTGCTAAAGAGAACTTCAAGCCTGGGAATTGCATGGGCGTTGCGAGAAGGAATAATGAATGGGAGGGAGTTCACTCAGAGTTGGAAGAAAACTTCCCTCCTGTCCTGCCTGCTGAATGCTTGTGCATTTGATGGCTTTGCACTTCCTATATTCATGCAGTGTGAAGCACAGCTGCAAATAATCATGGGAGACAGTGAAAAGCTATGGGAAATTAAGACTTTCATAAATTAAGTCCTGAGGGAGTCTTTCAGCCTTAGCCTCTTCTAAACTGTTGAAGAAGCCAATACCACACCTATTTAGACCAGGCCTCCTATCCTTAGGGAATATGGTGGTTGCATTTCAATGCTTACAGTCATATTTGGGAATTTGATAGTTTGTCATTGCTGTGTGGTGCATAATTGTTTAGGGGGCAGGTGCTGCACATTAGTGCAGTTGTAGTTGGAGATGTGCAGCTGTAGCCCAGGGCTGGGACAGATGGAGGGCTGGTTTGCTTTGGGTGGACTGTGTCCTTGCCAGCCCTTCCCAGCTCTGGCACTGCCACATTGGTAGTGTGCTTGAACCTGGTGGTACTCACTTCAGCCTATTTTAATGTCATTAATGCTCAGTGCTTGCTTGAGAGATGTGTTGGAGAAGTAATAAAGTCACACTCTGTTCTTAGATGGACAGTTGTTTTTCCTATGTGAACCAGTGGTGTAGCCTCTTTGTTTGCAGGCACCAGAACGCTCTATGTTTGGTAAAAAGCTGTGTTTTAATACTGTAAAATTTCTTTGTACTACTACAAAGGTAAACCTCTAGAAACTCTAAAGTCAGAAGGACACTACTGAGAAAAACTTTTTGTTGAGCTGATTCATATGTTGCTTTGTATTGTAGGGGGATCCAATCAGTAATAAAGTTCCTCCTCGTAGTCTGATATATAGTTGCAAATTTTTAGAAAACAGCAGACAGCTGTTGTACAAGGAAATATTTTAGAGAAAAATGGTAGCATTTTAAATTTTAAAAAACAAACAAGAAAATCTATTAAAACACAAATCAAATAAATGTTAGTTAATGGTATTTAGATCCCTAATTTTATAATGCTGGTTGAAAAAGCCTCTATGCTAAGATAGTTGCAATGTATTCTGGTTTACTTGTGATAATTGGAGCAGAAATGTAGTACTTTGAGGAAAAAGTTAAACATTGACTGAACCCAAGAAGACTTCCCTTTCCTGAGGTACTCTGCAAAATAGAGTACATGTGAAGAACGGGGAGAATGACTATAAGAGTATGAAAACTGCAAAGTGAAAAAGAGTAGAAATAAAAGTAGCTGTTGAGGGATTTGACTATTAGCTAGCCAGCTTGAATTTCATGGAGAAAGAGAAGTTTATAGAGCTTCTTGGGTCAGGGCCATGTCTGCTTGTGTGTTACTTTGTACAGTATTATGGGACCCTGAACAAGACTAGACTGGCTGGATTCCTATGTATGATAAAAATGTATTATTACATGTAAAGCGACAATGCCACTTTTGCCTCTTGCTTTTTGCAAAGCTTTGATGGTAAGATCCTGTTCTCAAAGCTGCTGCAAAAATCATAAGAGCATAGATTTAAGTAGGAAAAAATCAAGACAGTGATGGCTTTTCCTCTGGAAAATTTCAGGGAGTATTTCATTCAGTGTTTATAGTCTTATAATCTTTATAATGCTTGGACAACTTATTGGAGAGCTTCTTCTTTTGGCTCAGATGTTTCTCTCAAGATGCCTCCTGTATTGGGCTGAACTTCTAACCCTGAGATTAACATCTGTCATTTTATACATTGAATTATGAACGTGAACGGACACTTTCTCATCCTGTCGCCAATGGGGCTGTTGTGGGCCCTGCAGTTGAGTGTTGTGTTTATCAGGAGTAAATGGATGTGTTCCTTTGATTTGCTTCATTTGAGGGATTCCTGATATTTAATGATGCTCTGGGTTGTTTGGCTCCTTTCCCTTCCACTATCAAAGAGATTTCCGCTGCCATTATCAGCTACATGAACTTTTCACCACAGTTCAGCATTTCTCACGTGCAAAGGCCACAGCTGTAGTTGAACAATGTGTTTGTTGTAATCCAATAATAAGAGTCCTAAATATAACAATAATTATAACCTCTTACATTGAGAACAGTATTGATAATCAGGGATACAAATCCTTGAATTTCTTAGAAATAGAGCTTGACACTGGTTGTTGCAGTGTTATCAATGTTTTAAGATTTTAAATGCTTTGCAAAACTTGTATGTGCTCATGTAAAGATTTGGCTTTGCTATACAGATGGGCATAATGGAAGCAAAAAGCACCCAGAGAAATATGAGTAATTACATTTATTAACAGCTAAACAGAATACTCTGGATATTATTCTTGTAATTAACAAGTCTTACTTGCCATAATAAGCACTGATTATAAGTAGTATAACTGATTTTATTGAATATATGCCCTATTGGACACTGCACCCAGTTTTGTCTTGCGTATCTTTAAATCATGCTTGTAATTAGTCTACATGTATGCTTTTGGTCTCTGTCCCCTTTTTAAAATTCCATTTTCTTTTTTTCAACAAAACCCTTTGAAAATTTCATCAGTGTGAAATTCTTTGTAAAGTAGAGCTTTTGATAAGCCATGTATGATCCACAGAGCCTTGATGTTTCTTCAATTTTCTGATGGATAGAATCGCCATGTATTGCCAACATGGTCATGCAATTAGTATATCCAGGTCTCATAAGAGTCCAAAGTCACAAAAAGAAAGTGTATCTGTAGGCACAGAAACAGCAGACTCTTCAGAGTTAGACTCCTTCAGCAGGATTTAATTTTTATTTACAAAATTCATAGTGGCTTGAGACAGCATGTATTTAATCTCAAACTTCTGTTTTAACCCATTGCTGTCACAAATACACTCTTTGATTAACAGGTTCTCACCTGGCATAATGCCATCTCCTCATTCACTTGTGGTTTTTCCTTTGACCAACCACAGGTCCTTCTCCTGGCAAGGACCTTAGAAACAACAGAATGATATACGAGGTCTAAAATATACTTCTATTTCAATTCCTCACTTTTTGTATCTCTTCAGGAGCCCAGTGTAGCACCTTCCTTATTTACCTCACGGCTGTACATGGTACCTCTGGCCTTGTAGACGCAGTCCTGACCTTTGTGATACCTCCGGGAGAGGCTGATTTTGAGTTACGTTGCTGCTTCTCACATTCATATCCTCTCTTTTGAGTTCTTCATTTTACAAACTTAACACACTTTTCTGAATGTAGTAGTATATACCCAGTGTATATAAAGTGGGTTTTTTAATGTACTTTTTTTCTCTTTCCTTGTCTAAAATAGTAGTTTTTCATTAGCAGTACCTCTCAGCTAATGTTTTGACTGTGAACTGTTGAAGGTTCCTAGTAGAAGATACATCTACCCTAAACTGCACATGGAAAACATGTAATCTTATACTATATTCTATGAATATGCATATTATAATTAAGGGAATAATTATTTGGATCTTCTCAGTAGTTTTTAATGTTTGTTTTTAATGCCTTTGGAATTTTCTTTTACTCTGCTATAGTCAGAGAGAGGGGGAGAGGGAGTAAGAGCCAGAATAATTCTATAGATAGAGGGACAAGTATGTTTGGGGTTAGAGGGCTTTCACCTGAAACTGCACATAAACAGTGCACAGAGTGACTGTCCAGCTCTTTTGCAAATACTACTGTAATCCAGGCATTTGGCAATTCTTTTTTTTCATTAATCCTTTACCCATTCCTAAATCTGCCTGCAATTAATGTGTTGGATTTTTTTTCCAGTTTTAAATATATTGTAATGTTTTCTCAATCTGTAATGACAGCTGCTTCCGGTGGTTTATTGAAATCCTACGTGCAGTGCTCCTCTGGGAGGGGGTATATCTGTTTCACGGCCATCCTGTCCTCAGTAGGCATTTGCCATCTACCACACTTGAAACGTTCCGTTCTTCGTGCCGTCCTTTGGCAGTGATAACTGTGACATCTGTTTGTCACATATGAAGCCCAGGAGGGGCTGAAGACCCTGGAGCAGTGAGCATCCCTTATGTGAGCATCCCTTACGTGGGCAGAGGAAAATTGTCTTTGCCTCTCAGGTGGGGAAGCGGCTGGCTTGGCTTGCTCACAGTTTCTGTGGTGACATTAAGACTGAGGGACATATGCCCACCTCCCATGTACTGATTGTGAGGAAACCTGGCCTCTCCTAGTTGCCTCTCATGTTCTGATTCTAGGGAGAAAATGTGAGTGGGCAGAACTGCCCTCTGTGGACTGCCTGCAGTGTCTGTGCCCAGAAGCAGCTGTCTGGTTGAGATAGAAGAGAGGGAGTAGTTTTCGGCTTGGTTGTCTTGCTCTTTGACATAAATACACCTTGTATTTTTGTATAATTAAAGTGAATAGGCCAGTAGCCTACCAGCCCTGGATTAATAAAGCCTAGGTGCAAATGCATATGTCATAGCAAATTGTTTTAATTTATCAGGAATTCAGCTGAACATTTAAGTTTGAAACATATTGATCAGTAAATAGATTGATGTGCAGTTTCAAAGGTGGTCAGTTCTTAAGAAGAGCTTGCTTAAATTTAATGCATATTTTACAGTGAACAAGGGGAAAACAACTGTTTTTCTAGAGGCCCCTTCCATCATGCTAGTTTAGGTAAAAATGTTGGAAATAATAGTTTACAATTTGAAAGGGCATTGAATAGTGCTAAATAAATGCCCAGTTTATATTAAACTCTAGTTTACTTTTTTTTTATGACGTGTTAAGTTCTGTGCTACAGGTTGAATTTGTATTTGTTAAGGTGTAAAAACTGATGGAGTTTAGGTATTCTCTGTTCAGATTGAAAGAGGAATTTGTTGGACTTATAATTACAAAAAAAAGCCCTAGACCTGTCTTTGTTTGTTTGTTTTTGTTTGATTTTTTTGAAAGCTGTGTGCCTTTCTGTCCTATGCAAAATTATTCCATGGATTGTTTGTATGCTACTGCTTTTTAGTAAATGGTTGGGTTACAGAACAAGGATTTGTCAAGGGAAGTTGTCAGTTTGCATCCCAATTCTGATATACCAAGGGATCAGAAAAAATACTTCCTTGTCAAAGTTTCAGGTATGATATTAAACCTGTAATGTTTATCACCTTTTCCTTAACCACAGACTGAAAAGATGGCTTGTAAGGACACGAGGTCTTTTATTTTCACTGTAGTTTTCCAATCTTAAAGAAAAATTCTTTTGCCACTAATTTGGGGAAGAATATTATACCTAGTTGCCTTTTTAGAACTGTGTCTTCTCATGTGTGTCCGAGCAGCTGCTTTTAATTCAGATCTAGCCATATAAAAAGTCTGGTTTAATACCTTTTAGTCTCTTAGAGATAGGAGAAAAGGTTGAACTGCTTGCAGAGGAGAAGCAGACTGTGGGATCAGAACCTCAGGATATATTAAATGGAGATGCTCATTTGAGTTTGAATTACCACAGATGTGCATAGCCTGTTCTGACACCAAATTACAGGGGACTTTGTTGGTTATCTTGTTTCAAAAGATAACCTGTTACACACATCAAAGTAAGACAATACCTCAGAGTGATCATGAAGTGTGCCATTGTGTTATTAGCTAGGAGACTGCAGGCATGGAAGATATCCCTGGAGGGTTGTGCTGGATCTTGCAATCTTGTTCCAGAAAATCATATGAATTAAAAAAATGGAATTAAAAATTTCCTGATCAGTTTCTATGGTGCTGTTGTAATAAAAGGAATTCATTACACAGGAATCTGTCCAATTTTGCATCTGTGAACCATTAAAATTGTTAGGGATTCAATGAACTGTGACTAGGTCCATACAAGTAGAACTCAATGACAGAGTAGAGGGAAAAAACCAGCTCCAATATGTTCTACTTGCAAGAGAAACTTTTCTAAAAAAGGGGTTTTTTAAATGTTAAAAGCATTGACTCCTCTGCACAGTTTCTTTTGGAGGAACTTTCTTGTTTGCTGTTTTTTATTTGTTTATTCCCACAGGTGAGGTAGAGCTTACTTTAGACTGTTAATGTGCAGAGCAGTCCATCTGTGTATCTAACACCTCAGGGATATGCCAGGTGACAAAGATGGGCAGTGTATTGACAAATGCTTTTGTAGGTCCAAATCAAGTGCAACATCTTAAATGCTCTTGTAGGCCCCTCAAATTATACACTCATCACCAGGTAATGAGTGTATAATGGGATCTAGACAGCATTGCCAGACTCCATGGTTGATAAGCTCAGGTGGAAAGCATGTGGGGCAGGGAAGTCCTTCTTGAGGAGTTAACATCCCTGGAGGTGTGTGTTATTTCTGGAACTCAAGACCAGGAATCTTTCAAGAAAAAAATTAAAAAAAAAAAGATTACGCTATATGGTTGCCTTTAAAGAGTAGGTTTAAAAGGAAGAGGACTACCATCATACTTTAACTCTCTTATTACTAGAACATCCGTGCCTATATATATACTCAAAAAATCTTGCAGTTATTTTGTATGAGAAGCAGAGCTGTTGAATACGAAACTGTTACTTGTGTATTGACATCACAAAACCTGTTTGATACACTGTGGGGCCTCACACATCCAGAACATAATCACGAACCTCACTTTTGGACTTTGGCCACTGTTCTTAAAACATCCAGTGCTGCTGGGTGCTTGACAACCTTAATCTCACCCATGGCCAGGAACAGGGAGTAGTGCATCAACTTGAGTTATTTGCTGGGATTCCTGTGGTACATGGGTTGGGTGACATCCTCTCATGTGACGGAAGGTAGAGGGGGTAGAAGCAGAGCGGAACTTGACAGCTAGAAACATTGCTTACTACATTAAGGTCAGGGGGATGGTGGAGTTGCAGGAATATTGGAAAAGACAGTGCTCTTAAGAAATTTTTCTTTTCCTTTAGCTTCCACTCCAGGCACCTGGTGTTTTTTGGTACATCTTGTCCTGTCCCAAGTTAAATGGCATCATCAGCTGGGAACGCCTGTTCCCTGCAGCTCCCTCCTGTTGATTTGAAGTCAGCAATGTCTGGCCAGCTGCTGAAACTGAGCTTTCTGCTGAGGCTCTGGGGACAAAAGGTGTGAATGAGGAATGTTGGCAGCCATTTTGCATTATTGTTATTATTACTATTATCATCATCATCAATAATAAGAATTCTTATCTGTGGACAGTTTTGTTTACAAAAAGAATTGCTGCTCTTTAATTTAGAAATAAAATGACATAAATAAATTACTTTAAAACAATGTTTAGGGAATAATGAGAAGTATTCGTGGCAAGTTATTCTGAAAATGTCATGCAACATGTGGTTAAATTATTTTGTTCTTTCCTGGCTGTAGTTATTACAAAATTGGTGAGTCAAGCAATCGTCAGTAATATTTTTGTTGCCTTAAACTTTTCTCTTACTCTGTAGGAACTACATGCATCCTTCTAGATTACATCTGAATGACAAAAATACATAGATAGCAGGAGGAGGAAGAGTAATGCCTTTATTTAGCATATCTGTCAGTAACTGTTTATTAAGTGCACCTGTCATGTCTTATTCTGGATTTATGTTTTCCTAGTCTCTTAGCTGGTAATTCATTTTTTTGATACCTGATGACGTTGATTATTTTAATGTTATTATTCTCATTCAGCAGTCTGTGTAATCAATGTGGGACTTAAGTTCAGGAACATCAGAAATACTTACTACCCTCATTTTTAGTCATTTAGCAAAAGCACATCTGTGGCGTATTTTCCTACATTTTTTAAGGTGAAATATGTGTTGTCAAGAATATTTGATTTCTTTCAAAAAATAAATACCATTATACGTGGGACTGTGCTTGTAAAACAGTTCATGCAATTAATATATCTGGTGGAAAACTTGGGCTGAGAAGAGCTTTAGGAGAAATTATGTACAAATATGGATAAATCAAAAAGGCGCATAATTCACGTCAGATAATTCAATATAATGGTATCTTGTATGTGTGAACAAGTAAAGTGGATTCAAGAAGATTTGACAAAAATTATTTTGTTTTGCAACCTAAATTTAAATGTCTAAATGACTTCCTACACTGGTTTGTTGCAGCAGGGACAGTGTGGTTGACTCTTGTCCTGGGGCTGAGCCAGGCACAACAGGCTTGCCTGGTACTGGGACATCCCTGCATGTAGCACCAACATGTTCCTCATGTGAGTCTCTTTTGAGGTGTGGCTACACCCTAAAAGGCATGAACAAGAACCAAAAATGCAACAAAATCATTTTCAGAGAAGCTTTATACTATAAAGTGGGGCTCTTATAAGATAACTGGGGCTCAGCAGTCAGATCAATCTTTTATCCTCCATGTATCTTTGGATTTTTCAGATATTTTGATTAGCAAGTAAGAATGTTCTCGGTTCCTTGAAGCCTAATGTGCAGATGTCTTTTCAAGGTTAGGGATTGTTTGAAGACAATCAGAGATGGAGGTGATATCTCTCAAGAATCACCTAAATTAATGTATTCAGGTTTTTGTCAAGTCCTGTTACTTGGTAGCAGTTATGTTGATCCATCAGAAGGTATTCAAACACAAATGTCAAATCGACCACCAAATACTCAAGAGTCTAACTTATCTCTTTGATACAGGGATGCATATGCTGAGGAGCTTCCCTGTACTGGTCTGGCTCTCTTAGGCAAAAATTGATGGGGAAGATGCATGATGGATTATCTCACATTCTGCAGTGCTCTTTGCTCTAGGTGAAAACATGTAGTCAGCTACATGTTGTTAGACTGTTAATCAAACTGAATAGCTGGAATACACATGGGCCTCAAAGCAGGACCTGCTTCTGTACAACCCTGCACTCAGCCATGTCCTGAGCAAAGAAAATGTGTTGCATCGCCTTCTACAATATTTTTGGCACAGTGGGCTTGTTTCTTCTCCCAGATTGCTCTGTTCTGAGGAGTGCACCCAGGTCTTGAGTGGCTTTTCATGCTCAATAAGCATTTGTGTACTGTGACTCCATACAGGTTCTGAACTGAGGTACATTCAGTTGGATCTGCTGCTGCAGTTGGGGTCCAGTCTATGCATTTGCAGTGCTGCCACCTTTCTTGTTCTCTAGAGCTCTTTGCAGCTTGTTTTAGGGGCTGGCATGTTCTGTGAACTTTCAGGTGGCTCAGCAGTGTGGGAGTGATTTTGGAGTAGGAGAGGTGCTGTGATGTGGCGCTGCCATTTTGTGTTTCACTGCATGGAGACCTGTAATCAAGCGTCCCATGAAGAGCTGGGTTCCCAGCTGAGGGCATCTCCAGCAGCCTCTCCTTATCATGTGGACTACCATGGCAGAGCTATGCTGGAAGGGAGGTTAAGTGGCACTGACAGCTAGTCAATCCTGGATGAACGGCATTAAGCATAGTCATTCTTTCATTATTCCATTAAAATTTGTCTCTTGCACAAAAGTTTTCCATTGTTTTCAGTCTTCTACAGTGCTGTAATAATCAATAGCATGTGTTGATATGCTGCACTCTGGGTAGGATACATGTCTTCACCCTTCCATTGTTGCCTCTTCTCCTCTCCCCTTCCAGATGTGATGGAGGCATTGCTAACATGCTTATTTTTAGGGGCTGCCAGATTGACATTCATAGCACAGTCCACTACAAAAATTGAGGGCTTTGTTTGAGGTTCAGGAGTATTGTCCACAGGTGAAAAAACTATAGCTGTCATTGCTTTCCAAATCTTAAGATTTCTGGGTAATATAAAATTTTTTTGAAATGTTAAAGTATTTCTCTTAAAGATAGGACAAGTATCCTCTGTTGGCTTGATTTTTGGTTCCAGCCTATTTTTAGTTCCTGTGGCAGTACAGGATGTTGCTAACTTTTGTCTTCCCTTCTTCTGTCCTTTGGTTGCAGGTCTTGATGATTGTCTGCAGCAATATATAAAGAACTTTGAGAGGGAGAAGATTAGTGGCGACCAGCTGCTACGAATTACTCATCAAGAACTGGAAGATCTTGGAGTCACACGAATTGGCCATCAGGAGCTTATCTTGGAAGCAGTAGACTTGCTCTGCGCACTGGTAAACTTCTTGGGGCAAAGTGGGGAGGAGTGAACAGTGTTTGCATATTCACACTTTGCTATTCAAATTGCTAGTCCTAAAGAATACCGAAGTAGTTCAAGAAACTCCTGACATGTAATGTACAAACAAGTTTAGCATTTTAAACCAATGGCAAGATAAAGAGCAAAATCTATTGATAGGATGATGTTTGTTAAATAAATTGGTATTAGAGATTTAAGGCTTTCATGTCTGTCTTTGTAGAATGAAAGTTTATCTGAAATCACAAACTAGTCTGTGTTTGGTTTGGAATGTAAAACAGTTATATATGTGAATGAAGTAATTGAGTGCTGTTTGCCCTTTACAAAAAAAATGTTTTGATATTAACCATGTCATTTTTCACTGATCCTTTCATGCAAATTATGTTTTAGGTGATTATTTGAGCTTGATGAAACGTAGCTGCTTGTATTTCACAGTAGAAAGGATTAAATACTGAAATAATTAGCTTATGTGTAAATAATACATAAATTTTTGATGGAGCATACAGAGGGATTCTGGTAATGGTCTTTTCAGTCAGGTCAAGTCATGCACAACTGGGATTATCTGCTTGGTGAGGGATGTGGTGCTGACTTCACCACTCTTATGAACTTCTAGTGTGTGTCCGTAAAGATTAGTGATAGATTGGGCACACTGTCTGGATTCTCTGCTGTAGGAAGGATTGTGAACAGCCCTGTTAAGAAGTACTTGACTGCCTGAAGTGGTGTTTTGTGGATTTTTAATGCACACTACTTTTTCAAGCTTCAGAAGGAGCTTTTAGAAAGCTGAATCCCGGTAGAGGCAATCAAAGATGGTAGGCTAAAAGACTCTTCAGAATGGCTTGTGGGTTCTCCATGTGCAGCAGCTTTTGTGAATACCCTGTTGTTGCATCTTTGGAAGAGAGATGTGAGGTGTAATGAAAGGAGAGAGTGAAAAAAAATAAAACATACAGAAATAAAGTAAAAAAGGGGGGAAGCTTTTTCATAAGGGAAGACATTTGATTTTAAACACATCTTAGGTTCTCTTTAGTGTTTCTGATAATGTTGCAGTGTGGTTCAATGCAATAAGTTAACTCATTAATTTGTTTTTTTAAATAATGAAGAAGTTGCGATCTTATAAAAAATGCTACTGGTATAGAAGGGAACATAAAGAGAGTTATTCACATAGTACTTTTCTCATCAGACAATGCAACAGAAAACTTTAATAAACTTAATAAATAATTCACTGAGATAGATAAAGCCTAAGTTGGGGTAAACACTGATGACGATTTTTCCCAGCCACACAAGAGAGACAGATTGTGGTTCTTTGAATAATGAAGTATTTTTATGGAAAAAAAAACCCCCTTGTTTATTAGCTGAAATATCTTTTTTTCTTGGTATGTAATTACAGATGTTATCTTGAAACAAACACAACTTGTCTTTGTAGCTCCCTTATCTTAGGCAAAAGTGTATGGAACTAAGCTGAATATAAAATAAGGAATTTGTAGCACAGGCTAACACTGCATCCTTAATGCATCCAGCAAGTCCCTCCTTCCTGGTCCTTGTTGCACATATAGTGTTGTCTGTTTTTCTGAGTTTGTCTTAAAAAAACCTTGATCACTGAAACACAATAGCATGTGTTCAGATCACATCTTCTAATTTAAGCTGAGGTTTTTGCAGTCTCACAATTGGCTCATGATGGCTCCTCGGGGATATAAAATGTGATTGTTATATTGATTTTAGTGGACTTAATTTGAATTTATTGTTCACCAATCAGATAAACCTCTTAGAAAATTTAATTCAGAGGCAATCCTTTTGGCTGTACTGGTCCTATACTTACAGGCTTTTCTTTTTTTATTGCATCAGTAAGTATCTGTCCTGGTTAGGGCTTGCCTGTTTTTCTGATTTGACTCTAATGTTAGCTGTATTGTTTAGGAGAACATAAAGTCTATGACTCCAGTCTAGGATAACTGCTAATGCAGGTAGTCCCTATGCCATGGCTTTTTAAATGATCTGATTATTTTTTTCTGTTTCACTGGAGTTTGACAGAGGTTTCATGATAGAATTTAGCATGAGTTACAAGTGTATGATCCAAATGAGTTTACATCTGTTTGGATGCTGGAGATGAGGGGGTAGGAATAGTAAAGTTAATTTTGCCTTGCAAGCATAACCCCTGATTGATGTAAAAGTAATTATTAAAAAATAAAAGGATTGTTGCTTCTGCTTCTTGTCCCCATTCTCTCTGAGTTAGAGAGTGACCACCTAAATGGTTTTCGGTATCAAGGACAACTGAGGGGACAGAACAACCTCCCACTATTCATCTGTGTTCCCACTCTGCAGGGGAGAGCTTCCAATGCAGAGCTGCTCTCACTTAGAAGAGCTTCTGCAGTGTTGATAGCTGATGGGGTTTATTCCTGACCCCCTTCCCAGCATTTTTGAGGATAAACTTCTACTTGCAGTTTCTGCTGTCAGCTGTGGACATGGCAAGTGGCAAACCAGCTGCCTTATGTTGCATGTCTGTAGTTCATGGGGCAACATTTTCTTCCTGGGGGAAAGTGAGAGCCTGAACAAGCATATCTGCCTGGTGTGGAGAGAGCATGGGACCTCCTTAGCCCAGATGGAGGCTACTGAACAGTGCTAAACAGGCAACCTGTTTGCCACAGTAATTGTTGAGAACCAGTTATGATTGATAGCACTATTTAAAGAATGTTCTTTACTGGGTTTTGACAGAAGGTGGGTGGGTGGCTGTGGTCTCTCACAGTATTCCCCTCCTGTCATAAGCACTTGCAACAAATGGATCCTCCAGTGTTCGTTAGCTGAACAGAGGACAAATGGAGATCTGTGCTGTCCATCTTTAGTAGAGTCTCTGTTGGCTGCCAGCCTTCTATGCTGTGCTCTTGCCAGGAGAGCAAGCATTCAGGGTGTGAGATTCACAGGTGTTCTTTTCCTGTGGGCCTTCAGAGAAGGGGGAGTAAAGTTTTTGCCCAGTTGCTACTGCTGTTACAGGTCATGCTTGCTGATAACGGGGGGGGTGTGCATACCACACAACCTCACTGAAGCTGAACATGCTCTGGGAGAGAACAGGCAATCTAATTAATGGGGTCTGTCTTTTTCCTCTCTCCTGTCTCCCACCTCTCTCTGAAGGTGGGAGCATGTTCAATAGATTATCATGCCTTGGTGCAGCTTTGTGTTTTATAAAATCCATATGTCAGAAAGGGCAAGATAAATGAAATGTTCTTCGTGCTTAAAAGAAGTAGTGAGGTCTGTGATGGTATTTGTTGCTGCTAAGAGTCTGTTGTATGGTTTTCAATCAGTGAGAAACCACCCTGATGGATATATGCCCACAGAGTTATTTTATTTCCAGCAAGACATGTCTCTTGTTCTGCCCTGTTTAAACTGTGACATGCAGCTGAGATTGCACCAGTGGCATCAACAGGTAGATTTTTCCTTCATGTAGACGTGCATTTTTATTCATATCACAAAATTCTCCAGAATAATTGACATCTCAAAAGTGGTTGAAAATGGTAATCTAAGAAACTGCATGTCCAGCTCTAGAGAGACAGGAAAAAGTGTACTGGGTTAGGTACCACAGTATTTTCTCTTCAGACTACTCCCAGGTTATAAAACATACAGTTGTTCATCAGTTCTAACAATTACCGTGCAGATTTTAGCCTCAACATGATCCTTTTCAGTGTGACAGTGAAGCTGGTCTAAGACTGCTTTACATTTCATCAGTAAACAAACAACAGTGTAGCAGAGCTTTGTCCACAAATAAAATGTGATGAGCCTTGCTTCTTTGACGGTTGCTTTAAAAACTGGATGTGAATGAACAACCCCAACAGGAAGTAAATTAAGGAAAGATGGAGATGATGCTTACAAAAAGAGAAATGCATAACGAAGAACGTATTACTTGGATAATACCATCAGATCACTATATCAGTGTTCAGGCTTGGAGTGAATCTGGAGGTCTTGTAGCTCCTGATGTACCTCACCGGGCTGCAGAAAGCAGAGAAAAGCACATAATTATTTTTCTATCATCTGTTTGTCAGGAGATGGATTTTTATTTATCAAAACTGGGTATGACCATATTTTGCTGAGCATCCACAGACTTTAAATTTTATGTCTACTTGGAATCATATTTTTCCCCGAAAACCCTGTGCTTTGCCTCACTGCTTGGAGAATACAAAGACTGAAGTCTGCGCAGCCAAACATTGCTTCTTTCATCTCTAAGAAAATGATCTACTTTATCTATCATATCACCATAATGCCTTGATGCATGAGGATTCTTTTTTTTTATTTGCTTCTCCAGAAGACCTTGGTCATTTTGTTTACATGAAGATTAAATTAGATTCATTTAATTCTGACCATATTGAATTTTTTTTTAAACAGAAACCTTAAAAATGGAAGATATTTTGTTCTGGAAAGATAAGAATATTTCAAAAACTTCACAAATAATTTTTGGATGCTTTGAAGTTTTCCATAAGCAAAGAACTTTGTAAGTCCCTGTAAATTTGCAAAATACTTCTTCAGGAAATCTGCATTTGTGTAGAATAGAGTTTGGTTAAACAATAAAGTGAAACAGGTTTTTTGCTTTGTACAGCATACTGGTTTCAGTACTAGTTTCATGCTAGTTATTTAAAAATGCTATGGCTGCACAGGAATTTATTGTACACTGTATATTTGAATCTGTAAAGCTAGAAGATTGCAGCAGATGAAATAGCATTATTATTTGGTAGAGAAAACATTGGTGTGCACTAACAGCATGAAATTACTTCTAATTTACCACTAACACAAAACATTTATATGCAAATGAATGTAAAAAATAGACCTACTTTACCCATGAATGATTTGATTCCTCTTAAGAATTAGGCCTTTTATCTTAATTTCATCTTCCTGGCATTTCTCACACAGAAATCTTTTCCTTTACACTTATCACTAGTCAGATCGTAAAGCTACTTTTGTCAGTAACAGTGAATATTAGGCTTAATCATCATAGTGTTAAATGAAAGACTTCATTTCAAAATGGAGATTTGTATGTACTGGATTACTTACCCTTTTCACTATTGCCCTTTGCAAGTTAAAGTTCTGCTTATATATCATATGCCTTCCTGTCTTCAACCTGAGCTGGCTTAACTCTCAGAGAAGGAAATTATGAAGTCCATGACCAGATCAATAAAGCTAAGGAATTAAAGGGTTTCTGATAGCTCATATAGATCACATTAAAAATGTGTTAGCAGATCTTTTACATCGAAATGCAGTAAACCCTGTGGTTTGCCAAAGGCAGTAAATATGTCTGTATGCAAAGGGTGAATGTCCTTCCTCTCACCAGTCTCAAGTATCACTTATGGATCCTCGATACTTTTCTTAATTGTTTTATATTTCTTCGGAATGTATGAAGGTTTCGGTGTCGACAGAATACATGCCCTTATTTGTAGACTCATAGCATGGTTTAGGTTGGAAGGAGCCTTTATAAAAATCTAACTCCCTAGTTAAAAGCAGACTGAATGAAAAGAGCTGTTACATTGTAAAATGTTTTAAAGAAGTAGTGTGTTCGTAACAATTACTTAATTCCTTTAAAAAAAAATATTTTAAACTGCCAATTAGCTGTTTAAGACTTTGTGAAATGCATGTAACTGAATTTGTAACTAGTACTTTCAATTGTGGAGAAATAAGAGCACTTGACTAAGGACAAAATTACATGAGAAAGTAGAAAAACAAAAAAGTAATGAGCACTTGCTGTTTCAGAGTCTCTTGATTGAATAAGAGTAAGAAGAATAGTTTATATAATTGCTCTATTAGTGCTACAAAGCGTGACCAGGGCTTGGCTTTTTGATGTGTTGCTTGATTGTGCTGTAGAAAAAGAAGGGCATTTTGCAAGAAAGGGTTTAATGATGATGATTATGAATCTTTCCCAGGTTCTGCAGGGCTATAAGTATCATGCACCTGAGTTTTTGTTCCATGACTGTAAACATTTAGGACAAATATTTATACTCTTTGAAACCATTTGCCTTTTAATCAGTGTATGTTCAATAATTGCAGTAAGTGATACTTGAGCTATCTGGCTTTTTGTTCTTATCTACTTATTCTGTGTTTACGAAACAGATATGTTAGGATCATGTGTTGAGCACTTCTAAATTACCCCATATGTCAGTGCTATTTGAAGGAGAGATAACCTTAGTGCTGGCATTTTGTGACGCTGGAAGAAGGGCCTTTAGAAATATATGTTGTAGGCAGATCTGATGAGGTATAAAGTTACATAAGGCACCTTCCATATGACAAGCTGTGATATCAGTTGCTAGCAGCTTTGGGCTGGTAAGCTTTCTGCCTCATACTTTGTGGGATGTGTTCAGCCAAATGTTTTTGAGAATGAGGTTCAAATGCATTTTTTTTCATTTTTAAAAACAACTTTGGAGACGAAGCTTGGAACTTTTCTTAGTGAATTTTGGTCCGCCACAAATTTTAAGGTGTGGTTTTGAAGTGGCTGCCATGTGCTGTGATATCCATGTGATGCTGTTTTGATTATTCATTTAAAATGTTCCTTAGGCTTCTTGAGAAATGAGAATTCTTTGAATTTTACTGTTTTCAGGCTTCTTGGTTAAAAGCAAAGAAATGATACTCAAGAAATAAATATGGAAGATCAAAGCACCGAAAAATAGTGAGGAGCAGAATTATGCTAACGTGAGGTGATTTTAAGTCCATTTCTTAGCGGCCATATGACATTCTTGCCTAAAACTCCTGTGCTCAGCCTGTAAGTGGAAAAAGCCTTTTTATTGCATTAGAGAGAAAACTTATTGTTGGATCTTTGTGATAGTTATCCATGTTACTGAGAGATATTGAATATAATTGAGAAGTTGCACTTTTTTACACATAATTTATTATTCAGTACAGCCATCTAGACTATAAAATTTGTCTTTTCAAAGGGTTGCCGCTTTTTTCCTTTCTTAAAATACAGTGTTTGTGTGTGTGATGACAGACATTTACCAAACAAAAATAAACCTTTACCTTCTGCAGTTTATACAGTTAGTGGTTGCCTTGTGCAGAGAGGCAGTAGAAATTAATTGATGTAAGCACTGCTATCTGTTCTGTCTGCCTGGTGAAGATACTGTTTTTATTTTCTCTTTGCCTCCAAGCACCAGTATTAGCAGTAGTATCTTCAGTTCCCATCTTGTGTCTCTTCAGTAAGAGTTAGCACTGGTCACTGCATGCCTTCTTCTCCACTGGTTTCCAGCAGCTTTCTGGGCTGAAGAGAAGAAATAGTGATTTAGGGAGGTAGGCAGTGGGGCCACATACTCATTTCTCTGTTTTGGGGTGTTTTTAGGAGTCAAACAGTGTCACTGAACTTGATATGGTATTTGTGCTTGGAGATGTAGAGGTATTCATGGTTGCATAACTGTTGTGATTGAGACTTCTCTTGTAGGGGATTTCTGGATTTGTTAATGGGACTGTGGTCTGTATTGCATGTTGCAGTGTGTTTAGATCTGAGCTTGGCTTTTTCAGTTAGCTGAGACGTCTCTGTTCTTGCAATGGGCATTATAAAAATACCCTAAAACTAAAGGTCTTGGCAGCTTCTAGACAGTCTCCCTGAGCCATCAGAGATGGCTGATTAGCACTAGGAACGCTTTACTTTTTAAGCTTTGCTGACAGTGTCAGACATACTTCCCCGCCAGCAAGTCAAGTGAATTTAACACAGGAAAGAGATGAAATGAGGTCTGATTTTTTAATTATTATTAATTTTTAATATTTTTTTATTATTTTTTTATTTTCATTGAGGGAAACAGGGAACACAACTAATGAACATTCATAAAGCTAATCCAAGACAATTTCACTTTACTTCCCCATGGGATTACTGAACTCTCTCTCTGCCCTTGTGGTGCTGGTGCAAGGGTGGGCTGGCAGAGGGACTAGGCTGGCTCTTCTCACAAAAAAAACTGAGCAAAACTCATCAGTGGTGATTAGAGCTGCTGCTTGTCAGCATGTGAAGAAAAGAGCTACAATTCATCACTCACACTGTCATGTGAAGCCACAGAAAAGTAATTAGCAGGTAAGATGTCTATTAATAGCTCCCCCCACCTTTAGTTCGAACACCTGCTGACAAGCTATTACTCTATGTAGCTTAGATTCATCAAGTTCTTGTTTTATGATTGCCAGAAGAGACTCCATTAGAGCCATTTCTGTTGAGGCAGGGTGTCTGAAGAAACTCTTGCCCTGTGGCCTCTCGTTGAGAAAGCGGATGTGTAAACTTGCGTCCCTTCTCGTAATCTCTACAAGCATGCAGAGATTTCTTTGTGCTTCTTTCAATGACTGTGAATTTATTTTGGCTAATGAAAGCATAACTTGTGTTAGTGCTGGCTAAATGCAGACTAGGGGAAAACAAAGAACTGTCTCCTTTGCCTGCAATTATCTTCTTACAGTACTTGAAAATAAACACAGTGCATTTCTAAGAAAACCATATTGTTAATAGTATATTGTCACATATAAAGTATGATTACACTGGGCAGGTTTTATTTAAGCAGTCTTTTTTCACAACATGGGACTCTGTCCATGTTTAATGTGGGCCAGAAATATTAGTGATAAAAAAAGTGGGGATTTTGTTAGCTTGGCTGATTTTTTAGGATCCTTCTACTAGAAGGCTTCAATAAACACAGCTGCCCAAAAATATATTCTGCCTGAAATTTATCTCTGTATTTTCAATCTCTGGCTTTATCTGTCTCATATTACAGGTGGAGGCTTTATCAATGTCAGTGCCATCCTTATGTAAGACTAAATTTTATATGTAGCTTAGGCTGAAATTTTATGTTAAAGAACACACACATTTGATGAATATGTGTGAAAATAGGCTTTGTGTCTGTTAACACTACCTCTTCCTTTCCTCATATCTGACAGTGAAAAAAAAATAGGAAAAAGTGTGTAGCTATGGGTGGCCATCACTTAGAAGAAGCCACTAAGCTTTTGTAGGAGCTGATTTTCTAAAGAAGCATATAAATGAAGGCAGCCTGTATTCTGCTGTATAAAAAAATCTGAATGTTGCTTTGCTTGGTCTGCAGTGTTCAATATTGCAGGTTTTCTTTTTTGCTGGTGCTTTACTTTCTGGTGGGACTGGAGGTCTGTGTGTGTGCTGCCTGCCAAGGCTCCCGCGGGGGAGGACATGTCACTCCAGTGCAGGGAACCAGCACCCGCCTGTCCGAGCAGATGAGGTGCACACAAGGTGACAAAGTGGGGGATGGCAAAAGACAGGGAGTTAAATAATTTGGGGTTGTTGAGGAGCATTGGGATGCAGCCTGCGCCTCCCCCAGCCATGGGCCCTACGTGGGATGTGTCTGGGGAGGCAAGCAGGGGCTTGGGCTCCTTCCCCGTGCACACCCCTGCCTTAGTTTTATATTTGTATAATCGCACTCGGCTTTTTAGGAACATACCCCTGAATTAAGAAATTCAGCATTTCAGTGTGTTGGACAGAGGGCAGCCCCAGAGAAGCCCTATGTCCAGCCTGCAGTTTGTGGTCTTACCGCCTCACTTTGAAGGATGTGTCATGTTGCGTGAGGCTCACTTGCGGTGGGGTTTTGGTTTGCCTGATCTGTAAGACATTTTTGGCAACTTATCGTTTGTCCAGGATATCTTTGATTTGTTTCTTCCCCCGTTAATTTTGCCAAAATGAGCTAGATGCTCAAGAAGCAGAATGAAGTAAGGACAAACCTGCCGTTTTTTTCAAACTTACTCCTACCCACTCCTCTGTCTCCTTCAGGCTCCCTCAGCCAGAGCAACCACAGAAAACTGCAGAAGAAAACAGACTTATTTTTAACTGATGTTTATCCCTTTACTTCGGACTGATTTAATAAGTTATTAGTTATGAGCCATTTAGCTGCATAATAAAGTATGTTTTACTTTCCAATCCCAATTAATTGTTTTCATCTTGTAATTTTTTATTTATAACCTAATTTTATCTGTTGTATAATTGCTCTTGAATATTTACATGGTAGAAAAGTCACTGCCCAAACATACAGTTTGTCTAATTTGGAACCTAGTGTGGTGGCAGAGGACAGTGTCTGGGCAGAAACTGTGCAGTTGAGAAACGTGCCTGCAAAGCCTTCCTTGCTCAAAACAGGGATGTTCACAGAAGTTCCAGTAGTGGTTTTTAAAGCACCTTAGTGTATGGTTACTGCTGCCTTAGGCTGAATTCCACACTGCATCCTCTGCTTCCAAAAGATGGTGGTTGTTTTAGCAGCTCCCTCACAAACTGTGTTTGGTTTAGAGGCACAAGGAGCTGGCTGGGAGATGGCAGCCCTGTGCTGCAGTCTCTTCCTGCTGTGAGGATCTCTCATTGGCTTGGGAGTGGATGTTGTGGGAGGGCTGGGGGCTAACCAGGACTAGCTTCTGTATAATGTTCCTGCAGACCCTGTGTCATTAAAGAGGATTAAATTAATTTAGTAGATGGTTTGGATTAGGAGTGTGACAACTGCTGTAAACAATCACCACCTCACCACCTGCCCAAGTCTTACAGAAAAGAGGTGAGTAAGCTTCAGCAGTATTAAATTAGCATTGGCAAGTTTATCTCTTCTCCCATCTCTTCTTGTGGACAGATTAGGATGGAGGCCAAACCAGGGGCATAAGAGGAGAGCTGGGGAGGACAGGGAGTGTCATTCAGAAGTAGATTTTTCTGTGTGCATCTGAGGAGCTTTGGGCATCCTACTTCATCATCATTTGTGGTAGGAAATGGTCCACCTTCCATAGTAAGTAGCCCTTCTCATTGTCAACTGAACAAGTTGTCAATACCCAATGTTGTCAGCCTGTGATGTGGATAAAGTGAGGAGCACCTTCAGAATTCCATAATTCTCTAGAGGAATACTTAAGCTCAAGTCTGTGCAATTGCTTATTCCTTTGCAAAGGCAAAATAAGACCTCTTTTGTAATAACTCTATTACTCTTTTCATGAGTGAGGAAAACAAATCTATTATAGAAATAACAAATCACGGATCCTACTATATTATATTGTAATTGCACATTAAATCAGGTCATTCTCTAGTGCTGTTTTGGTAACATTTGAAGGATTTCCAAGTACTATTTGTTAATATTTCTGAATAATTATGTCTCTGCTGCACAGCTGAGGAACTCAAGTTTAAGAAATTGTCTCTTAAATGGAAACAAAGTTTAGAATTTGACTTTAAATGGGCAACACAGAGGTTGAGCAGGGCAGTGTTGTGTTCTCTGGTCTGTGATTCTGATTGTCCTTTAGTGACAGAAAGAATAAAAATGAGGTACTGAATGTACTTCCATCTCTGAAACCAACAAAAACAATTTAGTGTCGCACCGTGTCCACACTGCATGCTTTTGCTAGTTGCAAGCCCTCATGCCAAGTGTGATCTTAGGAATTATTGTGAGTAAGGACATGGGGACTGATCCCTAACCATCATATGTACTCAGTGAACCATCTGATCAAGGTCAGGTTAGATGGGGCTCTGAGCAACCTGGTCTAGTGAAAGGTGTCCCTACCCATGGAACTGGGGGTGGGGGTGGAACTAGATGATCTTTAAGGTCCTTTCCAACCCAAACTGTTCTATGATTCTGTGTTTTACTGAGAGTGATGCACTGCTTTGAAAAACAGTCTTCCAGACTAGGTTTTTTTCTTCTTTTTTGAGATGTTTTTCTCAGTGCACTTAAAGTGAGCTAGAAGATCACTCATAATTTTGTTCTTCTTTTGTTCTGTTTTTATACACTTCAGAAACAGAACATGCTATACATTTGAAAACTACTGAGTGGGTGTATTTCTGCCTTAATTATTAGGAATGGTTAAGTTTTGATGTAGAAGAACAGTCTTGGTGTTCTTGGTACTCCCTTCTATATTTCTACATCTGTAAAGCTAACTTTATTTTCTTTGGTTTTGTTTTTTTTTTTTTTTAATGCAGAACTATGGTTTGGAAACAGAAAATCTAAAAACCCTTTCGCACAAACTGAATGCATCTGCCAAAAATCTGCAGAACTTCATCACTGGGAGGAGAAGGAGTGGTCACTATGATGGAAGGACCAGTCGCAAATTACCGAATGATTTTCTGACGTCGGTAGTGGATCTGATTGGAGCAGCTAAAAGTCTGCTGGCTTGGTTGGACAGGTAAAAACTCCCAAATGTGTCACAAGTAACACGCACATGCACAAAGCCCAGCTTCTTTACAAAATGAAATGTAGACATAAAATGGAAGCAGAATTCATATACATACTCTGAGGAGATGTTTGTACCGATTGTTTTTATTATGTCAGCATGCAGTTCAGATAGCAGTTCAGTGCAGTACCTCCACTGTAACCCTGCACATATCTGGAAATACAATAAATCAACAGGATGACATATTTAGGTTATATATGTATTTTTTTTACTAATATAGAACAACCCTTTGACACGCGTAATTCAGATTCATTGCTCTGATACTATCAAGTTCACAAAACTGTGATGATACTTTTCATTACGTAGGAGTCAATATATAGTTCCAGAGTGTTATGTGTGTTAAAACATGCATGTTGTTTTAGGCTTTGGCTGTGAAATACCTCTGAAAGTGTAGAGACAATATGAACTGTGTTACACTTTTACCTCTGTTACCTAGGAAGTATTTGGGATCAGGACTTAAATGCTCCCCTTTGCTACGTTTGTAGTGATGTTTTTCTAATTATAACAATTATAACAAGAGTAATATGGAGGTATTTAAGATGATGATTGAAACTCCTGAAGTGGTTAAAATTAGTTTGTCTGTATACCTTTATAAAATGCATGACAATGAACTTCCATCAGCGAAATTAAAATGTTTATCTTGATTTAAAGGTGTGTCTTATATTGTAACCAACAGCTGAATTTTTGTTCAGCGTGTGATCTTCGTGTAACTTTTAAAATCCAACAGAATTATTTGGTTTTACTGCTGCGTGTTTTGTGTTTCATTTTCCTGAGGAAAAATGGCTTCTGTCCCATAAATGATTTCCATATGAATGGTTTAGGTGAGGCATGAGTCTTTTCCATTTCTTAAGCCGAACTGCAAGCTCTTTGTTTTGCTCAGGAGATTGCAGCTACCATTGCTCCTTCTTTTCTACTTACTCCCTTTCTAGCCTTTCCCCAACTGTCAAATACAGAGTATCCAAAGTTGGCTCCTACATTTCTGTTTAGATATTTAACATTAAATTTGTAGAGAATTAATGCAATCTCATGGAAAGAATCTAGTATTGAGTCTTGAAAAATTGGGAGTAAATTTCTAGCTCTATTTCTAACCTGTTACTAATTGGAATACCCATAGGCTTCACTTTTTCTCCCTGAAAAGTAATTTTTGGCAGAGAACAGCATAAAACAGAAAGAACGGTAGAAAAAATGTGGGTTTTTTGCATAGACAGTTCAGTTTTTGCCACTTCTTTTGATTTAGAAATAACCTTGTTTTTTTTTCTCACTAGAACTGTGGCCGTGATTAAAGACTGTTAGTTACAAAGTTGAGGCTCTTTTTGTCACTGTACTACTGTGCACTGCATGTACTTTTACATTTAGTTGAAATGATAGCTGATCAGACCCAGGAGTTCCAAGAAATTAAAAATGAGGGCAATCCTGGTGGTAGCCTGCTTTTAGTGTCCTGCTGTCTTTAGTGTCCAAATAAGGCTTCAAATTTCTAGGAAATTCCTTTTGAAGATCTGTGTAGCTTTAACACCTGGTTCTAGCAAATGTTTCCTGAAACATTTTAAGACTTTTTTGATTTATGAGCATCTGGGTATATTGGTAAGGTTTGTTCCTCCTTCTTTGTGAAGTCTCCAAGTTTGAATGAAGGCAGGCCAACGACTGCATTTTTCTCAGGAAGTGGAAACATATGGAGATCAATATGATTCTGCTTATTATATACCTTCTAGAAAGGTATTGGGGCCACTAGAGGGAGATAGAAAGATTTTAAAAAATAATTATTTAAAGTAAGGAACATGGATTTACTTTTATTTTGCACTGTTACTGTTAAATCTGGGCTGCAAATATCTTAGTTTTTCGTTTGGTTTCTAGTACCATTTCCATCTCTGGGGTTTGAGATGGTACAGCAAACCATTACGAGGAATGAAGTGGCTCTTAGGGTTGTCCACCCCATTGTAACAGTCCTACTAGGCTGCCCCTATGCAGTGGTTTTTGAGGTCATGTCTGGAAAAAGCATCTTGCAGCAGCTCCAACTTGCATAGAAATGCAATGATGTGGTTTTTATGCATAGGGAATAGTGATGACTCCATACAGATTTTGGCTTCACTTGTCTCTCTAGTGAGTTCTCTTTTTATGATGTTTCTGTGGGACAGATACAATCTAAAAGGACTTTGTTAGGCCAGGCACAATTATCCAAAGGACTGTGAGAGTCGTGATTTGCTGAGTTACTTTCACTGTGGCTCTTTCAGGGCCAGTCCAAGGACACTCTTTGTTCCAGGTCTCTGCCTGGAGCAGTCCTACTTCTAGATGTATGTCAGAAATTGAGTTTTACTGAAAATTAGGGTAGATTTAATTGCCAGGCTTTAAAAGTCTTCTGGTTTAGTTTCATTTAGGAGCTGGAAAACTTAGTAGAGAATTCTAGCTATTTTAAAAAAAGATTGGCTGATGATTTTGAGGAGCATGAAACAACTCTCCAATAATGTCCTGTAAACAAGCTGTCATCGCACTGATAGATTATGTCCTTAAACTTTGTAGACTAATTTTAACTTCCTGTTATTTTCTCAGCATGCAAACCCTATCCTCTTCACAGCTTAATAAAGTTTTGCTTTATACACTTTCCCTAATCTTAAAATTCTTCCAAGTGAATTCCCTGACAAGATTGATACTTTCTTGAAAAACTGTGAGTCTTCTGTGAAAGTATGATGCGTTTCTACTTGACAGTTAACGTAGCTCTTAGGCTGATGGAAAGCCACACTGGAGGCCATAGCAACAAACTACTTACCTGATGTTCAAAGCAACTTGGCATCAATATATCTCCAGTGATAGTTCTCAGGAATTAGAGTATAATATATTCTGTCAATCAGGTCTTCTAGATTTACAGTTAAATAATTGGTATTCTTTTCAGTCTTTACTCCTGTAATTCATCAAAGTTGTATTCTTTGGAATAGTAATATATGCCACCTTTCTTAATCCTGCTTTTTCTCTGATGTGTCAGGTTCCTGGAAATTCTCCTACCTTTTTTAGGGCTGATACACTCCATCCTGGGGAGGAATTTTTTAAAAATGTATAATTAAAGTAGGACTACTCTTTTGAGTTCAGTACTCTGAATTCACAATATGAACGTGTCACAGCTTTGTGACATAATGCTAATTCTAGCCTCATAAAAGTATTTTTTTTCTGTACACTAGTATGTCCAGTAGTATCTGCACATTTAATTGTAATTAAAATGAGACATATTTATTTCTGTTAATCCCAGGTAAGATTTTTTCTTAGAGCACACATTTACAATTCATCAGAAAATCACTTTGTTAAAAGTGTTGCTCCTTGCAGGTAAAGCTCATTACTGTAGTCTTGACTGGGAAGAACTGTAATGCTTTTGTGGAAGAGGAAGGATCCTGAGCAAGACTGAACTGGGGTGACATTTGGTGGCAGCTACATTAGCTCTGTCTCTTCCTGTTTCTCTCCTTGCTCTGCTAGCCCAGGCTTCTGCTGATGTAATCTTCTTGGTTTGATATGTTCTTTTCATCCACCTCCATCACACTTGGGTTGTCTTTGCCAACCAGAATTCTGGAAATCTGTATTTCCTGCAGACTGCACCAAGCAAGAAAAAAAATTCTTAGTTGTGCTTCTGGGCTTCCTGTTCCTGCCTGCTCTGGAGTGTTTGGGCCATGTTATCTAAAGCAAGAACTCCTCATACCATGGGTCTTGTGCAGTATCAAGAAAAATGTTTTGGAGCTTAGCAATAGGAACAAAGTCTGTATAAACTACAAGCACGTACTGAGCACATAGTGATGATAGGTTGGTTGCTTTTAGGGCTTTATTTGAGTCTTCTTTAAAGGCAGCTAAGATAAGGTGGTAGTTTATTTTTCTCCTAAGAATTTAAGAAAATATAATCTACTTCCTGTGAGATAACTGCTACATTTTGTATCTGTTGTTATGTCACAGCTTTTAATGGTCATGAAAAAGGATTTTTCAGGGACCACTGGATTTTTTTAGTGTACTGTTTGACTCAGCCACCTGTGTGGGCAGTGATTCAATATGTCTTTCACAGAAACTCTCCTGTAGCCCTTGTTTTTCACACTAGCACTATCCCCCATTTGGAAATAAAAAAACTTAAACTGTGCCTGCAGATTACACTGAAGTCTAAGGAACAGGAACAAAGATCTTGTGGAGATAGATGATGTGTTCAAGCCTTTCAGTGCTATGGCCAGAGAAAAGCTAGCAAACAGGCTGACAAATGTGCATCAGTCTGATTAATTTACCACTACTGTCGAGATACATGACAAATGGACAGAATGGGACAAGAAGATGAACAAAAAAACCCAACTGTAAACAGAAATTGTTGTTTATATAAAATACAGGGTAAAATTGCTGACAGAAGTAACAAAATGAAAAATGTCAGAGTAAAGGCCTTTCTAGCAAATCTAGGTCTGCTTTCAGGGCAATACACGGAGTTGGGGGGGGGGGAGTAATCCTTTAACTTCTAAACCCCAGGTGGGCAAATCATTTTGGTGTGGGTTTAAATGTACTAGTATTCTGTGAAGCACGTATGTGTATACATAAATCCTATAAAGCAACGCTAAAATCTGTGCCTGAAGTTAAGGACATTTGAATGCTTCAGTGGTTGACAGCAGAACAGGACCTCCAAGCCTTAAGCTGTGAGCTCTGCTGCATCAGAGAAGTGCAGCCTGCAATGATGTAAACACTCTTTGTTTATGACTGAACAATTCTAGGTGTTCGGCTTCAGTGCACCCTTTAAGGCTGCTTTGTATGAAAGCATTGTGGTAGCAGATCACGTTCCCCACTCCCAAAATGGATCTCCCTCTTTTCACCATGGTGACATAGTCAATGCATACGTTTTCTTCCACTGTAGGTAAAATGTGTTCAGCTGAATTTCTTTGTCTCGTTGTTTTTGGTGAATGAGCCTTGGTGATGTTTATGGTGTGACTATTTTGTAGTTTTGAGTTAAAAGGAACATTGCTTGCAAGTCTATAACTTCTTACATACAAAGAAAATGTTATTGGTTTAGAGTCTCCTTTTTTAACAGATTTCATACAGTCCTGTTAAGTGTGCTTGGTTATTGCTTGTCCTGACAGGGTAAATCTGGCTTGCACACAAGATGGTGGGGGTAAACAAATGAAAACCGAATCGAAAAGAAACAAAAGAGTTCAGCGATTCTTTACTCACCACACAAATAATGTACTTTCTGTCGGTTTTTAGTCTTAAACCTGCTTGTTTCCTTTATACGTTTTCCTTTATTCTGGTTTGAATGGTATGCCAAACCTGTCAGTAAGTGCTGCCTAAGAATGCTATGGTACTTAACTCTATTGTGCTCGTGGAACAGCTGTAAATGTTTAATAGAGCACTCATTTAAAGAATTCCTTTATCCAGTGTGAATTTTACTGCATTCTTCCCTGATTCTACATAAAGCAGCTGCATTAGAAAGACAAATGAAATCTTTGTTTCATGAAAGCCTAAAACTATGAATCTCAGATGGATTTGGCAGAATATATATACAACAGTATTGTGCATTCAGATTTTATCTGAGCTTTAATATGTTACCTCTGAAGACTGAGTTATATTACTGCTTTGGTTGCCTCTCTCTTTAAAAGATTTTCTACAACTATGTTTAATCAAAAGGCTCTGAGGATGTTTTCCCCTGGTAGAATGCAAAAATAAGTATGGTATTGGTTTTAAACCCCTCACAAAGTCTGTGGTTATAAAATACCTCAGTACTACAACTAGTGGTGAAATATGATTAAGTTTTATTTTGGGCAATGCTTTTACTAACAACAGTCATTATTTGTCCAAATTGCAACTTTTTAAAGTGAAATAGATATTTCTAGGTATAATGTTCCCCTGTGAATTTTATATGAAGAAGACAGATGAGGAGGCTAATGCATATGAGGCCAAAAATGTTGATAACATAGAAATGCCGAGTGTCTGCATCTCCTTCACACATTTTTAATTGTTTGTGAAGGATATTCCTTCATGTGCAATCAGTAGTTATGAGTATTAATAGCTGTTGAACTGTATTATTTCTTAAGGCTGTGAGGGAATTAGCTGTGCTACATTAATGTGGCTGGTTTTTCTACCAATCCTTCAGGGTGGCTTAATTAATTACTGTTAGGTAATATAATTTTATTTTTCATTCTGAAAGATGCAGATACTGCTAAAGATGTTAATAAGGTCTCAATTCATAAAAATGTACACACACTGAATGTGTGTTACAGCCTCCAATTACACAGGTATAAAGAAATTCACGTTTCAGAGGTGTTATTTATGTTAAAAACACTGACTTAAAAAATGTGAAAAGAACCAGCAGGGCTGTCATGCCTTGTCTTAGAAAAACCTTGCATCCTATAGACTAAGGTCTTGAAGTTGATTGATTTTAATGTTAAAAAAAAAGGTAAGATTTTATTTTTCCCCTGTGAATGAGGTGTTTAGAAGCTCTTCATCTTGCTGTGGTGTCCTAAGGTAAAGGCTCACAATGTGGGTTTTCACAGTGGAAAAATGCAGAGGTTCCCACTTTTCCAGGTGCATGCACGATCACAAAACACGTATGAACTTAATTATTCTTGAAACCTATTACCCACCCATTTGTGAAAGTGGTTTGAAAATGACTAATAGCTTCAAAAGTTGGAAAGGAGAATGATGGAGAATAGGTGAGACTAAGGGCAAAACCACCCTGCATGTGTTTGCAGAAGCACTGATGTGATTGTATAAATCTCTTTTCCTTAAGATATCAGGTGTAGAAGGGGTAGACAAAGAATGAAAAGGGAAGACCAGCAGAGGTCTGGAAGTGGAAATGAATGGAAAAGGGCATGTGGTCAGGTAGGTGTGCTATGGGGCTACAAAGGTGTTTTCATGTGGGTGTTGCAAAGAAAGAGAATTAGAGTTTTGAAGGAAGAACAAACAAATCACAGGAGAAACTGAGTAAAAAAGGTTCTACAAATGGAAATGACTGAGAGAGGTGAGACAATGAGACACTGAGGTCAGTGTCACAGCAGGAAGTGGGGCAGCATGTGGCCGCAGTGCAAGGCAGTTCTTTAGTTCTTATTTAAGAGCACCAAATTGGACAGTACATGTGTTGAAAATTGGGGTGTTTTTTCCCACAGGGAATTTTCTTCACTGGAGCTGTAGAAGGTACCTGAGAACTGAAGGTCCAAGGGACAGTGAAAGATGTGGCTTCGAAAGAACAGAGTAGAAATTGGAAACTGATAAACTGGCTCTGCCAAGCCAAGGAAATAATTTTATTTAAGTAGAGAGAAGTGGTCTAATTGGACAGGGAATTCCTTATACTTGGTATGTGCCTTAAGGAGGAAAGTGTTTAGCAGCCAACTGAAGTAATAGTGTATGTAGGCTTTATTTGCATTTATACAAGTTGATTCACCTGTTCCTAGTCAATAATACTGTGCTGTAGTAAAATTACAATCAGTTGATACATTACCAATATAGAGGGTTTTTGTCAGATTGGTGTTTTACACTGTACCTCCTATGAAATCCAGTCAGTAATCCTACAATGGAGTTTCTGTTGATATTTTGATTGAAACTGCTGGCACATTGTTATACTAAATCTTGCTGAATTTCTACTGTTGAAGTTGAGGCTTGGGATGTAAATACCAAAATACATTTCCTTTGGAGGTAAATATTTAAAGAGGCCCCTACCGTTTCTCCAGCTACCTATGCAGTAGTGGCTGTACAGTTGTGCGTGCAGATTACCTCCAGGGAAGTCTGAATTGGGAAGGGGGAGGAAAAGGGAATTGCAACTTTACTGGTCCAGTTTGCATCAATACCCCTGAGAGGCATCTGCAGAAACTGATGTGAGGGAGTTGGTTTATAAGCTACAGAGACCAACAGAAGGGGCAGCTGGAGGATCCCTTAGGTTTTCTGCAGGACTAAAGTTTATAAAACATGGACCTATCTCCTTATCTTTCCAAGTTGTTAAGCTCTTTTCAAAATATTACATGTTAGTTATTGATTTTTAGTAGTCTTCTCCCTCCTGCCGACACCCTTTCTGTCTGCTTCACACGCTGTTGCCAGTAAGTCTTCACTGTGTTAACTTCAATGTAACAAAAATGAGTAATGTCTCAGTCCCTTTGCCTGTTCTTTAATGTCAGCAGAGTTTATTTGGGGCTGATGATAATGATAATAATGGGGCTGTTTGTAATGATCTTCACTAAGAGCAATGATGGTAAAAATGCCATTATTTTCCTCATGAACCGTGAAACCAAACTAAATTACAGAAGTGTGAGGAAAGATGATGCAGTATTAGAAGCCAAAGCCTACCGTGTGATTTTGTTTAGAGAAATGCTGGAGGCCTTGAAATGTCAAATAGATTTTGGTTGTGTAATTTCAGGATCAAATTGTATTAACACCCATACTTTAAGTAAAATAATACCATTTGCTGGCTTGATTCCATTCATCTTCAATAAAAGTGAGTTCCTAAATGAACATGACCTTTTTAAATCAAGGTTTCAGGTAGATTTCTGAATCTCAACAGTTACCATTTTGGAAGGAAAAATATCAGTGTTTTTGTACATCTTGACTAATGTTTTTAACACATTTATCATAGAATCATAGAATATGCTGAGTTGGAAGGAACAGGATGATTAAGTCCAGCTCCTGGTCCTGCACAGGACACCTCAAGAATCACACCATGTGTCTAAGAGCTTTGTCCAAACACTTCTTGAACTCAATTATGATTCATAACCAAGCACTTCAGTCACTTTTTATCCTTTAATGTGCTCATATGTCTCCTGAACTTCAGAAAATCTGTGTGTGTATCTGTGAGTTGACTTGCTGTTGCGTGTACCTACTGTATGGTTGTCATATGCTACAGAAAACTTGGACTCTGGATTGTGATTGTATATCTGTGTCCAATAACTTTCATAAACACCTTTTGGAACCTACCCACCTGCTGTCTACCAAGTCCTCACTCTCCTGTTTCTTTTATGTTTCTTATACTCTGCCTAGCTTCCAATTTTTGTACTTTTATTTTAAAAGCATGTACTGCTTTTCTCTCTAGAAAATACAGGCAGAAAGTATATGTCATTGTGTGATGTATTGCATCAAATTAAAGCTGTTAGACTTGAGTATGCACCTCAGAGTTAATTCTGTCTTACAAACCCTCAGGGCTGGATTGCGAGCCCTGGAGAAGAAAGAGAGCACTGAATGAAACCAGCACAGATAGGCAAGTTCACGTGGGGTTATTAATGGACAGTTCCAAATCTTCCTGCACTAAAATTTCAGTAATTGTGTATATGGAAAAGAAATTTAGAAACCTATTAGAACCTGTAGAACTGTATTTACAGTTATCATTTGGACTTGCTTATAGCAGAGTTCTTTGTACTGAGAGCTTGTCTTTAGGCTTAAATGAGGAAGGCATAATACCAGCCAGTGCTGTAAAACTCTTTAGGTATATAGAAATATGTGTGAAGTGATGAAATAAGGCAGTTGGGGAAGGGATTAGTCACCCAGCTTAATTTAAAGGCAGCCACACTTAAAGTATTGTTTTGAGATCTTGGTACATTTGCATGATCTATTGTTAGTTTATTCAGGCATTACAATCCTTGTGGTACTTTGCCACCTTTTTGTTTGTTTGTTTGTTTGTTTGTTTTTAATGTTGGAAGCAGGTATATTAGGGACAAATGCCATCTTTGTTATGCTAATAATATTCATAAAAACCTTATTTGCAACACTGATTAAGTCAAGGTCTTTACTCATTTTAGGGAAAATACCAGTCCTGCCTAGTGTTTGGTTACTTCTTGAATATAGAATATAGGCCAAGTTGAGTTTATACATTAAGAGAGACTTGTAGCACAGAAGTCAAATGACTGCCAGCTTCACTAACTAAATACATTTTAGCAGTGCTTCTAGAGAGCAAGCAAGCTTCCAGGTAGGCAAGAGTTTTAAACATTCTAACATGAAGTTTTATGATATAGGATATAAGTAGGTAATGTCTGTAAATGTTGGATTACACTGTGCATTTCACTAAGCGGTTCAGACTGTAGCATAACGTGTGGGCATGTTTGGTTGTGCTTCCAGTTTAGGCTTTGCAGCTGCTTCTGAGCATTGATGCATCTCTGTCTCTAAATGCTATTCCCCCCTGTAGGTAAAGATTTTACTTATTCTGAGTCCCTCCACTACTTTCACCAGATATTAGATCAAATCCCAGGAATCCCAGTGAATCAGCCAAAAGCTTTTCTGATCTGATTCACGTCTGGACACCATTCATATCGCAAGAGGAGGTAGTGCCTCTGGTTGCCTTTATAAGGGTATTCCCAAACAAATACAGAAAGAGGGAGTAAAGGCAGTCCAGAAGTAAACTGTCAGAAATAATGCTTTCATAAATGGAATTTCCTAAAGAGAAATTTAAATCTGCAAGTGGATATATGCTAGTACTATTCAACTTTTTTCTTTTTTTTTTTTTTTTTAGATCACCTTTTGCTGCTGTCACAGATTACTCAGTAACAAGAAATAATGTCATACAGCTCTGTCTGGAACTAACAACAATAGTACAACAGGTATGAGACAGTTTGCTTAGCAATTTATTTTTTCCTCAATTGTAAATGGCTACGACCTTCTTAACACAATATTGTTTTACACTGTCTATATCATTGTCTAACCAATAGGGAGGGAATACTAGTACTTAGTAAATGCTTCCTAAAAATTCTATTTCCTAGTTTTATAATATGCCTCTGCATATCTCAGTAGTAAGATTCATCTTAGGTTCTCCAGTCTAATATCTACTTCGTAATTTGTATATTTAATTTCTTGCATTGTGTCTTTAATTTTTAATTAGCTGTCTGGTTCAAAAGGTCTGTGTGTATTGGACTTTAGTATTCTGCTCTTTCATACAGTTCATATCATCTAGAAACCTGATAGGATGACACATGTTCCTAAGGAGGCAGAATATTTTGAATATATTTTTGTACATACTACCTTTAAAAAATCCAGAAGTAGATAATGAGAAGCATTTGCTTAACAGGCTTCCTTTGAGAGTTGGAATCCTGAGAACCTTCACTACCCCACCCTGGTTTAGGTCTGTCTCTATTTGTGTGTGGTTCTGCTGAAATGAAAAAGCTCTTTGCTGCTAAGCAGAAATTTGAGGGATTCTTTGCACTTGAGAACACAGAGTGAAGGGAAAGGGAGAGAGGGGGCTAGGTAGGAGGACCGAGACTTTTTCCTGGATTCAGAAGCATCAGTCCAAACTAAGAAAAACTAAACTTGTTCTATGGCCTCTTGGCGTAACTTTGTATGATGATACTCTCCCTTTCATAAAAGAAATGCATTTTTCTCTAACCCTTTCATAAATGAGTGCAACACTGTTGATTTTTTGTATTTGCCTCCCACCTGAGTTGGAGGGAAGCAGCATTACTAGTCCCATGTGCTCAAGCCTGGGAAATGCGAATTTCTCACTTTTAGATATATTTTATTTTCACCCTCAATTCTGCTTGTGGGTTTTGATGTGGAAATGGAGCATGAGCTTTTTCCTCCCCATTGACCACACAGTGTGAAGGTGCCTGTTTGCTTTCCAGGCCCCAGGGGGGTGGGGTAACGCTGCCAGTCCATCCTTCGGCTGCCCCACGCTCCCCACCGGGCTCCTCCTATCACCCTGCCTCAAACTGGGGTGGAGGTGCCAGCACTGGTGGCTGTGGGAGAAGAGCCCAGGCTTTCAACTTCGTGGATGCCTTTGGCACAATGTGTGTTTTGTATGTGTTGTCCTGTGGCCTGTTGTGCTCTTGTTGATCTGTGAGAAGGGATCAGTAGGATGGGAGAAGTAATCATGGAGGGCATCCCTTCCACTTCTCCAAACTGGTCATTTTTCACAGAAGTAGCAGTGCATCACTGTCTAGTTTTTAATTTAAGAGCCACCTGGTCCATTTTCATGTGTCCACAATTAGTGAGAAGGTGGATAAAATAACAACTGCTGCAGTATTTCACAGGAAATAACTCTGTATCAATTTATTTTCTTACAAATTCATCCCTATCCATGATACTACTAATTCACTGTGGTGTAGGTAAATATTTATCTATGTATATTTTTCAGTGTGAGAGTAAATATTATTTAATACCTTTGGAGAACAACAGTTTTACCTTCTCCAAGAGCAACGTAATTCCCCAGTTAGGAAGCAGTTCGTGAATCTATGCTTTGAAGTCAAAAGGAGCATTTATGTGCCTAAATTTAAGCATGCTCTGAAATCAAATTGGGCTGTAGTCAGAAGAATGATAATGAAAAATTGCATTAGTAGTCCCAAAGACATGTGGTTTGATCTCTACTTAAACAATTGCGTTCCAATGTAACATTTCAGATGTCTTAGCTGAGCTTTTTTTCTATATGACCATTGAGCACACTGAAAATCCTCACTGTGCTTTCTTAAGACTGTAAATTCAGTCTGTCAGTATCACCTCAACAGGTATTTTTTCTATCTCAGAATCTTCGTCTTTTTTATGCAAAGTACTTTGCTAAATTAAAATAATTTATAATTTTCTTTTGGTGAAAGACCTAGAGAAGGCAATGTTGCAGTTTTTCTTTTAACAGCAGATAACTTTTTATAATGCTCAAAGGTTTATAAAAATGTACACTCTACACATTTTTAATACCTCTGAATTTTTAAGACATTTGTACGACTTAAAAGTAGAACTCCAGTAAATGAGTTCCAGAAGGGGTTTTTTT
Source organism: Platyrinchus mystaceus (assembly GCA_035041135.1). Lineage (NCBI taxonomy): Eukaryota > Metazoa > Chordata > Aves > Passeriformes > Tyrannidae > Platyrinchus > Platyrinchus mystaceus. The sequence goes on from JAWWLV010000001.1 coordinate 103,165,429, forward strand.
GTGATGTATAAGTTACAGCTAATTAATTTAGATTTATTAACCAAAAGTCAAAAAATGATTCTTTAGTCAAGATGGAGGATAAAAAGTGCAAAAATTATGGTGGCTTGCTTGATTTATTTTGCACATTTTGCAGCTAATTGTAATATCAGTGTTTCTTCATAGAATTTAGTGATATTGGGTCGTGTCCCCCCTTTTATCAGCGCTAAATGGATAATTAAGAAAAAATGACAGAATTACATCTCACTTTTAAGTATGAAATCTAAGAAAATGTATTGAGTGTTTGTGCTTTAACCTTTAAATAATTAGCAAAGTTCAAGTTATAATAACTTCTTGGAGACAATTCTGGAATAAAATGCAGGAAGACACATACATTTTTTTTTAAGCATTTAATTTTCTATATGTGTTGCACATTGCCCAGGACCTGATAGGCCATTGTGCAGTGGATATTTGCCAATGGAAGCAGGTCCTTCAGAGCACTGCAAGTTACTGTAACCTGCTTTGCATATGCACTAATCATCTGCTTCTATGCAGCTGCTTTATTTTGGCTTAGGGATTTTTTTCTCCCCCTTAGGATTGTAGGATATTATTTCATAGCCTCTTCCTGCAGATTTTCACTCTTGATACCATCATCCTTGCTGATGGCTTATTTAATTCAGGGCTTGTATTCTTGCTCATTTTTATAATCAACTCTTCCCTTGCAGTAGAACGCTGGAGAAAAAAAAAGACAAACAGTCTTGCTGTTGACTTAGTTAGTTGGGTTGTATAGCTTCAGGGGGTGCCAGGAACTGGTCATTTTAAGTGTGCTGGTTTTGTTTTAGAGAGGTAGCAGTAGCTATGCTGATAACATAAGGAACAGAAAATATCTTGCTTTCTTAGGCAATCTGTAGGTAGCTTTTATTATCGTTCTCAATGCTTTTATCCCTTAGGAATTCATTAAGTCTTCACTAAAGAAGCTTTCTGCTTTAGATTTGAAACCCTGGAAATCTTGGGAATATCTGAAAAGTCTAATTTTATATTGACTTCGTAAGTTACCAGACATTTAAAGAAATCTTGCTGCTGAACACCCTATTTCTTTTATTGCTGTTTAATAGTGATCTTTAGTAGCCCTCATCACATGTTTTTTAGTTTCCTTAATCAGCTTTCACAATGATTTGCTGTGTTTATTTAGTTTTAAAACCACTAATGTTTATCTTGCAGTTTTAATGTCTTGTGGGATTTACTTAGCGATATGCTCCAGCAGAAGCATGGCTGTAGGCATGTAAATACTCCTCTATAGAAGCTTCACTGCATTTAGTTCTCTGCCTAAACACCACTTTAAAGAGGGACTGTGTGATAGAAGCAATTCTCTGTAACAGAGGTGGAGATGGAGAGTAGTCACTTGGCTGACATGGGTCTGTCTTGCATTGTTGTCACAGAACACAATTCTGACATCAGCTGTCTCACAGCAACATTTGGAGGTAAACTCAGATTTTGAATGATGTGGGATGAGAACTTTAGTGATGCAGTTTGGGAGGTGGTGTCCAGGAGGGAAAATAGCAAAGAAAGACCAAGACAACCATCCACAAATACTCTGTCTGGACATTATAGCCACCTGGGATTTGGAGCTAAAAGCTCTGATATGGAGCACATAGACAAGTGCCCTGTGCACTGCATCAGCTGAGGGATTTGGAACTTATTCCTCATTTAAAAGCATTAGAGATGCATAAAAATAAAAGTGTCAATATATTCCTTGCCCCATGCCAGGGGGGCAAGGAGTGTGTGTATATATATATATATATATATATATATATATATATATATATTCTTTCTTAGGCATTTAGCCATTGCTATTTTTCAGATAAAAGCTATTGTAAAGGATCACACGTTATTTCTTAAGTAATGCACTATTTTTGCATACCACTGCAGTTTTTGTAATCAAATGACTGTAACTCTAAGTGAGGAATCTTTCAAATAATAAATCTCACTGAGAAACATTAAGTTCAGGCTTGTTTTCCAGTTAAAAGGATAAAATGGAAATTTACTTTCTTAACTCCCCTGCTCTGACTCAGAATCCAAATGCAGTAATATAAAATGGTTCTATTCATTTGGTAAGGACAATATCAAATATGTGAATGAAGAAGGATAATATCCTTATTACTATTTTTACAAAGTATCTCTCATATAATCTTTTCAATCACAATTCCTCACTTTTGTTTTAAGTCCTAGTTATTAAGGACTTCAAAGCCTTGCTTAATATAGCTTAAAGTTTTTAAATTTCAGTTCGTACCAAGTAGCTAATTACCTCAGGTATCTTTAGCTAATAAACTGGTCTTAATAGTTTAGTGGTGTGAATCTTTTATTGGTTCCTCATTAAAACTGCTTTGCGCTTCCAGCTTGTTTATATTTTCAAAGCAAAGTGTTTGCTGGAAATAGCTATGTGTTAAATTTTCGAGTTTTTTATTTGAATTTTCAACATTATTCCTTCCACCCTAACTCTGTTATCAAAATGCTTGCAGGAAAATCTTTGTAAGCCTACTGTGGTAATAAACCTTTCCCTCTCCCCTTTTTAAAATAAAAATAGTTCAGGATGAGGAGGCCACATTCTTGAAGTTTAAAGTATATGTATGCATAGTACACTGTTTATACAAAATGCCCCCATTTTAGATAAGTGTACAAGTAGGGGGTAAGTGTATAAGGGGATATCTAAATAGATATAGGGGAAAGTTAGAACCAAAAGCTCCCCTTGAAAACAATACCCAGGCAACATCTGCCTGTATACATGACATCAAAAGGGTGTTCGTATGAGAGTGTTATAACTCATTGTAAGGAATGCTGACAGAAATTCAGACTCACCTTGTATCCTTCGAGTGCTGCTCTTATGCAAGATTTTCTGCTGCATGAGGTTCAAAGCAGTCCTCAGAAGTTGTGGTGTTACAGGATACATGTTGTTCTGTGCAGTAGTTTTCTTGCAATTGACTTTTAAAAGTCAATGTATAATGTATAAGCTAAAATAAAAATTAAAGATTGTTGGAAATATGAAGCTGTTTTTTGTTTACAAGAAGCTACATCAAAGTAGTTTCAATTTATGCTCTTTAGTAATGTTTTTCTCTTTTTCATAGTAGAGTAGCTTATTTATCTATAGCACAGTTTTACAGAAAATTTCAGATGTAATTTAATGTATTGTAAAAAGTGCCTGAGGTACTTAGCATTGATGCCTTTTTATGATTCTGGTAGTTTCTTTCTGGTCTTTTATCATACTTTTTTCCCCCCTTGAAATGGCTTACTTATAGATACATTGTCCTTGGATTTAAGTTTTGAAGTGCTTTTTGAAATGGAATTAGACATGGAATATCTCAAAGATTAAAACGTCAGTGATAGTCTATTGGGATGAACCACTACTAAAACCACTTTGATAACTCATTAGTTGTCATTGATATATATGTTGTAAAGAGGTGTGGGATTTTTTTCCGAAACTTGTGAAGCTTCCACCCTGTAAAGCCTTGTGAATTTGTTAGCTATGTTTTCTCTTTCTTTGCCTAGTGGATGGAAAGAAAAAAACAAAATAAAAAAAACCCCACTGAAATATTCAAAAGAATGCTGAGTATTTAAGAAGTTTAGCAACCTGAAAGCAAAAATGGGTTGGTGTTGCCTTGTTTGGAGGTCTTTTTCTTTGGTTGTTTTTCTTCCAGATTAATGATTGACAGTCTCTGAACATGGAGGAAAATGAAACACAAAGCAGAATAATTTGTGAAAAACGGACTAGTCTTTTGATGGGGCATATGCTGGTAAACCAAAACAGCTGTTAAATTTTTCCAAGAAAAGGAGCCTGACTGGGTCAAGGTGACAGTGAAAGAGTCAGGGACTGTTGAGTTAACTCATGCACTCATGGAAGCACTTGCAGAAAGTAGCAGAAAGTTGGTGGAAACTGAGATGAAGTGTAGACAGAGGGGGAAAATGTGTTTTCATATCTCATATGTTTCCTTTAAATGAAAGCTTTTTTTCTTAGACTGATTGTTGTGGGCACTGTGTCAGTGCATGCTGAGTGGCATCACAGTTTCCATTTGAATAGAGGCAAAGAGAGGATATGCCATGCTTACTGTGTAATTCTTTATAAATAGAAATTGAATGATTAATGATGATCTATTAAGACTATGTTGGTCGTATCAGTAGATTTGAAGACTAAGACTCTGCATTTCTTTTACTTTGGAAACTTATTTCCCTTGCCAGAGGCAGTATGAACTCTGTAACCAGGTGCAGTGAAGCAAGATTCTACTTCAGTGTAGTGAAGTACAGGAACCATCTGTTGCTAAGTGGCTGTAAAAGCCTTAAGCATGAAAAAGTGTAGTCTTTATCTTTATTTCAGGAATATGTGTGTGTTTATTTGCTTAAGTACTTTAAAATACATAAACATTTTCAGATGGTCCATTATGAAACTTTCAAGTTATGGTTGAGGCTAAAATGACATTTACCTAAATATCATTACTTTTTTTCCAGTTCAGTTAATTTCATTTCCTCTGTTGGCAAAATAGCTATCTAGGCAAAATATGAAACATGAAACATTTTGCTGTAGTTGTGTTTCATAAACCAGAATTCTTTCTCATGACAGTACTGGAGGAATAGCAGAATTGAAAAATTAAGAATTTATTTACCTCTGAATTGTCTTGGAAGTGACATTGAAAACTTAAGAACTGCACAACACATCATGCTACAAGCTCTATTTTGCATATCAGTAATGAAAGATATGAGTTTTAAATGCATGATGCTTATTTAGAGGTGTGGAAAAAAAAGTGTTTCAACTGTTTTTTTCTTCTTTGGATGGACCATTTTTGCCTCGATTCCAGTCTCTCATCTGTTGATAGCTTCAGTGGATTTTATTTGTACCTGCTGAGAATGTCACCAAGTAGAGAAATCACCTGAACAGCTGAAATTCAATTTCGACCATGTAAGCACTTAGATTCTGGCAGGATATATGAACAAGTATCAGTGTGATTTTGGTCGGTGCTGAAATACTGGCTGTGGTTTCTGACCTAATGGTATGCTGGCTCATTTTAGAAACAAGGAAAAAGTGTAACTCTCTATATGCAAAGTAAGAATTAATATGTGACCAGATCCCTAGGGAAAGCAAGACAATGTCTTTTAGAGGAGGAAGGGTAGAAATAATTGGAAATGGAAAATGACTTCGGAAAGATAGAATAAAAGAGCTTAGTGTACCCATTGCATCTCTCTTAATCCAGCGAGCAATTTTGCCCAGTAGTTGCTTGATCTGTGGGTGATTTATGTAAGTTGTATTAAATTTCTACATGAAGTATTCTGTTACTATGGTGATAGGTGCCACTCCATACAGATTGTTTAAATAAAATTAAAGCAATTCTTTGTACTCAGCAGGCAGGGTAATTGCTATTAGTTTGTACACAAAGGTTATGAACTTAGAGTACTGCAGGTTTATTACATTTTCAGGGAAAGCCTCTAGACTTTTAGAAACATTTGTGTAGGTTGCATAAGAAATGTCCTTTTCTGTGGCATTTATTTAGTGGCTTGCACTGTATATTTCCAATAGAGATTTTTTTCCTCTCCCCTTACTTTGTTAAAAGACTTGTGCTCACCATTCTGCTTTCTCCCATCCCTGTCAGTCCCTATGCATGTTTCTGATGGGGGAGGACAGAGTGGGTTCTACAAGTACAGATGAGTTCTGGCTACAGTGTGGAGGGGAAGGGAATAATAATAGAGTGAGGATGCCATAGACCCAGTGGCAAGGAACTGCAGGGATTGAATAACTGTAGCATAAGTGAGAAAGAAAGAAAATATTTCTGAATGGCAATGGGAATAAAATCGACAGGATTTGAGTGGGAAGCGAAGAGGAGTTGAAAATGGCACCCAGGTTGTGAGCTTGTGGGACATAAGGTGGTGGAGCTGTTGACAGAGACTGGGAAAGAAAGGGAGAACAGGGAGCGTTTGGGAAGAAACGTGATTTCAGCCTTCCAGCACACTGTGTTAGGGCTGGTGGCAAATATCCAGAAGGAGATTCTGAACTGTGAATGTGAACAGAAGGGACGAGAGATCTGTGACTCATCTGCACAGAGATGATAATTAAAGCAGCATGATTTTAGGAGGCTGCTGAGCAATAGGGAAGAGGTTGCAGCAAAGGGGAGAGCTGAGGATAGAGCTCCCTGGGACTGTCACAGTCAGAACAGCCATGATAGGAGACTTTTGGAGCAGCTCAGAGGAAAGGAAGTTGTGGAAAGAGCATATTTTGGGATGGTTACTTAGAAATACAGTGTAGTAACAACATCTGTGTAATTTTAAATATTAATTTTGTATGGCAGCAGCCAAGGGTTGTCTGTGCAAGCACTGGGTGTTGAGTAGCTTAGAGGAGCTTGCTATTGCATTTTAGGTAAAAGACAGGAAGAAAGTATTCCCTTTCTCCCTCTCTCTGTTCTAAACGTGTTATTGTCAGTGTCCCCAAAGCCATACCTTTTGTATCCAAAAACCTGCTAGGCCTCTTAAAATCTAAGATGTGGTAAAGCACCTCAGGAAACCTCTGACTATGTCAGGCTCTTAGTCCTTTGCATGTTGTCAGAAGAGAATGTTACCTGCTTGCCAACTTTGGGTTATTTAAGCGTTTTTTGGTTTTGTAAAGTGAGTTGGAGGGTAGGGGATTGAACAGAGCTGTATATCTTGCCAATTTGTGTTCTACTATTGCAATAATTACCCAGACATACTTGTAAATCACAGTCTGAGCAGGGTTCCATGGTATCTGTCAGTTTTTTAATCATCATGAAATATAGAACACAGCATTTTGTCATAGCCAACCATATCCTGGGCTGCTTCAAAAGCAGTGTGACCAGTAGGTTGAGGGAGGTGATTTGCCCTCTCATGAGACTCCACCTGCAGTGCTGCCTCCAGCACTGAGGTTCTCATGTAAGAAGGATGTGGACCTGTTGGAGCAAGTCCACGAAGATGATCAGAGGATTGGAGCACCTCTCCTATGGCGACAGGCTGAGTGAGTTGGAGCTGTTCAGCCTGGAGAAGAGAAGGCTCCAGGGAGACCTTATAGCAGCATTATAGTCCCTAAAGGGGACTATAAGAGAGCTGAAGAGAGACTTTTTACAAGGGCATGTGGGGATAGGACAAGGGGTAATAGCTTTAAGCTGAAAGAGAGCAAGTTTAGATTAGATATAAGGAAAAAATTTTTCACTATGTGGGTCATGAGACACTGAAACAGGTTGCCCAGAGGAGTTGTGGATGCCCCAATCCTTGCAAGTGTTCGAGGCCAGGCCATATGGGGCTTTGAGCAACCTGGTCTGATGGATGGCATCCCTGCTTATGGTAGTGGTATTTGGACTAGATGATCTTTAAGATCCCTTCCAACCCAACCCATTCTAGGATATCAGTCAAGTTTATTGTTTTAAAGCTGTCATTGTTTATTCCTGCCATCAGCTGTATTAGATATATTTTCCATGTATTTTCTAATTTTAGTGAAAGACTAAATGAACTCGACCTGTCTTACCCTTGTACCTTGGCTTGGTCCAAGAAAAGCAATAAAGGGTAATAATAAATCAACATATACTGAAAGTTATAAAACTTTTGCCTTCTTCATGTGTTGGCAAAGCTTTAGACTTTGTCATCATTGTTGTTGATAACTTCTGTGAGAACCCTTAGTGACAACTCCTGCAAACCTCAGTCTTGTGGCTCTCTTGCTAGTGCTGAATTGGGCAGAATTCAAATCAAGTGAGCCTTTCTAGAGCCAATGGCATAAGTCCCCTAGAGCTAGTGACCCTTGAACAGGCTCAGAGTAGGTGCCTTGAAGCCAGAACAACTTATTTTTGGTGGTGTGGTACCAAGACTGAAGGGGCTGGGAGTTACATCTGGGCATTCTCAAGTTAATTATTTTTTATTGTTGCTAAGTAGCAAGGCCGACAGATCATCCATTTGACTTATACTGCTATTAAAGGATTCAGTTACAGTTTTAATCAATTTGAGAAGCAAAGGGATTTAAAGGATGGCTTGGTTTAATTCCAACCAATGGCTACATTGCTTGATAGAGATTTTATGCCAAAGGTTTGGCAATCCGTGAGAGTCTGAACCCTCTTTTAGCAATAATGTAATTCATTATTTTTGTTACAAATAGAGTACTGGAGTTACATAGTTTAGAACATTTTGCATGACTTTAAAAACAATGGTGACAGCAATTCTATCAGACATCTGTTTTTAAGCAGTACATAAAATCTAGCTGGTGGCCTCTTGAAACTAGGCATGGAAGATGAGTGGAGTTGCTCATGAAAGATGCATTTCTCAGGTGATTTTACTACCACTTTTAAAATGGTGTTCCTAACACAATTGCCTACATTTTTATCTGCAAAATACTAGAAAAAAACAGTGCAATATACACAAATACTTACATGTAAATTACCTTCGTCTAAGTTCAGTTGGACTACAGAGGAAAATAAAAAAAATAGGGAAGTAGTTCCACTAGAAGTGGCTTGAAAGCTTCCTGGAGAATGAATAATCTCATGGCAAGGTCTTGTTCTTTACAAGTTGCTCCAGTTTACTCCATCACATAATCTGCTTCTGGACAATGCTACTATCATATGAATTTATAAAGGACGTTTTTTGTCTAACATGTTACCTGAGAATTGGGAGATTTGGGGTTTGTTGCTGAAAATCATATAACCTGCTTCTGGATCAATTCTGCCTAAGAAATTGCCTTGCCTTGTAGGAAAAAATTACGTATACATGAGCATCTAAGGCATTCTGCTGAACAAGAAGTTACAGTGACAGAAGTCCATGCTGTCTCCTGAGCACTCTGATTGATCTAAGGATTACTAGAAATGCTGAAATGTTGCTGAAAGAAATAAAGCACATATTTCTGCATTTCTCTTTTTTTTTTCTCCATTAACTATTTGTATGTATGTATTTTATTTTTTGAACTAGCATAATTTTATTCTGAAGTTAAGTTATGGAGTTGACAGGAACTTAAAGACTGCCAAGAGTACAATGCAGCAGCTGCCTAGAATATGTGGCAAAACCATGAATAATAATAATAATAATAATAATAATAATAATAATAATAGTAGCAGTGGTAATAATGGTGGTATGTTTTGAGATTATAGCCTGCAACTATCCTGAGAGGTGTTGTGTTTGATTGGTAATTGCAGTAGGTAATTTGACAGGTTGCCAACTTGAACTTGTACACCAGAGCATATGTATGCAAAAATAGAAGTGTTTTCTGCTGAATAGTTATCCCTTAGTTACAGTGCTAGAGAACTGCATGAACATTTTTTTACCTGTGGGATATGTGAGCAGTAGGATGAGTTGGCAGGTCTTCTGTATCTTAGTACTTCACATTTTGAGTTAAGATTTAATCAACTTGGGTGCAAAGAAAGCAAAGTGTAAGAAAAGTGCTAGAGCTGGCCCCATTCTCCACTTCTGTGACATACTAAGACAAATGTTAAAAAAGAAGATAATAATAGTGAGGGTAGAACTAAAAAGAAATGGAAAAATATAGCATCATAAACACTGCTTTTGAAAAAAAAGTCCACAAATATTTGTATTTTATGTCTGTTGTTTCACATGTAGTTTGTAGTAGCAATGTCTGGGGCAGGCCACAGTGATGGGTGTACATTTTGCAGCATTGCCACAAGCCAGTGCTGTCTAATTTGGTGGCTTTAACATAAATGTACTTAGTAATTATTCCTTATGACATTATGGTAGGATCTGTGCAGATAAAGCTCACAATTTTTTTTTTTTTTTTAGAAATAATGCAGAATTGTGGTTATGAGGGTCAGAACTTCTGGAAGAAATGTGTGATTCCTCTTAGCTGCATTGTAGTGTAGGTCTCACTACCTTGCCCTGTAGTCTTAAAATTAGATTTTAAAACTATATTGGGATTCAAAATGCTGTAGAATCCTCTCCGTGATTTGTGTGGTTTGTTCTTGCTCTTATTATCTTTCTCCCTTACTGCTTTTCTTTTTATTTCCAGTTTTGGACCTCATGTTTCCCTTTTTTGGGATTTTAGCCTAGTTCCATCTGCTTCCAGAAAGGTCACTTTTGCCATTCTTTATGCATGAGGCAGAGCGTGAAAGAGTGACTATGAAAATCTGATATTAGTAATAAACTTGTTCCCTCATGTTTCCCTTTTATTTCCCTCTTTTTGTGGATGACTGTCCCATTTTTCTCTCTCAAACTGCTTATGGCCACTATTTGTCTTAAGGAAATATAAACTAACACATCTTCTTTTGTTGCTTTATTAACAACCTGTGTCATTAATCTTCTAGAAAATAATCCACATTTAGAAAATAATATTATACTCTTTCATCTGAAGCTTTATTTGGTTGGTTAGAAGAAGATCATATAGCCTAGCTTCAGTTATAGTATGGCAGTGAATATATGTGTAAAGTTCAGAGAATAAACAGGTACAGGTAATATACCTTGTCCTTGCTGTAACTGTGTATTTCAGTTCAGAGATAATCACAGTATTGTTTAACTAAGTGAATAGCAAATTTTTATCTTGTGTAGGAGTAAAGCTTGGTTGCAGATTTTTGTGTGTGTTCTTGCTTTTCTGAAGTAGAAAAAAGTTGATGTTAAACTTGCATATGATCTGTTTCTTACCTTAATTGCAATGTTTTGATACTGTGGTTAAACAGATATTTAAGAAAATTGTTCAGGAGTAGGATACAGGCTTGTATGGAAAGAAGAGGCATTCTCCAGGTGTGGGTGGTATGATACTAAGAATAAAAATTTATTTCTAATTGCATAGTTAGAGACTCTTTATAGTTCTCAAGTGCTTTAAGCTTTTTTAGTTGAATTGAAATGGGTATGAAAAAGTAATAACTGTAAATGGTGAAGGCCCCCAGTAATCTGCATTCAGCTTACCATGCCACCTAAGGGATGTTTGTTGAGGGTGGGCACAGTTATCTTCAGCCCTTGCTTAAGGATAAAGCACCAGGCAGCCAAAGGGAAATGAGCTGTCCCCTATGGCAGGAAGTGACATGGGGCTTTTGCTCTTGGGGCCATTGAGAAGCAGCCTCAGCCCTCATCCCTAGGGATGGCTGCAGGAGGTTGAAATGAGCTGCAGGGATCAGCTTGGTGACCTTTTCCTAGGTTTCTTTGAATCCTAGACTTCAGGGCTGCTCTGGTCTGTGGCTCTTTACATTCCTGCATGTTTTCCCAAGTTCATGCTTAAATTCTGTTTAATTGGATGTCATTCATGTATGGAAAAAATGTATTTTGGAATTGTTTGTGGTTTTTTTACCTAAATATTGCTTTTGCTCTCCTCCAGTTTTTCTGTCTTTTATGGTTTACAGAACTGTTAATTTTTCTCTTGCCTGAATATGAAGATGTAATATCAACAGTCTACTGTCTGCTATGTGATGAACTCGTTTAGCAGTTCCTCTTCCCAGACCCTTAATTTGTAGGGAATTATATGTTGAGAAGTTAAGGGTGAATTTGTTCATAGACTGGATGCCTGATAAGTTTTCCACTTGTTTTACTGTCTTTTGTGGACTCAGAAATATTTTATTTTTTTATATATACTCCTGGTTTGCTGAAAATAAGCGTATATAGCTTCCTTCATGATCATGGAAGAGATTATTTCCAAGGATTTAGCAGTATTTCTCTGTTATTCACTGCTTTCTTGTTTGTAATACACCTATACAGTATTTGAGAACACAGAATCCTTCTTCCTTTAGTAGTGAAACTTCTCAGAGAGTATCCTCTTTAAGCTGAATATTTTAACTTATAGTAAATTCTTATTACCAATGAAATAATTATGTCTGCTTAAAAGCACTTTTTTTTTTGCTCTTCAATATAAATGTTGCAACCTCTTCCTGCTATTTTTGCAAAATGATTCATAAGAAACCATGCAGAAAATAGATGTACCCAGATTGAAAATGTTACATGCCCTCCCACATATAACAATGAAATGTGTGTTTTCCTACTAAGATTGCAAATACTTCATTGATGTCTGCATATAATTAAATGTGTTAGATTTTCTTTCCGGCTATACTTACTGGCAAATGTTTCCTGAATGCCAACAGCTGTTATTAGGAAAATGCTCCCTGATCAACCTGCTACTTCTGCATAGGTTGGTTTGTATAAAGCTTAAGAACACATTGGCTTTTCTTGCCTGAGTAACACTGGAAGTGTTTCGTGGATTGCAAGTTAATTCTTTTTAAAACAGTTCCATATAAGAAAGTTTTTTTCTAGCAGGATAAGCTGATTTTAAAAATGAGACTTTAAACATGAAAACTTAGTCCCATTTTTCATGTGGTTTATTAGATAAGATATAAAGCATCTGTTTTAAACAGAGCTTGCACTAATTACCATAAAGCTACTCTTAAAAAAGAGTGGTTTCTTTCAACAATTTGATTGTATTTCATGTACCCTCTGCCTTGCTAATTCCGTTTCTTTATATCCCCTGAGATTCTGGCCTGTCAGAAAAACTTTCAAAGTCCCAGACTCCCGTCTGTTAATCTTGCCTATAGAACTTGCCTCACATACTACATAAGGTGACAAGATTGTACATGCAGTCCCACCAGGCTGTGTGTAACTAGAGGGTCTGCCTCAAGTTTCCTGTGTGTTCTATTTGGTGTTTCTCCTCCCTCCCATGTCATCCTGTGTTATAAACAATCAACTCTTCTTCCTTCTCCCAGGATTTTCCTTCTCTTCTTTGGTAGAGTGTGCAAACATGTCAGTTCAGCTCAGCAAGAATTGTTCATTTTTGTTTCCTTTCTTAGTCACTTAAGACTATTGCTGGTATCTCTGTTTTTCAGTGTTACCACTACAAGCAGGTAATTTTTGTCCATGGTCAGGGATGACTGGTTGAAGGCACTTGTCTGGTATACATGGGACTAGCTGGTATGTGCCAAAAGGACGTTAAGTGGAGAAAGAGGACTATCTGTCTCAAGGAAGAAAGCAACAAGAACTAGGGAATAGATATAAACATTTACCAGTATTGCCTTTCTGTGGTGGCTTCACACTTGGGTTACATCAATCTTTTCATTTTGTCCAAGTCTTTGAAATACTGCATTTCATCCTAAGGACTTTTCAATTCAGTTCAATTCTTTTTAAGGATAAATCAAGGAAGAAGGAATGGTTGGACCAACTTAACCTGCCTTTTCTGCTTTTCTTTTTCAGGATTGCACAGTATACGAAACAGAGAATAAAATTCTTCATGTGGTGAGTAGTGTTTGGATTTCTGTTAGAAAATGTGTTTGTATAGAGCACATAGGATTTTAGAGCTGCGTGGTTCATGCTTTTTGTATGCAGTGCCAGTGTGATAATGAACTAGTCTGGATATGACCGAGTGAATGTATGGAACTACTTGTGAATAGGTCATGATGTTACAAACCTGGCATATGAGAAGCCAGGAACTCTGCAAGGGTTTGTGTTTGTCTGGCTCAGGCCCATATGTTGTTTGTAAACCGTGATCAGAAGAGTGATTTTGAAAAATGGCTTTTTTTTCTTTTTGAGAGAGAGATTCCTGAGGGCATCACAGAACACAATAGATTTGAAAGGCTAGTGCACAGAGAGTCAAAAGCTTGAGTAAACTTTGTCTGAAAATTGTGCCTAAGTTTAGGTGTTAAATTCTGTTTCATGTTGTGGCTGAGCTTTAGAGAGTATTAACCCAAATCTTGTTTCTAAAACTTAGAAATGAAGATAGTATCTCTAAGAGGGAGTAATGAGTTGGCTTAATTTATTCACTGTATTTCACATTTAGGTAGGTTTTCATATTATACTGCTCTTATTATTAGATCTTAAGCAAGAAAATACTGCATTTCTTTATTTTAAAAGGTGAGCTTCCCAGTAAATTTTGCAGGTTTTTTTCTGTTGCTCCCATATCAAATGCTTGACAGGCTGAGTTCTATAAGCTTTTGATACTTTGGTTTCACAGTGATGTGGAATAATAAGTCTCCTTGTATTTTTAAGTTTCACTGACATGTTTTCAGCTGTGGGACACAACGAATTAGCAAATTGATTTAGCTCATCTGTGCTAGGCCAATCTCTACAAGTATTTAAGTAAGGAGGTTTTTAATTACGTGATCTTGGCAAAGGTTGAAGTGCTGTGAGTTTGAAATCATTGTATATAGCCTGGTTTTCAAAACATGCTTGTTGTCTGCTGTAAGAGATGAGAGTTCTGACATCTGCTATATACAGTATATACATTTTACAAATTAGCAGAAAGGGCTGTTAAGGGAGCTGGCAGTGTTTAGAGCTGATGAAACATCAGTTAATACAGCCTTCAACAGACAATTTTGACCAAAAGCAATTGGTGAAACAGGTAAATCTGACTAAATAAATAAAAGATAGGATTTGAGATCATATTTCAAATTTGAAAGGTGGTATTTTACACTTGTAGCTGAAAAGGTTGACGATAAATTGGAATTGAAAGCAGTCACAATTCCCTCTAGCCTCTTACCTTGGAAGAGAGAAAAATGTGTTGTGGGTTTAGCCCATTAGACAATCTGGGGCGAGCAATCTAACAGTAGATTAAAAAAGAGGGGAAAAGCCTACTGCTGTCAAGCCCTTGAGAGAGGACAGGGGATTTTTGTGCTGGTGTCAAAGAAGAGAAGACATTAGATACCTTAAGAGATAACAATATTTGAATGCATGAGTAGAAACTAGATTAAAGATGTTGTTGTAAAGAATTTATATCTCCTGTTATAGCCTGTGCATCCAGGAAATTTACAGGTGAATGTTAAAAATAGTAGTAAATTTTGGTAAAGATGTAGAAGGAATCTTGAATGAGAAATACTGGGAGAACTAGGAAAGACTGGGAAGAGAGGACACGTACACAGATATTGTAGAGAGAGAAAGTAAATTCTCTTTTTCTAAATTCAAAGACCAGGCTATTGCATGTCCATTTTCTGAGACCATTTCCCGTCTGCAAACTGCAGACTCCTAGAGGTAACAGAAGTGGTGTTTGACCAGCATCCCATCCAGCTGCCTTTGAGTGATCAGGTACCAACATATACCTGTGTTTGCTGGTGTGATTTAGAGACGAAATCGAATTTATATCTGTGGGCTCATCCTGTTTGGTTCCATGTACCACTTTCTCTTCCTGACACAAAGGAACAAAGTTTCTCAAAAAAGTGAAAGACAATGAATTACAATTCATTAGCAATTCATGCAATTAGCCTAAGGAAATCCTTGTTGCAAGGTATTTTTCTCACTAAACATTGAAGTCAAATTTTAAGAGTTCCTTCTTGCATAAGTAAGAAAGAACTACAGCTACAGAAATGAAAATAACTTGAATGACAGTTATATACTCTTATTTGTTAGGACACCAAAATATTAGTGGTAGAACAGAGTGTTGGATCACAGTAGTAGATTTTTGTCCACATTACCTGTTTGTGCTCCAGTGGTTTACTTTATGTTGAACTTGTGTTCTGGGTTAAACATCTCCATTGTTCACATGGTGAAAAGTGTTACTTTGGCCTGTTGTGCTGTGGTTAAGGGCTGGAGCTCGGTAAGCACACATCTCCTGTGGGAATGCTGCCCTGTTTCCCCTGGAGTGAGCCTACTCAGTTCCAAGTCAGAGAGCAAGAGGACGCAGTGGGCCCAGAGGGGGTTGTGAGACCATTCTTCCACTACTGAAGTGCAAACGTGGAAACCTCCCAAGTTTACCTGTAACTGAGTCTTCATGTCTTCCTCTAAAGCATGGTGAAGTAGGCAACATCCCTTGCCAAAGGAAGATCCTCAAATAAATGACTGATTGGTTTGCTTTAATTAGGTAGGGCCAAAAAATAGTTCAGGTGTTCGTATTCTAAAGGCAGTAATTTCTTTTGAAAAGCAGATGAATGCCCTCTTTCCTTCAGAAGTGTCAGTGTGGGTGTTCATGTGGAGATTGCTGAATCACCTTGTCCATAGATAGTATGTTTTAACGTCAATTCATGTATTCCCATGTTAGCTCTTTGGGTATCACTGATACATTTTAAGAAATGGTGTTCTGTGGAGACAGACCTCTATAGCATCAGCTTATATTCCAGAAAGAAATATTTTTGTTTGCTCCAAGCAATTCAAATTTCAAATGCTTTAGAAAAACCTTTTGATTGCCACTCATAGTATTAGGTTAAGTAGTAAATTAATCTGTGTTATTCAAGTGAACACATAAAACATACCTTAAAGAAAAAGATCTGATTGAAAGATTACAAAGTTTTAAGAAGAAATTACCTACTTAAACTTGTTTATTTCTTCTAAATGGAATTCCAAAGTGTGTCTGGGGGAAAAAATGTCTCTTCTGTAATTTTTTACCCTAGAATTGTAAGAGTGTTAAAAAAATTATTTTAAAGACAATTATATTTTTTTAAGTTTTAATTTTTCCCTGTGACTTCATTCACAGAAACACTTGGTTTCTGTGGAATAAGAAGCATAAAACCACACATTAATAATGTGTTGGGTTTTGCTCATTAAAATATTGGTATTTCTTAAATATTCATGCATACAGAGAAATGCTTCATATTTCTGCCAGCACCAGAATATAATACCAACAGAAGTAGATGGCTATAGAAAATATTAATTTTAGAAGAGCAGGTTTTTAAATACATTGAGCCTAAATATGAAAGGATAAGCTACAGGTGTGGTATTTTTACTTAAAAATTGAAAATTATTCTGCTCTTGTTAGTTTATATTTAGAATCTTTGTATTGATTTAGCTTAAGATGGTAAAATGTTTGTAAAACATTAAAAACCCTTAAAAGGGTGTCAGTTCTGCTTATTTGGGGAATTATAAATTAATCATTGCAAAACTGTAAATGGAGCTTTAAAATATTTGAAGAACATTGATTCCATCCAGCTGTTCAAGGCTGTATGTGATGGAAATATCCAGTTCAGATTAATCCATGTGAAGTAACAGAGTATTAAAAGGAAGGCAAGGCAAGAAGGACTAATTATAGAAAGTAGAAACGGGGCTCCAGTCAGATTAATAGTAAGTTTTAACTGAAAATTTTAATAGTCCTTCTTTTAAGTTTTTTAGTTTAATTACATAAGAAAAGAGAATGTTTTCGTAAGGAATTTCACTCTTTTAAAATTGGACTGCATTTCCTGCAAAATGAAAATACAGTTTTATTGAGTCGGGAAATGGTAGAAAGTGAATCTGCAGGAAGAAGTTAATATTCAGAAGTTTTTTGAAAAACAAATGAGCTATTTAAATTAAAAAAGAATTACTAAGTTGAAAAAGAAAAGAACAAGCAATGGATCAGAATGTTCTTTTGGTAAGAGCCTTGTTGAAACCACACTGACAGTAATTTGCTTCTGCCCACTATATTTGAATATTTGTTATAGAACTATAAAGGACTAAAAATACATTGTCAAAGGTATCAATTTTACAGGCTTATAAAAGAGAGAAGAAAAATGAAAAAGTAACCACCTTCTTTTTTTCGGGAGTCTATACCTTGCAAATTAAACCAAGCAAGCTTTATTCTAATAGGAGCCTCTCCTTTTGCATCCAAAATAAGATATAGTTCACAGTTTAAACTTCACATATGTACAAATGCCAGTTCAGGTCCACTTGGCTTTAATATTGCTGGAGTTATTGATGTATTCCATACAATACAACAAATGTTTTGGACTAAAATTACTTTATTAATAATTATTTGTTTTGGCTGAAGCTTCCTAGTTAGACTTCATTTGTCTCACACAGTTGTAATAAACAGAGCTGCCTTTTTTTTTTTTCCAAAGAGATTAAACCTAACATTTCCCAGATGTTTTTTCTTACTTTTAGCCTCGAATGTCCGTATGTCTTATTGTTACCCTTTCCCTCATTCAAATGACATAGGTGAGGAATGTGATGAGGGGGGCTGGTGCTTTTGTTGCCCTCAGCTCTGGGAATGTGTTTAAGCCAGGATGCTTCAGTATTGAAATACTTGGCAAGATAGATTTAAGCTTAGTTACTAGCCTGGGTAAAATTAAGGACAGGGACAAATGCATGTCTGTTTGCTTGATCAGAAATGCTTGGTGACCCCTAGAGCTGCCTTGAATTGAACAGATAGATGGTTTGAGGGAAGGCCATGCCCTTAGGTACTTGCACTCTGCTGCAGAAGACAGACATTTTCCCAGGACATATTGAAGTAGCCACAGAGAATTGGAACATATACAAATCTAATTTAGTCACCTCCTCCCTCTGGCTGAAAGAAGGAGCAATTGTGGAAAAACTTAGAAATTGGTACCCTATGGTCCAAAAATACAGATAGAAACTAAGTATTGTCTGTCATTCTTCATACTCTGAGGCATAAAGTACTTGCTTTCTGGGGAAAAGATAATGTTTCCCTTTGAATTTCTACTAAACAACTAGGTGCTGTGTGGAGATATTTTTGTCCTCTTTTGAATCATTTAGCTTTGCACATAAAGACTGTGGTGTAGCTTCAATCTGCAATTATAAGTGTGTCACTTGAATAGAGAGGAGAATTTATTACTGAAGCGCAATAATGAGTTATTGCAAAAGAGAACTGAAGTTGTTGCTAGAAAGCTTATAGTGAGAACGGGGACTGTGTGACAAAAGGAGAAATGTAATAATCTGTTGATTTCTCTCAGTTAATAATTTGTAACTTAACTTTTTTTCTTGTGTGGACAAATTTGTTCCCTTTGTTCAGCTACCTTGCACACTGGAAGCTGAGTGCAGTTTGAGAAAAGCTGGGGATTTTTAATGCCTGCTGATTTTTGTGGGAGCAAGTGAATCCTCAGCTTCCTGTGGCTTCTTACTGTCACTAACACTGCATTGCAGCAGGTAGTCAACAGTTACAAAAGATAAAGGATTCTGATCTCATTAACAATGTTTTCATAAACAGAAGAGTAGTTTTACGAAGCATCCAAAGGTACTCTACCATTAGAGAGAAGAGGTGAGAAGATAGTACTACCATCTGATTTTACTGGCACTAAAATACACGTCTATGGTACAGCTTGTCCTGAGTAATTATGTGGAGAAGTAACGTGTTCTTAAGTTTTTTGGAAAAAAATGAGTAGCATTTCTTCTATTCGAATTAATTGATTAGCCTGTATGCAAAATCAGTCCATTTTTTCCCCATAAAATAAAATAATTATTTTTTATTTGTAACTAATAATTTAAAAATTCATATTAACGCCCTGGATTTATCTCACCTGTATAATTTCTCAAATTGGATTTGCATGTGCTGAGATGAAAGCTCCCGTGAATTCTGGGGTATTTAGGGAAAATTTAGTCAAGCTAGAAGTAAAGTAACATAGAACATAACTTTAGTTTAGGCAGGGTTTTTGCTTGAGTGAATATGGGATGAACCTGATGAGCCTTGGTAGGAACTGTTTAGGAAGAGGAGCATAGGGAAGTCACAGGTGGTTTACTTGGGAACTTTCTAAATGCAGTAGCATATTGTCTCCATTAAATTGACATTGCTTCT
Organism: Platyrinchus mystaceus; assembly: GCA_035041135.1. Classification (NCBI taxonomy): domain Eukaryota; kingdom Metazoa; phylum Chordata; class Aves; order Passeriformes; family Tyrannidae; genus Platyrinchus; species Platyrinchus mystaceus. The sequence continues at coordinate 103,184,774 of JAWWLV010000001.1, forward strand.
GTGCCAGGCACAGGCAAGGCACTGGATGGTAACTGCATTCAGAGCCTCTAGTTAAAAACTGTTGTAAACTGGCACAGCTCTACTCTATGAATATGTCCCAGAGCTATCCAAGCTCTGATACGTTCCTGGGCCTGAATTTCTGATATGGTTTGGAGCTGGCTCCCTGCCAAGTCTCCAAACCCCACCACAAGAAGTTTCCCCCCCACCCCAAACCAAGGGAGAAGAGGGGAAGAAGTAAAAAAACCAAGAGAATCGAAACGAGAGACAACTAAAGCAATATATATATAAATATATTTACTTATATAAAATTATATACAATTGAAATATATATATAATTCTACAAGGAAAAGGGAAAGGGAACGGGGAAGGGAATAAAAAGAAAC
>JAWWLV010000001.1:103185256-103246438 GCA_035041135.1 Platyrinchus mystaceus
CCAAACCTCCAAAGCCGCCGGAAGGAAAGAGGGCAAAAGCCTCTCCTCCTTTCTTCTTATACCCCGGCTTACGTAAATATCGTAGGGAACACTGGGTAAATCTGGGCACTTCCTTGGCTACAAACTGGTCACCAAGGAAGGCCCAGACCAAACTACCACGATTTTCCACCTCCTCCTTCTCCCATCTTCTGCAGACATACACCCCCCCCCCCAAAAAAAAAACCTCAAACAAAACCCCACAAACTGTGAATGAGATGTTCCTGAGAGTAAAGGCAAGGAAAAACGCGTCGTTTTGCCTGTGTAAGTCTCTGGACGCGTTTCCAGTGAGAGCCTGTGTACCCTCTCTTTGCAGGGGGCAGGGAATATCTGCTGTGTAAGGGTGGGCTCCTTGCTCACTGGCTCTGGACAAGCTCAGAGTTCATGAAAACCTCTACCTTTAACATAAGCCTAATAGATTCTTGATCCTGCTTACATGATCTCTTTAACCAAGAAATATATAACCAAAAATATTTAAGTGTCTAATAGTTTATAGGGAAACTTGTAAGATTCTTTAAGTATGTAACACAATCAGGCTTATACTTTCAGAAGAAAGTAAAGGAGTTGTTATTTTCTCATAGCAACTGCAAGTTTTGGATAGTTGGGCAGAACCCAGGTCTCCTAGTTTAAAAAAATTACTTTTTGTTCCCAAAGTCTTGAAACTATGCCAGAACAAGAAAACTGAAATAAAATGCATAGTATTCTGAAATTAGAAGAGCAGTTTAATTAAAACCAAATTAGTTAGTCATTCCTTGGAAGTCCAGCCAAAGTGAATGTGCCAATTTGCTGTGCAATAGTAGTGAGTCCGTAATTCATAATCCTCCTACGGGAAACATCTTTTCCCCTCCAAAGTAAAGGACATGCAAAGAAAACATTTTTCAATTAAATGAATTTGCTGGACAGAACTATTCCATAATTACTAAACAGATGATTCTGTGATTAGGTCTCATTATCCAGAGTGGCTGTTTCTTGAGCAACTCTCTTTACGGGTGCAGGTAGTTATGGCATGTTGTTTACTGAATCACTCAGACCCACTAGTGCTCTGTTAGAAGAAATATAGCTAATTCTGTTGGCCAGAAACTGAGAGAAGTAGTTCAAGAACTTTAGTTTTCAGGTTTTTTGGTCCTTCTGTTTTCTTTTGCTGTTCCTAGTCACCTCTGATACTAATACATGGTAATAAACCTGATAACATTTAATCAAGCTGTAGAAGTTATCTGTCTTAAACTTTTGTCTTCACTGTGGTGAATTCTGGGTACTCATGAAGTGGAAAATATTTTGTAGTAATGCAGCAGAATTTTGCCCTACATATAATTTCTAGGAAGGTAGTTGTGTATGCCTCCCCACATGTTGAATGAGTGTTTACATTTTGGAAAGGTCATAGAATTTGAAGCCTTAATCCCAAAGTGCATCCTGTAGTCATAAGGTCTTCTCTAGAGACTTTGTTGTGGCTCATTTATTCTGCTTAGAATGGGTATGATAACTTGTTGTTGGACTGCAGTGTGAATATCTAAGGAAGCTGCAAGACCCGAAAGACAATAATCTTTTAGAAATGCATTGAAGCATATGGGAGATTTTTTTATTCTAGTAACTTGGTGATTTTGACATCAATATTCCCAGAGCTCCTCTTGGGGAATATTCACACAACCTTGTTTTAGGATTGCAACCAATAAAACAGTATTGGAATGCTGATCTCCACAGACCTAATGTGTAGTGTATGCTGTACCCCTCTTATGGAGAGGCAGAGGGAGAGCAGCTGCTCCACGGAGCTATTTAATGCATCTCAGCTTAGGCTTCTGTTCTGTGCCACATCCTAGACTTGTCTGACTCCTCACCTTTCCCCACCCTCTGTCAAGGCAGCTGAGGACTTTTCTTTTAATGAGGAGCGATGTCTGTGACTGGCATACCTTGTGTTGGGTGGTAGGAACACTCCTTTTCTGTGCATTTTGGCATCTCTCTGAAAAGCAACAGTTGAAAAATAGAAGAAAAATAGTTCACTACAAGCAAAATTTTCTCTGAAACTGCTAAGAACCCCATAAATGTAGTAGTTTTAGAGGAGATTAATAGAAAGAATAGGTGAATACAAGTCTAAAGATATATCAAAATTCTGTTTTCGTCTGCAGAGAGTAATTTATAATGTAGGTCTCTTCACTTTGCATATGGAGAGCTGAGTGCTCTGTAATTTTTTTAAACAATTTTTCAATAATTGTCAGTGCAGTTACAAGAGATATGAAAATATAAATAGCATGCCAACACTGTATTGAAAAAACCCAAACTAACAGAAATCTAAGCTTTCATTTGTATTATGAAATTCTATATAATTTTTATGATTTAAAAATGTCAGCTCAACACGATTCTCATTTATCCAAAAGCCATTAAAAGAAACCCAAATTTCAATAAAGTTCACTTTTTCACTTCTTCCTATTTCAGGTAAAACACAAAATATTCTTGACCTCATTTTATATATTTCTTGGCTTCCTTTATTCAGTAATGATTCTGCATCATGACTAAGCAGAAGGGGTGGTATGTGTGGCTATGCTTGAAAGTAGTATTTTTTCTTGAAGAAGGTCATGTTGGTAATAAAAATTTTCTTATATTTTCCATTTGATTCTAGTTTGTTTTTTCACCCTGAAACATTATTTCTGAATAAAATAAGTGATCGAACCTAAACTTTTAACTGTTTGTAAATAATTTGAAGAGGAGAAAAGCCGTGTCCTGGCCTGTAACAGGATTAAGATTTCATTGTCATTGCATTTATTATTTTTTCTTTTATAACTTAATTTTTTTGTTTTCTTTTTTTACATAAGGTATTTGTAGATTGGGTTTTTTGGAATTATAATGGTGATTTGGCAAGGAGGTTATATCCAGTTTTATATTATTTTTCCATAACATTATTGTAGATATTTTTTACTGTAAGTACTATAATTCTCAATCTTGGAAGATTGGCTGGTGCAGCAGTTGTGTGCACTTTTGAATTTGAGAGCAGTTAAGCTGGTTCTTAATTGATTTTGGAGAGACTCGCAGTTTTGGGACCAGAAGAATGTCCTAATTGCTGCATTTGCTGACAAAATTTGATCTGGAAACCCAAACAGGGAAATCATTGCTGAAAGAGGATTTCACAGAACACATTGAAAGTCTCAAAGATCACTTTCTTGCAAATATATGAGAGAAGATAGGAAAACCTCACATCTTTTCTGCTTCTGAGAAGAGTGTGTTCAGGGAGTGAGAGATCAGGAGATAAACAGTACCAATTTGACAGTCCCAGCCTTTTTAGAAACTTTTTCTGTCTTGCTGCAAAGAGGCTGCCAGTGATAACTGGTATAAGAGTTATCCCATTATGTAGTGGTGATTTATTGTAATCTTTATATCTGCAATAGTAAATCATGCTTGGCAGCTGTAGAACATGAGAAATCCAGTCCAAAGACAATTAGCATGTTTTATTAGTATAGAATAAACTTCAGAGTTAATGGGCATTGCCTGGCATCATTAAGAGCCTGATTTTTGTCTGTGCTGTACTTCTGCATATTCAATGGAAATTAGTGGGGTTTGAGGCACTTACTCTCTTTGCAAAAGATGTGGGCAGGGTGGGGGTTGGAGCTCATCACACACTCCCCCTGTGCTTGATCACAGCCAGGAGAACGCGTGAGAGCAACTTGCACAGTCACTTTTTCTCTCTACTCAGATGCAAAAGCATTTGCCTCTTGTTCTTCCCTGGTCTGGTGCTGTGTTAGTTTGAGGTCATCACCGAAAATGTATTTTGTATTGCACTGCTCACTGAGGCTTTTCCCTCTCCTCCTTATTTTTGTCTTCCTTGTACATACAAAAAACATGATGGTTTAAATTGTATGTTGATACACAAATAATTTGCAGTGCTTGTTGTGACATTTTCCTTTCTTTTTTCTTTTGCAGTGTAAAACTCTCTCTGGAGTCTGTGATCACATTATCTCGCTCTCTTCTGACCCACTGGTTTCTCAGTCTGCCCATCTCGAAGTGATCCAGCTTACAAACATCAAGCCAAGCGAAGGGCTGGTAAGAAGTACGCAGTTAATCAAACCCACCATCCAGGATGAGAAAGTGATTTTTTAAAAATCAGTTAAATATGTGGAAAGGAATAGGACATTTTAGCCTTTCCTGTTTTAAAGCTTGAAAATAGTTTAATTCCCCATTCTAGTTTGGTTTCTCATGCAGCTGGGCCAACAGGGATGTATTTCATAAAACTGATTGAAGTATGCAAAGAGTTCAGTGAACAGGGAGGAATGAGTAAGAAGTTCTTGCCATTTATACCAGCTTCTGGAAAATGGTTCAGATTGTTCTAGGATCTTGAAGTCTGAAGGGATTTAAATTACTGAGATCAACTCAACCAAGAAGTTTGCGTGGGCTTATGCACAAAACCTGTCAAATTCTGGAAAATGTTTCATAGTATCTCTGGGTTATAAAGCTATTTTATAAGTTATTCAAGAGCTCTATAGCACTGCTGACAAGTAACTTATTGAACTTTATTGCAAGAACTCTTCATTCTTAATCAGGTGCTTGTAAAGGCTCTCAGTGCAGCCATCCTGTGTTTGTTCTTAAAGAGCTCACCATTGATCTTTTGTTTGCTCAAGTAATCCAACCCCCACTGCATGGAAAAAGCCAACACTGATAACAGTTCCAGCTGTATGACTTTACATCTCTAATATCACTTCCCATAACTTTTGATGGTAGAGTAAAAGGTGATCAGACTACCATGAAACGTTTTTTTTGCCTAAAGAAAGAGCTTTTGTAATTTCTGCCCAAATTTATTCTCATTCCATTTTCTTGAATCTTCTCGAAGAACTGTACTCTTTGCAGCATGTTTTTGAAGTTGTCTGGATGTTGTACTTTTGGAGAATATTTTAGTTTGTGGGTCAGTTGTTGCTGGGTTTTGGTTTGATTTGGTTTTTTGACAAATCTGGTATGCCAAGGTATTTAGAACAATTGTACACTAAATTAATTTTCCATTCTTTTGGAAAATCACTATTAAAATATGAGAAAGATCCCAAACACTCGGATGAGTAAATATTGCCCCATCCTTTGTTTTAGTCTGCAATTTGTTTTCCCTTCCTCCACTGGCTTTCTTTTTTATCTCTGAATCCATTTCAGAGTTGTCCTTCAGGATATCAGCTTTTCATGGATTCTCCCCTCCTTCTTTTCCCCTCCCTTACTCCTCTAATTTTAACTCTTATACCACTTCACTGCAGTCAACCTTTTAAAATCCTCTCTTCTATTATAATTAGGAAGTCTTCTTCCCCTTTCTCTTGATCACCTTTTTATGAGTTCTGGCCATTTATATCTGAAGTTTAATTTTTTTTCTTTCTGTCTTTGTGACTATTTTGTTGTGGTTTTTTCCCCTCATTTAAGTCTTTGTGTTGGTTGATGTTAACCATTAGTGACTGAAAAATGTTGAATGTTTTTTTTGTAAATAAGAATGTGTTTCATGGGTCTGTTCCTGCTGGGTAGCTGATGAGAGGATCTCTTTCCTTCTTTGTGCCTCTGTTTTACACCCTCTGTCTGTCTTGTCTGTTTAAACTGGAAGCTCTTCAGGCAGGGTTTTTTCTTTTACTGTGCTTGTGAACCAACTCAGTAGGGTCTTGATGCTGACTGAGGATTATCATGTCATTGTCATAAAAATAATTATATGTATTTTTTTCTAAAAAGGAAGAGAGCAGTCATGCGGTATACAGGCCTTAGAAGGATACAATGCTATTTTGACATATTTTTTTCCCTTCATCCTTACCTGTATTCCACTATTCTGTTGCCTCTGCATTGTGCCGTCTCCTGTAGATTGTGAGCTCTCCAGGGCAGGCACCAAGGAAGGTATATTTGCATCAGAAGGGTGAATATCATAACCTTTCTCTTTGTATCAGTGCCAATCTTGCTAACAGATCACCTTTGTCACATTGTTCTTGGTGCTTTATATGCTTTTGGGTTGTTGGGCTTTTGTTTCTTTGGTTTTTTTTAACTAACATCTTTCAATTAAGATACAGTGAATGCATATCAGTACTGCCCCACTGAATGCTAAGTGTGTCAGTGTAAGAACTTATGGTGGAGCTTGGAGGTGAGAATATTCTCTGCATATCACAAGCACTTGGATGAATGTGAAGCTTGATAACTTCTGGACCTTCTTCCAGGATTTGTGCAATGATGGAGGTGGAAAAAGAATCAACTTTCCTGTAGATTTTTGACCTGCATGACAGTTCTGTGCTGGCTCTACCAAGCACTAAATAAAATGTTCTATAAAGATGGAAAAGCTTCAAGCAGAAGGAAAAAGACAAGGATGGCTGCCAACTGGGAAGATTGTTTTGTCACCTATCATAAACAGAATTTCTAACATGTCTCAAATTCAATAACTAAGAAGCTAAAGTAAATCTGGGAGAGAAAAAGGAAAGAAGAAGAGAAGGAAATGAAAAGTTTGGAAAACAATGTATTTCCCTAAACTCATGGTAAATATATGATGGAATTAAGAAAATGGTTGGAGTTTTTACAACTTAAAAAAGATTGGAGCACTATCAGAATGTTTTAATCAGCACACACAGTTCCTTCACTGTGTTTGATCTTTTCTTGTGGAAACGTAAGTATTTGTCAGAGGTAAATGTAAATTGTCAGACCAATACCTGAATGCAGAAGGAACGAGTAAATGTGTTGCAGGATTTATCATATCATATAGATATTAAAACTAGGTGCCACCTATGACTAAATAACCTGTCAAGCGACTAAACCTGTCAAGCAGAAAATGTTGTTGTGATGTGGGGAACCTCTTGTGTACTGGGTAAAGCAGTGTTATGGGTCTGTTTTGGGAGTGGTGTTTTGGCTTCTTTTTCCCCCGTTTTTTTCCCCCCTCCTCTATCCCTGGTCTCTTTCCCAGGTGTGGTTATGTGACTAGATGCATTCGTGTGTTCTCCAGTGAGTGTTGCTGGGGGAAGAGATACAGCCTGCAGTGGCAGTAAGGGTGGAAAGAGTTTTCAGGGTAGAAAGTTATTTAAAAAGCCGTAAAATGGACTAATGTGGTCAGCTTTGCAATCACCAGCCTGCTCCCATGTGTGATCCTCTCTTTTTTCCTTCTTTTTCCTTTTTTTTTTTTCTTTGAGGGCTTCAAAGTTGTTTCCTGTGTATTAGTAAGCAGAATTTAATTTTGTGTGTTATTACACTAGTGATGTTCTACACAGAGACAAAAGTGACTAGCTTAGGTAGTATCTTTTCCCGTGAAACAAAGTTAAAAATATTGCTGCTTGAGTGAAAACAGTGAGTGTATTTAGACAAAAAGCAGGAAGTCAAGTTTTCCTTGGGTTGTTTTTCTGCAACAGTCACTTCCTATTTTATCTTTATTTTTATTATAGGACAGAATATTAGACAACTGTAGCAAGGGTTAATCTTGAATTTAATTTTTTTCATGTCCTTATAATCATTTTAATCCCAGTCAGGTAAGGTACTGTGATGTGATTTCAAGCTTACTAGATTCAGAAATGCAAAGATAAATTCACCAGAACATGAGAGTGATTGTTCAGAGTTCCTTTTTGCCTGTTGAAGCAAACACAAAAGACACCTGTCATGTAAAAAAATCACTCATAAAATACAAATCATAGATACAACAGGGTATGGCAGCTGATGACTCCTTTTGGAGTCATTCCCTTTCCAGGAATCCAATGTACTACGATTCCTAATATTTCTCCTGAATTTTTTTTGTTTGATATACTGGAGGAGCTGGGAAATAATTATGAACAGGATTGTGTGAGCTGTTTGGTGTTAAAGAGGCTCATGCATCTTTGGAGGGCTCTGTTAAAATAATGTCAGAGTGAAAGTAAAAATGTGTGTGATAAAATGGAATTAGTATCTTCTTTTCCATCCAGCATTGCATAAAATATTTTGCAACTATATCACGTTCTGTTTCTATTGTTATAAAAAAAAAAAAAGACAAAAACAAAGAAAGAAAAAGAAAAAAGTGACAAGGTCTCTTTTCTAACCGTTAACTGAATCAACAAGATAAAATTTAATGATTGGTTTGAAATCAGAGTTCTACCCATAACTGACCAGGATAATCTCACATGTAATTATGCATGGCTTGCTTGTTCTTTAATCTGGACATATATTTATTCCTGATTACTAGGCTGGTTAGCTTATGGTTATTTTAGTCATATAACCTGAATTATCTTTCCTTCCATTTGATGTAACTGATTCTTGTAAATTCTTAGGGACCATGACATTATCTCTGAATACCTAAGATGTGTATCTACTGATATGTTTCAGTACAAATGAACAGTGCACTCTGATCTCCCCTGTATTCTTGATTGCTAAAAGTACTGTTGATATTGTGCAGCCACAAGGAGGCAGAGAGGGGAAAACTTGTAAATGCCTTGGGTACTTTTATTTTCATTCCAGATAAAACGACTGAAGCCAGAAACATTCTTTTCTCTGTACCATTTCCCATATATTGTTCTCTTAAAAGGAGGGGTGGAGGAACATGGCTGAAAGGGGCTCAGTTTTCTGTTGCAAGATGTTACCTCTCCTCATTTAAAAGCTGCTTTATAACAAGAATTATTAATTCTTGCTCTTGCAAAATTAATGTGACATGGTACTAATGTAACATTTATCAATTTTACACATGTGGAATAAATACAACCTGAGGTGGGGTTTTTTCAGCTTCTCTCTTCCCTCTTATCGTTAATGTGTGCAAAGTCTTGATATTAGCCTTTAAAGACCATTCTGCAAAAGTTCTTTTTCCTCTTTTCTTTTTTCAAAGTCTTTTAAATTTGTGGAAAATACTAGATTGGATGTGAATTGCACTCTACCGTGATAGCACGCTTGGATGATGTTACTATCCTTTGGAATAATGCTTTGCACAAAACTAAACACTGCATAGCCATTAAACGTGAGACTGTATCCTCAGCTTTCACCCTGATGTTTAAAGTTAAAAGCAGTAACTCACTAATTTCTTCAGGAATTGCTCTCTGTGGGGACTCAATGTTCCTGTCACCACGGTCACTGTGATTTTAGCTCTTGCCATGTTGCAGGGTGTATGGCCCGGTCACTTAGATCTGGATCCTGAGAGGGATTTAGGCCCTGATTGTTGGTGTTTTGAGGGCAGATATGTGTGCTAAATAACAGGTACCAACATATCTCAGCCCCCTTTGTGGCTCCTTACACTTTCTGTAAGATGTGTGTATATTAGTGTTTCCCTACCTCACAGGGGTGTTGTGAGGATAAATGTATGAAAAAGCCATTTCATATTTGAGATAATTAAGTGGAAACTGCATGATGGAGCCAATCAATGGACAAATTACTGAAGGTACATAGAGACACTGGAAGTTTAAGGATGATGTTAGGGGTTTCTGACTGTGTAGTAATGAGCTTGGTTTGTTACCTAGATGATCAGATTCCTGATTTGTTACCTTCTAGCTGTGGCAGCTCAACATGACAACTGGGTTTGATGCCATTACCACTGTGTAATTGTGCAGAACAGAATTGGAGTTCACTGCTGAGCTTCCTATCCTGAGAAACTCATAAAGGCCCTGTTTTTTTTACTGGCTTTATCTTCTTTGTTAAGTGAGGTGTGTTCCTTGTTTCTGCTACCAAAATGTCTGAGTTCTAGTCCCTAATCAGGTTGGTCCAACTTGATACGTCTTCTTTGCCTCTTTACAATACTTACTCACTAGTAAGTGCACTCTGTTCCTCATGTAGGAGAAGATTTCTTTGTGGCACTGTGGTTAAAAGGAGAAAAAGTCTATGGAGAGGATGTTTGCTTGCTTTCTGTGAAGTGGTTGGGGGAAAGGAGATTCCTCAGAAGTTGTTGAGTGCTCAGTGTCTGTCAGTTATGTCTACTTTTTCCTTCTCTCAGTATCATAGTGGATGCTGTTAAAATGTTTGAATTAAGACTTGATGAAAAAGCATATTTGAGACACTGTCTTAGACTACCCATCAGGAACTTCTGTCTGTTCATAAGCTATCTCTCCTTCTTCATATTTTTTGAAAGAAGAGGGATAGCTAGCAAAGTTGATGTTTAAGTTTGCATCATTGAGTTTTATAGCTGAACTGTCCACTGAGATGAGTGGGGCTGTGAGAAAACCTTGCAGCCATTTTGCAGGCACAGTTCTGAGTGTTTGCAGTTTGAAAGTTATATTTGCAGTGTTGCCTACTGGAAACTCCAGATCTTTTAAAACCCAATGTAGTTTTCAAAGCAAAATGGAAGTATTGGTCATACTAAGGCAGTTTGCAATTTTGGGGATCTTTGTAATCAGGTGTTGTTATATTTGTAGTTGAAGGAGTGTATTGGAAAAAATTGGGAAGTATTTTGGACACAACTGTGGTAGAAGTTTTAGTTTCCTATTGCTAATTAGGGCCAAAATAATTTGGCTTGTTCATCTTGAAGTGTATCAAAAAGCACTCTCCTATCCAAATTCCTCATGGCATGTATTAAAATCCACAAACCTTAAAGAAAGCAAAATGAAAAGAGAGATTCTTTTAGAGATATGCAAGTTTTGTTTGGATGGTGATGATTTGTGAAACACTTTAAAAATTCTTTCCCATGATGTCTTTTTCTTAGGGTATGTACATTAAGTCAACATATGATGGTCTCCATGTAATTACTGGAACAACAGAAAATGTAAGTATTGTTAATACTGTATGTTCAGGCCTGGAAACCTTTTTGACCTTACCTGTGGTTAATGCTTTCCCTTTGCTACAGACTACATTTTGCTTGCAAACGTGTGCTAGTTGGCTGTTGGGGACCAATGGCATGTTGGACAGCAGAGATGCTTGTGCTTGTTTACCTCAGAATTTAAAGAGTTGTTCCCAGTTAAGGACCAGGGGAATCAGTTTTGATTTGTTCTTGCAAGACACCTAAAATACTGCAGTTGATCAAGACAGAAAGCAGCTGCCTTGGAGTTATTTTGCTCTGTGAATAAAAGATAAATGTCTATATTATGTTTAGGCTGTTATGCTGGAGTTTGCTGCAGAATTAGACAAACAGCTTTTATATTTTCCATCTATCAATCTTCATTTTGTAATAAATGAATGCATGAAAACGAGCATCCCTTTACATTGACATAACTATATATTTCTCTATATAAATAACTATATATTTCTGCATGAACTTCTGAGTAATGCCTATGGTAAGGAACACTTATTACCAGTGTATACTAATCCTCACTGAAGGCATTAAAGAGCAAGAAAAACATAATAGACTACTTTTCAAAAGCCTTTGAAATACAACCCCCTTGGCTTGTACACCATATTTAGAGAACTGGCTGTCTGTTAGGAGGTGAGCAAAATGATAATTTTGGGGGGAAAGGCTTCTATCCGTGATCTTCAATTAATACGGAACAATAGCTAAAAAACACTGAACAGTTCCATAATGGTTTAGGCAATTAATTTCAAAGGGTTTGATGGCATTTTCTTGAAATGAAGCTGTCAGAAATGTTTGTTTTATCTTGCTAGTGTGTCATCCTGTGGGAAATGCAAACTACCTACATGGTATTTACAGCTGCTGCATCTGATCTGCCTTGAGGTTCTGTTAACTTTTCAATAAAATAGGAATATTGTTTTCATCCTTTCGTAGGAGCTGCAATCTGATAGCCTTTTCCCTTTCTGTTTTCTGCTGCTGCTGTGTGCAGGATATCCATAGGTTATAACCAACAGATATAGATATTCTGCTGTAGAACTCGTGTAAATGCCACCTGTCTTAAAGCAAGGAAAATGTAAAAAAATTCATCCTTTAAATCAAAATTCTGGAGAGTCAGGCCTACAGTTAGAGACATCATCAGTGAGATTAGCAAAACTAAACAAATCCAACAGAACCATAGTTGAGCTTAATCTAGAAAATATATGAAATAAAAAGAATGGTTTTTACAGTTGAATTTCTCTTAGATTAAAAAAGGAACAATTTCTCTCCGTGACTTACTAATGGATTTAATTTCCCAAGGGCAAAGATAAAAATAAAATCTTAATGCATTCCCTCAAAGCTCTTATCTTTTTTGATTCATGAATATAATTTAAAGCCATGTCAGGAAGCTTCAGTCTTGATGACTTTTCTGCTGTTGTTACTGACTCTTTCACTCACTGTGACACCCTGGAGGTGCTCACAGTCAACCAAGAAACTGCACTCTGTTGTCAAAGGAAAAAGCCATTGTGTGTTAAAGCATTTGTGAAAATGAGTAGTGCTTTAGAGAAAGCAGGGAGTCTCCTGCCTTTAAGAACACAGTCACTAGCTGCTTCCTTTAACACACACACACACACACACAGGTTTGATTCTGATAGATGGAAGGAGAAACATCTAAGCAGCATGGCTAGAGCAAGATTGTGATAGTGCACATGTGATCTGACCTGCTGATCTTGACATGTTTATTGCTTGCAATACAGTTTAACTTCTAGGAAACAATAAGAATCCAAATTCTCTTCCATTTGAACAAAATTTTCTGTCCCTTTTCTGTCCGAGTCTGCTCTTCCAAGTGAGACACTGGCAGACTTTTTTGTGTGAAAGATCCCAGAAAAGCACGTCTCTGTATTAAACACAGTAGCATGGTAATGTTAATGTAAGATAGTAGTGCTTTTTCTGTTTGCCATTTGAGATGTTTGCTGTCCAGCTGCAAAGCCTGTTACAGTTTGGATCTTGCTGTTCAGCATTAGGAGTCGTCTCTCCCAACACATCAGGCCTGCAGATCAAAGCAGCTGAGCTCTGAAGCTTGAACTGTGAGAGAGCAGTGTTTCCTTACAGGTCACTGCTTCTCTCTGGTGGTCCTGTAGCATTAGAGTAATCTGAGCTTTCTAGTTCATGTCTTCTTTCTTTTTTTTTTTTGGAAGTAACAAATTTAAAGGATGTATTGGTTCAGCAAGAGATTTTAGGTTTCTTGTTGAGTAGCCCTTTTAGACCATGTTGGAGAGATTATTTTAATTCACAAACCAAATGTATCCTTCAAATAAATCCATTTTGTCCTTTGGTTTTCCAATAGAAAAGACTATTTTTCTAAAGAAATAACATGCAGTGCATCTCCAGTAGGAAGGTAGCTTTGAAGGGGGTGCTCCCAGTTTGCTGTGCACTGGTTGGGTTTGTGTGGCACCCTTAGATCTCAGGAAAGAGAGGCCTTTTAGAAGAAATAACACCAAAGTATCTGGGCATGCAGCAAATGTGCTACAGGGGGTCTAAACTGGACTTTCAGGCAGTGTGGTTATACTGGGAGAATAGGATAAAGACAACATTTAGCCTAAAGGACAAAATAAAATCTATTCTGAAGAAGAAATTCTAAGCAGATTCTGAATAGCTTTTAGGTATTGATGTGTAACCCTCAGTGTAACCCACCCCTTGTTCTGCTCACTGTTGAACCAAATTATCAGCTAAGATACAGTTGTGATGTGACACACTTTGTTCCTCCTAGTGGGACTTGAATGGATCTTGTGCTTAAGGATCAGTATACGTATTTTAAAAAAAATACCTTATCAATCTGCTCTGTTTTCCTTAGATAGTTATAATAAAAGTTACTATTTTACAGCAGGGTCCATTCATTACTTCAGAGAAAAAAGCGATAAGGAGCAGGACTTGGAACCCCTTCATAAAACCACAGCCTTGGCACTTCTTTATAAATTATTTTTACCTCACCTTGCAGTGTGTTTGAAGCATAATTGAAATGAGGCTTTTTAAACATAGACTTTTCCAGTTGGAAGATTCTCAGACCATATTTTAATGTCTTGGCAAAATGCCAAGACAAACAACTGTTTTGTCAAGATTTAAGCTGCAAGTGTTGCAGACAATATAAAGGAAAGTTTGTGTGATAATAAAGTCATGCAGAGTTCAAAGGTACTGACATAAGATTTACTTGCATTTATATTTTTAAAGTCTTAGGTGTAACTACATCTGAGCTAAAAGAGCTGTATTACATTGGAGGATTATAAAGATTTTAGAGGTATGAATGAGTAACTGTGATTATTGAAATGCCAGGCAGAAGACAGATTATTAGAACATAATCACCAGTGTTAAATTTTTTCCCCAAGTCACTCAAACAACACCTTTAATGCTTAAGTAGTGCCAAAAAGTCAAGGCTGCTGTTTTTTATGTAAGTAAAATTACACTTTTACCAGCCCAGTTTGATTTAGGATGTTCTGTGTAATGTCTCCTAGGACTGAGTCATGAGTGACCATTCTTTCAGCCTCTCGTTTCTCTTGGATATCTTATCTTTAAACACAGTCCTTAACTTAAACAACGAATTATGTGCAATTGTATTAGGAAGTCATGACATAGCTATAGGACACGTTTTGAATGGGTATATAGTACATAGGTTGTTACAAACAGTCCACATTTGAGGCCTGGAGCATTTTCTCTAGATGACCTGTTATCTCATCTGAAAATGAATTTCATTTCATTCCTTTATGTAAAACTTGCAGCAGCTTTTTGGAAATCTACTCCTGAGCAACATGTTTAGTTTTTGGTTGTTTTTTGTTTTTTTTTTTAAACAGTCAGTCTCACCTTATACTGTGGACTTGAAGTGCCTTCACAGGCTGGCAGCCATAGTATGGAGAGAAAAATTAGAGTGTTGTGACTCTATCAAAAGCTGAAGGAATTTATTTTCCTTTAAACATAGGGGTATTTCTCTCAGGAAACAGTTGGCCTACTATAAAGACAGAAGATGGTAAAATGTGTGGAGATTTCACCTTATGGAGGAGGATGGGAGAGGTTTCTGTTGTGGTTTTTATTTTTGTTGTTATTAAGGATTTTTTTGAGGCAAAACCAAAGAACAAAACTACTTTGCTTTTTAAAAAGTGTGATCTTTGTAGGATTTTTATTGTGCTTACATTTCTTTCACTCTAATAGTGATCCAAAACCAAAGTTGCCATTAACTTCCATGATCTTCCTAGGTGATACATAACCCATTCTTCTCTCCTTCTGTACTTTTTGCAGATGAGTGATTTACTAAAGTTCTCTGCAACATATTGAAATGTTTTAGAATAAAAAGGCAATGTTATGAAATTTGTTTATGAGGAATTGCCAGGTATTCTTGGTAGATTCAAAATTCAGCCAAAGATTAGCTTTCAAAGTTTAAGAGATGTCAGACAGATTAAAGCATCCTTTTGTCAGAATGGAATTAAAAAGAAATCCTTAGGACTCGGTTATCATATATATTCATATCTTTCTTAATATTTGATTTTATTGTATAGAATAGTACAGAGAATTTTTCTTCAACAAGAATGAATGGATTTATTAAATATTTCTTTAATTCTTTATTTCACAGTAGAATGTTGTTATCAATCTAACCTGATTTACATAGCTTAGAAATCATACTGCTAAAAGAGAGATGATGACCGGTAAGAACTGTATTCTTGATCATCTCTTTTATTTTAAATTCAGTCACCTGCAGATCGGTGCAAGAAAATCCATGCTGGGGATGAAGTGATTCAAGTTAACCACCAAACTGTGGTATGTATAACTATGTTCTGTGTCAATTGGAGATAGGGGTGTCATGGCACATTAGCATGTGTAGAGAAGAAATGTATAGAAAAATGTGTTTTTATAAATCATTATTTATTCTAACATCTAAATTTTCCTTTTCTCTTTTGAAACCACATAGTTCTGAAGTCTTAAACTAAGCCCCAATCGTCTGAGTATTAGAGGAGGTATCAAATTAGGCTAAATAGCTGTGGCTTGGGAGATATGTTAGGGTGTTTTCTGCTTACCAATAATCTGTTAATAAACAGTTGGTTTTAGTATAATAGAAGTTTTGGGTCAAAGGTATGCAGGGAGTTCGAAATGTTCTGTTGTGGGTTTCAGATCAATAATACTTCCTGAAAGCTGGAAAACTTACTACTTTCCAAACTTACTGGAATGTGCAGAATGTGGTTTTTGAAAATACAAGCATGTGAAATTCTCATAGGGTTGACTAAGGTGATTAATTTAATTTAAAGACAGATTTTTAAACTTGGGAAATTAAAATGAAACAATCTTTCGGATATGATAGGTGAGAAAATAATAATACCATACAAATTGCTCTTTGTGGGAACAGATACTTGTTAGTTCCTGGTGATTTTATTTAGGATTAGTGAAGTCTTAAAATGAGTTTATCTTTTCTAAGGTAAGGCTTGGTAAGAGAAAAGAACAGACTGTCAGTACAGAAAGCAACTATTCTTTTTCCAAAGTGTAAAGTTTCTTGAGTGTAGTGGAAGTAAGTATATGGTATTAGTTACATGTGTTCTTGTAAGCATTTTAAGAGACAAAAAAATATCCTATCCTGCTGTTTTTAATGCAGTCATTTGTTAAAAGTGTGTTTTGTCATTCTGCACGAGGTTCCCCTTCTGCCCTTAAGCCATTGTACATCATGTGAGCTCCTCTGCACAAATTAGTGTAATATTTCAGTATGCCCTCCAGCTAAGTTTGATATCAAATGTACTGTACATATGTGGACCTTTACTGATGAGAAGCTATCTTTTGAGCCATGCAATGTAATTTGATAAATTTAAGCAGATCAGGGTGAATTTTAATACTGTTTTGGCCATATAGCTTCTTCAAAAGTATTGTATCCATGTACATTTTCATGTACAGTTGGTGAGTGATTTCTTCGTTTTTCTACACTAAGAAAGCTTATTACATCAATTCAATTTGAAAAACATTTTTAATTTTTTTTTATTTTGACTATCAAAATATACACATATCTGAAGAAGCACATAATTAAACACTCAGTACTTATGCTAGCCAGTTTTGCCAACAATTTCTGATAGTGCTGTAGAGCAAAGTTGCCTTGTCACCTTGAAAATTTCCAGTTGGTTAGGTATTTATTCTAGTTTTTGTAGCACATCTACAGTGTATTTATTTCATGGAAAGATCAGATCTTATCCCTAACACTGATACTAATGTTTTGACAAGCCTTAAGATGAGCTTTCTTATGTAGTTGGATGGAATTTTTAATGTAGGATTTGGGTGTCTTGGCTTTTGCATCAGTGAATCTAAGTATTTTCAGATGTACTGAAAAAAAAAGTATTGATTGTATTTCTAGGGAAAAGGGTCATAGGGAGCTAAGACTTAGTTTAATATGGTGAAGTGAATATGTAGTCACTTCTAGACTAAGTCATAGACTAAGTCACACATTTGTTTGTGCTTTTCTTTGATTTATCAACAATAGAATTGAAGTAGTTGTCATCATTGATATTGTATGCAAGTAATTTTCTGGTATTTTAGGGTTGCTTTTCCACAGGGAAAGTCAACTAGGATTTTCTTAGAAATGTGGTAGCACCTCCCATGGTACCTTTGCAAAGGTACACTTCATTCACTCTTCAATTTATAGAACCCAAATATTTCATTTTTTCTATAGGTACTGCAGAATTTGACAAGAGTCTAAGTCATTCCTTTTCTACTCTGGCCCCTGTCATGAGGAATTTACTGTCCAGTTCTAGGAATCTGTTTTTCTGGGAAGAGGTGTTATTCCTTGCTGTGGTTCTTACTTAGGAGATAAATAATTCTGAAGATACTACATTTTGTTTTTACTGTTTATTGATTCCCCCACCACCACTTGATACACTGATCTCTAGTTGAAAATACAGGACATACATATCAATAAGTATCATGTAACTCATTATACTTATACCACTTTTATTGACTATAGAAATACCTGTCTGAATTTTTCAAATACCTAACTCTCAAGCTGTAGGGAAGTATTCACATGTAACTGTTATTAAGGTGATGTCTTCTAAATGAAGAATCAAAGTATAAAACCAAAAAAAAAAAATCTTAACTTTAAGTTTATTTTAGAGCTAAAACCTTTTTTTTCCCCTTTATTTTCTTCCGTTATTTCAGTGTATTTTGTTTGTCAAATTGAAGTTAATACCTGTCTTTTCATACTTTATATTTCAAAGAATGAATATAAATATGGGGAAGAGAAGTTCCATGAAATTATTTTAAAAATCCAACTTGTTAGATAATACTTTTTGCAAGAATCACATATTAATAACTATGAAAAAGCTGCTTTTTCAGAAAGCCCACTGGCTTTCAGATAAGCATCATGACAAAGTAGGAGAATAGTTAAGTGATTTATATTGGTTTTGATTATACGTGTCCTAATACTGGGTATCAAATAGGTTTAAATTGTCTATTGACATCCTCTGTTTGCTTGTAGTGATGCTTAATATTTATAGTATTTCGTTTGGCAGTGAAATCAAAGAATTTCAAGTAATTACTCTGATCATTTGCTATTTGATAGAAAACATGCATAACGGGATTATTCCACTTGTTGCTGGCAGGATGTCTGGAATGTAAATATCTTCTGAATTTTGAAAATAAAAAAATAATTTGATTATGCTTAAAGTCAGTGAAAACCTAGTTTTCAGAAAATTGTCCTTTAAATAGTGGTTTCTCAGGGTTAAATAGCTATGTGGATCTTCTGTGTCAGTTGTGCCTTACAGGACAGATCTTTTCTTCAATAGCTCTGTAACTGAGGGTCATGACTCCTCCCAACATGAGAAGGACATGGACCTGCTGGACTCCAGGAGCCAGTCCAGAGGAGGCCACAGAGATGATCAGAGGACTGGAGTACCTCTTCTGTGAGGACAGGCTGAGAGAATTGGAGCTGTTTAGCCTGGAGAAGAAAAGGCTCCAGGGAGACATTACAGACCTTCCAGTGCCAAAAACGGCTTACAGGAAAGCTGGAGAGGGACTTTTGACGAGGGCTGTCATGATAGGCCAAGGGGGAATGGCTTTAAACTGAAAGAGGGTAAGTTTAGATTAGATGTTAGGAAGAAATTCTTTGGTGTCAGGCTTGTGAGGCATTGGAACAGATTGTCCAGAGAAGCTGTGGATGCTTCATCCCTGGGAAGTGTTCAAGGACAGGTTAAATGGGGCTTCGAGCAACCTGGTCTAGTGGAAGATGTCCCTGCCCATGGCAGAGGGATTGAAACTAGATGCTCTTTAAGGCCCCTCTCAACCTAAACCATACTATGATTCTGTGACTCCTCCATTAAAATTCAAAGGATTTAGACAGAGTCCTCTCTTAAACTTCCCTGAAAATTCCACCCTTAATCTTCTCTTAAAGCCCATCTAAAATATTTCAGTGTAAACAAAGAAGCAAAACCACCCACCTCATTCAGGTGTTTCAGAATTTGGACTATAGTGCATTACTCGTGTTTCTACACATATATGATTCAAGAGTATATTTTGCCTTGAGGTAGTCATTCTTTTAAACAACTGAAAGTGCAGGAAACTGTATTATTGTTTATATGAATTATTACTGTCCCCAGTAGTCTTTCTGGTTGTATCAGTGATAAAATAGTAGAGAAAATGCTCTAAACAGAAAGCAGGGAGGGTTAGACTCAGAATGGTGTAGGATTCTTGATTAATAGGCTGTTTTTGTGTAATAGTTTCTTTATTTTGGAGGCATATTTGGCATATTGCATATACCTTGAATAAATATGGATTGAATACGAGTTTGATATGACAGCTGATGGACTTGTGGATTCCCAAAACTTGTGTTTGTTGGCTAAAACTCTTCAGAACTTATGTCCATATCAGTGATGGAAAAAGTTAAATATGGTCAGTTACTGATCTGTTGCAATTGGAAGCTGGTTTGCTTAATGTATTTAACACCTATAAGTTACTGTTGAAATTGGATTTTTTTGAAATATTTTAGTAGATAACACCTTGCTTTTATACAGCAAGTTTCTTACTGTGGAAGCTCCAGTGGGCCGAGCCAAGTCCAGAGAATTGAGTTACAGGAACTCTTTTTGTATTTACACTATAAAAACTTTTTGCTAAAATGCCTCTGAAACATGACAGATACATTTAGAAGATCATACCTTGCTTTAGTGGAAGGGTATACACTTAAAGAAGGGTATGATACCTCTTTAGATACTTATCCTAACCTAATCCTTGCTTAGAAAAATTAAGGAACAGATTTTTAAGAATTGCCGTACAATTACTGAGGAGAGTTCGACTTCCACAGAATATCTTAGGGTTTGTTGGGAGCTGGTAGATTCCAGCTCATAGGAAATACTGAACTTGGGGTGCATATGAATCTCTGGAGTGTATGCATCCAAAATGGAGTTCGCATTAGATATCTTCTCATTTTGGAGGGGGAAAAGCCAAACCAAAGCACCTATAAGCAGAAAAATGATGTTGCAAATATTTCAGTTTATCAGTTTTTTATTTTCTGCACTGTTTAGCAGAGTAGTTCAGATGCAGATAGGTTTTTCTGAACACAGATATTTCATTTAAGGCCTTACTAATTTGAGGAAGATGGTATTTCTAAAGCAACTCAGTGGGGAAATGGGCTGGAATAGTGTAAGGGAGGGGACAGCAGTGTCAGTCCAAGCTTTTGACATTAGATGTTTGACATCTTATACAACTTCCACTAACAATATCTTTTATTTAAAACAATATTTTTATTTTATTATGATGCTTGACTTGAACAACAAAACAGTGCAGCAAAATCATAAAAGTTAAAAAAAAATAAGCTTTTTGCTCAGCTTCCGTCTGTTGCTGTCATGCAGGTGCTTTTATGGAAGAAGAGATAGAGTAACAGCTCCCAAATCATGCTTTTAATCCTTTCTGAATCCTTGGGCATCCTTTGTTTATAATGGTTTGGTAAATGTGAACACGAATATTTAATTTTAAAGGTGGGTGGGATTTACATCTAAAAGCTTTCTTGGTCTATTCAGAAATGTTAATGGAAGTCTTTATGAAAGTAATCTAGTTCTCTAGGGCTCTGTCCTGAACTCTGTAGTTTGTCAGGATACAAGGTCCATCCTTTTTTTGCAAATGTAGTCTATCCCCCAAATACCCTCTCAAAATTTTGGTATTACTCCTTATCCTTTTTTTACAGTCTCCATGAGTATTTTATAGTACTGATAAAGGAACTAAATTGTCATGATCCCCTCAAAAGGAAAAATATCTTTGTCAACTTGCAATTCCCTTTAACGTGGAATTTGTGTTGAGATTATATGGTGTTATTTATGTTATCTTTTTTACATAGATGTGCAGATAAACACAAGTATATTATTTTATATCCAATATGTCAGGGAAGTGTGAAACTGCAGAAATGAAAGTTGTGAGGGAACACGATCTTTTTTTTTCCCCATGGGAACAAATGCTGAATGCTCTTTTCCATGGAATCTATTTTCCATTAATCCCTGGAGCTTGTCCAGAGTTGTTGCCTGAAACACACACCACTTTGATGAGCACAGGCTCATTTTTATGTAAATAATGTGTTGTGTCAGTGTGGGCATCCAGTTGCACTTCTATCTCTGGCAGGACAGAGCAGTTAACAAACAAGTCATTGTCACCTCTGTGTTAGAGCAGCATAAGCTTGGCCAGCCCATGCTGCTTCATGTTT
Source organism: Platyrinchus mystaceus (assembly GCA_035041135.1). Classification (NCBI taxonomy): domain Eukaryota; kingdom Metazoa; phylum Chordata; class Aves; order Passeriformes; family Tyrannidae; genus Platyrinchus; species Platyrinchus mystaceus. The sequence goes on from JAWWLV010000001.1 coordinate 103,206,598, forward strand.
CTGCCAAACTTTATATAATTTTCCTTTGTTCATTCCACATTAAATTTTCACACTTAATCACACCTGTGTGATAACTCCAGTGGAATTAGTTCAGCTGCAGCAGAAAACCACATTGTGCTGCCTTCCAGCAGCTACCTGTCCCCTAGATGAGCTAAACTATGTGAGCTTTTCTACTTTAATTTCAAGTCAACCTACTTGTCCTAGCTGAAAGCATTAAACCTGATTGACTGTGCCCCAAAATAGAAAGGGAACACTGGCAGGGTCACTCATAAGTCACAAATGGTTGTGGAAACTGCTCCTCGCTGCCTTTGGCTTTGTGAGTGGCACATCTGGTCCTGTGACGTGGGCACTGACATCCCATGTTCAGTGTGCTCTTTGATCTGTGCTCCAGAGCACCTGATCCCGACCCTCTGCTGCAGTTATGGTTCACTGCAGTACTTGAAGAACATATGCTGGACACGGTGAACCTCCTCTGTGGGATTAGTGGAGCTGTGTAACAGTCAAACACTGAGAGGTTTGGATTGCTGTACAAGTCCTTTCAGGAAGTCCTTTTGAGAAGAAAATAGTGCAACGGGAGATGCCCCGCATCTCATATGACTGACACGTGGGTTCATTGGCTATACAGTAGAGGTATTCCCTGCCAGCTGATTTTGGTCTTGCTCACCTGATGGCATTTGCTGTGTCCTACAACTCACACAAAATCAGATTTTATTGGTTTTTTTTTCTGTCCTGGCTGTACCCCAGAATGGACAACTCTAGTGTCACTGAGCCCTGGTAGCTTACTCATGTGATTATATGAACATATATATGAACATAACATAACATTCAGCAGATTATTGAGTTCTTAGATTATTTTTCCTTGGGGAAATAAAAAGTTCTTTTGTAATTGATGATACAGACTGTTCTGTACAGCTGCAGTTTGGGAATACACACCTGGGCTGACTTCAAGGCACGAATGTATCTTTTAAAGGCAGTGTAATTTTATTAAGAATTCCACTGCAGACATTTTTCTGGAATTGTCATTGGTGGGCCTTCATAGTGTCACTGCTGGTGATAGCCACATTATTTAGTCTACAGCCAAATCAAGTATTCTGATACAAGCTATACTTAGGACTATACTCCTGAGGATGTATCTGCTAAAAACTGCTGCAGTATTCTGTGGAGCATTCCTGTGACCTAGTTGTTAAATTCATCTTTCTGCACAGAACATACCGGAAGAAGATGCATTTTACATTTTAATTTTTTTTTTTAGAGTTGTTTTCTGTTTTGCTTTTTTTTTGCCCACCTGTAGTGTTTCTATAGAAAAAAATTCCTCTAAGCAGTGCTGTAAATGGTATTAATATTTTCAACAGAAATATTGAAAGACAATACGTTGCCAAAATATTCCTGACAAAAATCATTTTCGTATTCCTATAGTAATTGCTACTGACTACTAATCTTGACACAAATTGTATTTGCTGGCAATTTAAATCAAAATGTTACTAGTATGTTCTTGTGAGAGTACCGTAAATTCTGCAGTTAAAATGATTATTTAGGAATATATGATTAGAGCTTATTTTTTATGCCCAGGTAGTAGATAATAAGTAGAATTGGAGTTTTCTATTGTTAACATTGTTTATGTCTGTAGAACAGAATACAGATTATGTTACTCTATTTGTCTCATATGAGCAGGTTAAAAGGCTTGCTGTTAGTACGACTTCAAATACGTGTATTTGGAAGCAAGGCAGATATTATTCTGCTGGTAATGATTTCCTTTTAACTGAGGTTGCTGAAAACTGAAGTACATTGTATAGAAAAAAATCAAAGGTAAGGAGGGGTGTCTTCAAAGTTGTGCAAATTAACACAATTGGTAGTACAGTTGTGCACAGGTGGGACCACATATGAGTTAGGATGGAAGAATTTTGAACACCCCTGTGCTTTATGCAGGTAGCAGCTGCGTAAATGACTCAGCTGATCTTCAGGTTCCAGCTTGATCTTCTGTTGCATAATCCCTTGTCTTATTCTGATGAAATTAAGAGGTAATTGTGAGGAAGTGTAAGATGGTGATAGTTGTTGTAAAAATAGATCAAAGCAGTAAGAAAAGCAAATTAATGCTGTGTCATGTGGGAGGAAAAAATAAAGCAGGGAAATTCTATTGTTTGAGTAAATGTACTCTGGATTTGTAAATTTTTATTTGAAAAAAACTTAATTACTGGCTTAAAACAACTCAGTGGCTTGAATGCAGTACATAGTTTATGGCTGATTATTTTAATAGCAGTAAAATGGAACAAAAAAGAAAAGATCTCTCACGACTTAATAATTACTGCTCTATTATGACAATTTCTTTTAACTTCCTATCCCTGTTCTTCCTTTAGCTAAGTAATGCTACGTAAGTTTACAGCTCAGTTAAAGGCTTTTTTTGGATTTGGATTTTTTTTCCAGTTTGCTTCGTCATTAGTGACCTTAAGGATTTATTTTTTTCTATAATTTCTTTGTGCACATGTTAATTTCTTTTCACTGTATGAATCCAGTCTCAAGAAACATCTGTTTCAAGGGTAGCAGCACTGTTTAGCTGCAGGGCAGCTGGGGATCTCAAGTAGTTTATTTATACACTAAAAAGAGGGGGATCAAAGGGACTGTTGGAATTACTGACTCACTGGAATCATTCTAAAATACTAAGTTGTGACAATGTAAATCTCATCTGAAATAAAATTACTTATGTATGTGTGTATGCATACATGTCTACATGTATTTATTATTTTAATTCCAGGACAAGCATTTGGAGAATCTAAATATGAGACTATGCAATGCACACACATGCCTCAAATTCCCATTGTGTGGTGGGGTTAACCCTTCAGGGTCGCTCCTGAGGGGCACATTCTTTATGCCACGTGAAATATGGAGAACTTGGCTGTTCCTCTACCCTAAGGAAGGGTGGGGTCATGTACCTCCATGGTGCAACTTAGTCTGTCAGAAACCAGGGTGCAATCCAGTCAGCCTAAATCCTGCCTGAGCCTTCAGCTTGTACCACCAACTCTCTGTGCCTCCTTAGACGTTTATCGGCACTTGAGTTTTCTTAGCCCTCATTTGTGGCCACCCAAGGGTGCTGAAATGTCTCTCCTTCGGCCATGGAGGTGTGTCCCTTGCTGGAAGCCCTGCTCAAATTAATAGGCACCCAAGCTCTCTATATATTCCCTGCAATCTCCTGAAAATGAGGCCAAGTGAGGACTCTGGTGGCAACATCTTTGTTCATAGCAGTTTAATGTCTGTGCCCTTGCTGAAGAAGGGGTGGGTCCTGCTCATCACAAAGTGGCTCTCAGACCCTTTTCTCTGCAGTAGGTGTGTAATTTGTTATGCATTTATATTACAGAAAAGTGGTCACTGAGAACTGGGACCAGAACCCTCATATCCCTGACCAACATGCAAGGACCTAGTAGTTTCTTGTCTGTTGTATGACTGGGGTTTGTACTTCCATGGTCCCATCAGCACAGCACTGTGCCTTCAGGGAAGGCTATGTAAACTATGTAAACTGGGCTATGTAAACTATGTAAACTTTAGCCTGAAATTATGCACATCTTGATTCTTGAGACATCCACCTAGTATTTGAAAGACTTGAGTTAGTCCCTCTGAGGATAAATAATGCTGAGATCCATGTTCTGCAAGTGCATGGAAGGTTGAATGAAGACTTTCCAAATTGCCAGTACCTGTCTTTTCTGGTTATCTGTACTCCTGGTTGAAGAGAGAGATGCGTTATAGACACCATGCTGGAGACAGGCAGTCACTGCAGGTACCCAAGTAAAGGAGAATACTTCGAATTTCAGAGGTACTCCAAAACTGAGTGAACTGAAATCAACCCTATTTTTTAGGGCCACACCTTGAAATAGGGAAATGAGACACTTTTTCCTCAGAAGTTGTACCTAATCATTGATCTTTATGTCTGTAAAATAGGATATAATAAAACCCATAAAGTTGGAGTCTTTGCAGTTCCAACAAATACGCTCATTTATTTGTTCTAGGATGTTACTGTTTTGCTTCTGAGTCACTGTTAGTAAGTTAGCTCTGAGCTGAAGGTTGATTCTGTCAGTACAAAGTGAATGGTAAGCATTGTTATTAAATAGTGTCCAAGCTTCAATACAGAATGGATTCTGTGTTCCTGGACAAATCAAATTTCAGTTCCCCACTGGACAATACAAATGCTTGTCTCCTTTACTGACGTGCTCTGTAGTCATGTTACTAACATTGTGAAATTTGTTGCGTTATGGTGGTACTGAGCTGTGCAAATAACAAAAGAGAGCAATCTAGTAAAATCAGTCAGAAGTTATGCTCTGAATCAGGTAGGTTTTCTGACAGGGAAATGTGTTTAGGGCAGCTTAAGGAGATGCAGTAATTTCTGCACTCAACTCTCAGTTTGGATCCTAACTTAGTTTACTCTTGGGGTGGTCTGTTAATTGTGATCTTTAGTTTACGTAGCCAAAAATGAATATAAAAATCAGTTATTTCATAGCTTGATAGTAGTAAGCAAAAGTTTTAGTGAAACATCAGAAATTTCTCAAGTAAAATATGTGATTTTCTTGAATGTACTTTACATATAAGCTGTGTTGAGACTTTGGACAGTGATATAGTGCGGTGCAATCAGTGACATTTTAAGGATTCACAGAACTGACTTTAGCATTGAATTAAAATTGCATTTATTTAAATAATGTAGCCACGATACTCTTTAATTAGAATTGCAGCCTATGCAATCACAATGTTATTAACCTCTCCTCTTTGTGAGAAAACCATTATGCAAGTGTAGATGCTATTACTGTGCTAGCTTAAGACCCTGGATAAATCCCTGAAAAGGCATTTACTGCTCTCCTGACACTGCTTCCCCTACCGCATACAGATACAGCTTTCATCTCAGCAGTGGTCCATGTTGTAAACATCCTTTTCTGGTTTCCTCACACAGTAATATTTTCTGAAGACAGGAGACCTGTGTCTTTCCATTAATTTTTAGCCTTTTCAGGCATCTGCAGCCAGGGGAAGGGAAGAAGATGCTTGTGACTAACATATTTGTCTCATGGTGCTGCCAGCTGACCAACCTCATTTCTGGCCAGCGTTCATGGAAATCAATCTGTTAATTTAACAGCATGATGCTGTTAAATTTAACAGCATCATGCTGTTAAATTTCTTGTCAGATTCTGACGTGCTTAAAAATGTGCTGTTTGATAGTTATTTGAAGTGTAGTGTTGGGTTATTTTTTCTTATGCACTAATTATTTAATGAAATGCAAGATGATGTTAGATATGGAAGTTCTTAAAAAAAACCTATTTCTTAAGGTGAATACACTTTCCCTCCTAGAAATTGTTCATGCTTTTTTAGCTGAAAAATGAGTAAAAGCTTGAAGTTTGAAAAGGTTGATAAGTCAAAACACTCTGGATGCATGCAACTAGTTACAGACAACATTGAAAGAATAAGAATTTTGATTATCTCCCAAATTCACCAACTTTTTAAAATTAAACACTAGAGTGGATTTTGAATATTTGGTTAGGTAGAAAATAGCACATAGCTTTGCAGGTTGTATTTAGCAGGAATATACTATATTTTTCTTTGAAAGTTTAAATATATTACTACCTTTCCTTTTACAAATCTGCAAGTCACGAAAAAATTACAGTAACAGGAGAAAAAATAACAGTTTTCCTGGAAGCAGAAAACTTTCATTAATTTTCATGGGAGTCTGATGACCTGTTGAACAGGAATACTCCTGTAAAACTATGGACTCCGTTCTGTGTACCATTTGACTGTTATTCCACCCTCTGGATGATGTTGTTTCAATGTGTATCACATTTTTACACTGCTTTTAAGTGATGCAGCTGTTCCATAGTTTCTTTGGGAATACAAGTCTAAGACTTTTCAGACTGTAGGTTATTTTGTATCATCCTAAAAATACTTGGTTTAGGTCCATCCAGTTGTATTTGAGCTGTCTGCATGTTAATATTTTACAGAGCTCCTCTCTGGATCATAACATACGGCAGTACTCAGGAATGAGCACAGGAGTTTGGGAATGCTGCCATGAGTGTGGCTGTGTGAAAAAAGATTCAATGAATGGTCATACTTCATTCAGAAAAACAGAAGATTACTACCAATTTTCTAAGCTTGTTGTAAGGAGGGCAATATATTCATCTAGGGAAAAAAGTCATTATTTAAGAACAAATTTTAATTATTTAAAAAGTTACAGTTCTTGGCGATTTAGAATAGGAATTCAAAATAAAAGTTTAATTTCAAGCTGTTGTAATATTATCATCCAGATGTGCTTGCTGCAAGCCAAAGAAACATTGTGGTCTTGTAAAATACATTTTAACTTGTTCAGAGGCCTCTTCTTTTCCTGGGTGGTGGATGGGAGACCTCTGATAGCACCCTCTGCTAAAGCTTTCTGTGATTTTGAGTAATGGGTGCTTGGCAGGGGAGATGAGTAGGATGTACCAGAGCTGGGTTCAGCTGCACAGCGCTTCTCTATGCCCGTCTTGTCCTGCTGAAGCAACCTGGGTGGCCCTGAGTATCTCTGGAGCACTCTGGTGAGGCTTCCCAGCCTGGCCACAATCTCTGGGCACGTAGTGGTAGGTGAATTAGAAATTTGGAGGTGACCTGATGCTGCAGGCGCCTTGTCTACAGGCTGGTTTCTCTTCTCACAGGGTATTGCCCTCCCCTTTGGGACGGTGGTGTCCCTGCCCGTGCCACCCCCAGCAGCTCTGTTTATCTGGCCTTGGGCTGTTGGTCCTTAGGGGACACAGATGTGGGCTACCCCTTCTATCCCTCCTTTCCTTGGCAGTAAACTCCTCCAGCAAGGGTGCTGTAATCTCCTTGGCAAAACCAGCTCAGCACGACCCCTCAGGGCACCCGTGGGTCGCCCTCACTGCCCTTGTCCCTCCCTGTGCTTGGCCGAGAGCTGCACTGGCATTGAGCAGTGATTCAGGGACTGGGCAGCAAAACCCAGTGTTGGGCTTAGGCTGCCACCAAAGACACCTCTTCTGACTGCTGCTTCTACATGGCTCTGGTTTAACAACGCAAATTTATTTTAAAGCAAACAACAGTAACTTCCTTGGTCTTTAAAAATGAGCACTTGGTCAGCATAGTGCACTGTTTTCAAAATTAATTGCTCAGGTTATTTTAAGTAAGGTCGTCTCTTAATACAGTCCTTTTACATATCTATTGAATTGGCAAACCAGTAATGAAATTTCTTATTACTGTCCCTTTTTGCAGTACATGACATCAAATTGCACTTAAAAGGAAGTGTAGAAATTCACTTTAGTGAATTTCTGGAAAACAGTTTTCAGTTCCATATATGGTCACTATCTTTTCCTCTTTCCAACCTGACCCCCTCAAATAAAATTGCTTCTGTTTTGTCTGTGTCAATATGAATTTCGATAGGATTTGAACTGTGTTGGAACTGAAAAGCATGCCTCCTATGTGGACATTGAGTTCCTTCAATTTATTGAGTGCTTCTTATGTGACTTGTTCCTCTTAGGCCAATATAGTAATTTCTGTTCAAATTATAAGCCTTCAAGACCTGTCTGAATAGGCAGAAAACTTCTGTCAGGGAACTAAGTAAAAGTTGAAGATGAACTTAATTTGAAATTTATAGTAAACTCAGAATTTCCCTGTGAAAAGTTAAATAGTTTTTATTCATGAGCTTCTAAATTAAATACATCAGATTTAGTGCTTTGAAGTGATTTTTTTTCTTTAATCCCCCTAACTCTCATAGACTAGATAATCTCCCGTTTATTGCAATGTAAGGCATATTTCAAATACAAGATACAGTTTATCTCTGCAAAGTATGGAAGTGCATTTAAAATAATTTTTAAAATGCTCGCATAACAAAAACCAATTGTATTTATATTCCTCTGGCTATTTCAGTGAGAAACATGCAGTATCCTACCAATTTAAATTGGAAGTATTTTACATCCTGACTCCCTAATTGAGGCCAAATCATGTTCTCCTCAAGGCTCTCTGTGCTGCTTTATTCAGCAGATGGATTCCTCTCCAGAAATCCATCTTCAGTTGTTACATTAGGGAATTACACTGTGCAGTAGCTTATTTACAGAGATACCTTACATAAACTCTACGTCTTTTATTCCTTCTTTTCGATAGCAAATGAAACCTTACATGTGTCCACAGTGACATTATGCAACTACAGGGAATGTATTGCTTCTAAGCAACTGCTTCTCAACGTAAGAAAAGAGTGCTGTAAATAGCAAGGTATTTTTTTTAATTAAATCATGATGTTAAGACACAAACCTTGGACTCAGAGACATTCCATTTAAATACTGTAGAAACACAAAGGAGACCTCACCAGGATGTAGGAATTGAGCTGGAGTTGATTACACTAATGTTCCATTTTATTCAAAGTGTGATAGCCATATGCTTAGTACATTGGACTGCAAATTAGAATTTTAGCATGCTTGGAAGTCTTCTGTAGACACTGAAAAATATTCTATAAAGATGCATATTGTCAATACCCATTTTCTTTGCATACTATAATATTACTCTAGAAGTACATTGTGGGTATAATGAACTTTGCTGTGGTGAGAACGGGACAGGTGGGTGCACAGGAGCTGAGGAAAGAGTGATGAGGTTTGAGCCATATCTGTGATTCAGGGTTGTTGGTAAGCATTAGAGTTGGTTTAAGTGTCATGTTCATATGGCAGTACCAGTTCTTAAAATAAGTGATATTAAAGAAACAAAGTGAGGTTCTGTGTAATAGGGAATAAGATAAAAAGTAAGTAGCAACAACCTACTTGTAATTATCTTGCTTAACCAAATATATATTTGTGTCACTACACTGTAGCAAGGATAAGGACCATCTGCACTCTCCTTGTTCACATTGCCTATTTGATTTTTTCAAATGTATTGACATGATACAAAATAACCTTTGTAAGGTTAAGTTACCTTATCACTTTGGAGGTCTAGATTATTTTTTTTCTCTTCTCAGTTGGGTAATTTTCTTATTAATGTTGTTCTTGTACAAGTTGTGAAAGAGGAAAAATATATGTAACTGTGATCCTTTACATATCAGTAAAATTTACTTGTTTGTTTGGGGGGCAGAGAGAGAAAAAAAGGTAAAAAATACGTCAGGTTTACAGAAATAATCACTTTCTGACTCTACAGGCCAAGATTTTCAAGGGATGTATGATTCTATGTATTGCCAATCTAGGTGCCAAACTTGAAAAAGCGGGGTTTTAACACCTTAATGCATTTCACAATAGATACCTAGTAATCAGGCATTATTCAGACTTAATACCATTGTCATTGTCAGTTATAATGTTTTGATTTTTTTCAAAAATGCAAAGTTAAGTTCTATCCTGCATTTATAAATAAAGAGTTGTTGCTTTCCATGTTAGTCAAGTTTTTAATTTTAGAATATTTCAAAATGCTGTAATTAAATTAGGAAAACTTTACTTTGGGCTGGGCTACATCAAGTAGTGACTGGACTACATTTCTGTCATTGATTTAGTGTATTTGTTTCTGAATCATGGAAGAAGTACTATTTTTAAAAAAGCCTTTTGTTTCTGACTTTATTTTTATAGCAGTGTGAAGAGTAGAAGGTTTTCTTGAACTGGTTTGTGCTTGCATAAGCTGCTAGGAGTAATAGTGTATGACCACATGTGGTTAGTGGACTTTAAATAGTAACCATGAAGTACAAAATGCTCAGTTTTGAAATGAACTGTCAATGCAGAAGCCAGGGCTTTTTAGCTTTCTAGTTTCTAAAGTCTGTGTACCAGAGATAAGTTTGAAGACACCTTGAGATTTAATTGTGCATTTACAGTGAAGTAACAGTAGTTTATTAATTCTAAAACCTGCATATAATGCATATACATTGTAATACATTATAATAATTATTTTAGTTTACATGATTTTTATGCAGTAATTAAATTTTGACATTTGTAGAGTTAATTTCCTTTAATATATATATACACTCCTATAATGTTATTTTAGTAATCTTATTTAAAAAGGGAACATTACATATTGAATACTGTACCTCAATTTTATTGTAATGATTTTACTGGTTACCAGGTGGGGTGGCAGTTGAAAAATTTGGTGAATGCACTACGAGAGGATCCGAGTGGTGTTATCTTAACTTTGAAAAAGCGACCTCAGAGCATGCTTACCTCAGCACCAGCTTTACTGAAAAATATGAGATGGAAGCCCCTTGCTCTGCAGGTAATGAAGCTTAATCATAAGTCATACACCATCATTTTAATTATAGATTATCTCAGTGATGCTTTATTGTGCTTCATCCTCAGCAGCATATGGATTTACTCTTGTATACTTTGAAGAATTGTTTCTGAAATTATTTCTCTGCAGTTTGTTCTCATAGGCTTAATTGAAATTAAACCTGTTAGAACTTTTCAAAGTTAAGAAGTAATCATCCCAGTATTCTACAGGGCAGAAAAGCAGCCTCAGCTAATTTTTCTAGCTAAAGGAAAACAAGCATGCTTTACAAATGGATAAATTTTAGTTTGATTTCCTGTGAAGATCTCAGTGCAATATAACCTCAAAAAAAGAGGGGAGAAAACTGTTGGAGTTCTGAGTTTGATCACACATGAGTTACAGGAAAATTGATAAGGTGATTGTATTCAATAAAGCACTTGACCATCAAATTTCCTCATGTAAATAAAGTTGTATTTGTGTCAGAGTTGCCCTCGAGATTGAAGCCTTGCACATAAGGAAGTGTAGCACAGGATGTCTGGCTGGGCACCTAATATTAGTAAGCCTGCAATGTACTGAAAACTGTGGAATGGTTTCATTAAAGCTTTCATGTTTACCTCTAGGATAAAATGTCACTGTGATGGATTACTCTAGGAAATAAAAGTTATGTTCAGACTGATGAAGTCATGTAACCAACAGATGGAACAAACAAATAATCTGGTTTTCCATTCAATTCAGGTAGAATAATGTTTAGAAATTTATTTTCTTTTGGACTTTTTTTATTATCACAGTAAAAACTCTAATTAAAAATTAAGTACATTTCAAAGATAAAAGACTTCTGCAAAGTTTGGACAAAAGGAAAATGAGCTATGGAAATGCCACTGCCATTAGCTGTGGTCTTTGCCATTTAAAATATTAAGAGATACCTAGAAAGAACTAATGCCATGAAGAACTTCTTTCAAATATGTGTATATATATATTTTATAATGGTTAAATGCATCATAGTCTTTGAAACTGAGTAAGTTTTTAAACAATTGAGATGTCTTGGTCTTTCAGGTATAAAGAACTGACTAGACACGTGACAAAAACTTTCAACCAGAAATATCTTATTAGCGTCTGAACATAAAATTGCAAATCTGTGTGCATGATGTCAGTGCATGAATGTCCATACTTGAAAGCTGCACTTCTATCATAGCTGTGGAGGGAATATAAATACAAATGTAAAATGCACATCATTGCCTTAAATGGGGTCCAAAGCTTTCAGTCTGAATCCTGTTAGAGCGAGTCTGGTATTTCTTTGTGTGAATTGGGCCATTTTCCTTAATACTCCTTTTTGCTTGACTTTATCATTTGCCACTGGAATAATTGTGCTGAAGACCCACTGCAGAAGTTTCTGACAGGTACTAGGGTGTTACTCAACTGATCTAACTTTAAATATCTACTATATGCATATCTACATATCATTCAGGTTTCTCATTTTTTTCTCCCTTTGACCAGCAGACTTACACGAACAGTTACATTCATCTTGGCCTATTTTAGACTGATCTACCCTAGATACAGGGAATTTGACCATGCACATTCCTCTTTCTCTGCATTTGATGATAAAGGGAATCTGGACAGCCATCTTGAATGTAATTTATCTGTATTGAACAACACTGACCCTAGACAGTGTTCTTCTATAATCTTACAGACTTGGGTATTGGGGGGCAACGGGAGTACTGGGTTTGGTGTGGGGTTTTTTTTTTGCTGATAGCATAAAAAATATTAATATTTAAGGCTAATATGAATACAAATAGAGATACTGTTAAACATTACAGATATAATTCTGGTAACATGTTATTATTCTGATTTTATCAAACATGATACCAGGAAAAGGCCAGAACTTCATTCAGCGCTTATGTGTGCAGTGGGCATATGTGTGTCTGTTATGATTTATGATTTTAGTGTGAGAAACAACAGTTTTCCTAAGTAGGCGGAGTGTGGACAAAGCTCCAGGGTGAAGTGCAGACAAACTTCAGAAGCTGCATAATGTGGAAATTTCTGTTGATTTATGGAGATCAGAGTTGAACAGATGTTAAAGTCAGCTGATGTTAAAGTTTAAATGTAGCCCAAGTGTGAAATTGGTACCATAAGTTATATCAGGTAGCAAGCAGCAAAAGCACTGGGTGCAGTGTCGTTTTGTAGCTGTAAAAATATGATCAAGTTATGTTTATTTAGCAAATTTCCTGGAAAAAAAGTCTTCAGAGAAACTGTAAGTATAGCAATTGCAATTTGACCCTCTGGTCTGAAATTTCTTATATTCCTGATTCACGTAAAGGGGCTATCCTTTATTAGAATCTTGGGAAGTAATGTGAGAGAAGAGGGGGAAAGTGATAGCAAATAGCAAAAAAACATAAGGGAAAGTAGTACTTACGTCACCTTTGCAAGCAGGGGAGGTTATGATAACTCATTTTCCCATATCAGGATGTCTTGCAATAATTGAGATCATTACAACTGTGCTGTCATCCCAGAGTTAAGTTAATTGAACCATATGTACTATTCAGGAGGCACAAGCTATAAGGAAATTATGACTCAGTAATAATTCTGTCAAAGTGCAAAATATGACCAAAATATTCAAAAGCTTGTAGAAGGAGATATGGGGATGAAATTCTGATAAAATGGGACATAGGAGCAGCAAAATGACTGCTGTGGTTTTTCTCATTCTGCAAATAGATTGAACACAGAAAAATGTGGTGTCACATCCTAATCATATTGCAATGAGTAAGGTGGGAGGGTGGGAGTTTGCCCTAATGTAAGGAGGTTGACACAGAAGTAGAGACTTGGGGTTTTGTATGCATCCCGCCAATGAATATATTTAACAGCTGATGCCATGGATGTAGAAGCTAAATATTTCAGTGAATTAAATAAGGAAACTCATTTACATTGAAATGTACATTGTGATGTTTTAATTGAGAACCTTTAAAACTTAACTTTAGCTTAAAGTGAATAATGTTGAGGCATTATTGGTAAATTGCATTCTGCTTGTTTAGTCAGTAATTGTGTATGAGAACATGAAGTTTGCTGTTTGCAACTACATGACAAACTAGACTTACTGGAGGGGTACTAAATATGCCTGTGAGCTGGGAAAGTGGTAGATGAGTCTTCCAGTTCAGGCAATATGTAGGTACTACCAGTGGATCAAGCAGTTCTGTGTGTGAGTGAGAGGGGATCCTAGCAGTTAAATTTTACACTCTCATAGGGAAATTTTTAAGAGCTTTCTGTCCACTGTTAGTAATCTAGATAAGCCACATGCCAACCAAACATTCGTGGTCTCCACGTCTGGAAAACACTTCTAGATCATTCAGATATTAACTGCTTTTTAATTGGCATAAATACTTCTTAGAATGTTTAGCTGTTTACTTTGAACAGCTCTGCCTTCACATCACGGTGTTGCCATGAATTGGGAATTAAGTGCAGACGACAGAGTTCTTGATTAATTGTGGATTTTTTTTTATTTTCTTTTAAGCAGAAATGTGACATATTCATTCTTTTCACAAATATCCTTAGAATAAATATGAAAGATTAGGGGAAAGAGAGAAGAATTATGCATCTTGTGTAGCAGTCCTGAAACTGATATTGAATGGCTTGATGTACAGTCAAATAATACAATTAGCCTGTGGCTATACTATACATCATTACATAATAAGTTTGTATTTATAAGCACATTATTTCCAGATCTAAGGTCAATCACTACAGAAATAAAAAACTCCTTTTTTCTTTTTTTTTCCTCTCTTGTGTCCTGATTAAAGGAAGTGCTGTTTGGTTGGGGTTTTTTTTCTGTTTTCGGTCAGTTGATTGTCTGTTTTAATATCCATCAGTATCCAGTCTCTGATAACCAAGGTTCTCTCGTGATACATTTGGAATCATATCCAAATTTGTGAAGTGAAGGGATTTTTCAGCCTGTGTTTCATTATTGCTTTTATAACATTTGAATAAGGCATCTGTGGCCTTGGGGAATTTAGTGGTTGCCTTTTGCAATTGAAAGTATTCATTAATATGGTATTGTACCATGAATATTAAGATGTTATGCCTACAGGACAAACCTTACTAAATTTGCCTTTCCATTACTTTTTTGGATACTCTGAGCGGTTGTGTGAGAACCTAGAATGATATTTCAGTTTGTAATGTTTGTATTTTTGACTGGGCTCAATGTGGTGAACAAACCAATTAACTTTAACCTCTAATTTTTTTTTATTTTTCTTACTTGACATAGAGGTGACTTTATCTTTGAACTCTACAAATTTTTGTCTGGTTCAAAACCTAACTTAAATAAATGTGCTCTACTCTAGATTGTCTGTTTTATTTCTCCTTTCCACTTTGTGTTATTCTGGGGAGGTTTCAAAGGGAGGTTCCCAAAGTGCTGTTTGAACAAGGGTGGAAAACTCAACAGAGAACTTTCTCGGAGAGTATGAAATTTTATGTGAGTCGTTGTCATCACCCTGGCAAGAACCTAGCTGCAAAGTCCTCCATTGCCTTCTGGAAAATGCTTTGTTAATTAGTCAAAAAGAAAGTGGACTTTACTACAGTGTGGAAGACTCTTCATCCAGTTTCTTTATAATACAGAAAAGGAGTGGTAGAACAACACGTGCCATGCTTTGGTTAATTTGGACTACACCCACCGAAAAGGCTCTTCCTCATCTCAGTGAGGTTGGGGCAGGTCCAGCTGCCAGCCACATCTTATGTGTTGACTTGAAAAAAAAACCTTCTGACCCCTCCTTCACCAAGCCTATTTAAATGTCACCTTTTGTATATCCAAACTGTACTGTTTTGTATTTGATTAAATTGTACCGTTACAAAATCACCAGCAGCTCAGTATCTGTAGTTTTTTTTAACAGGTTTTTTTGGATTAGATATGCATCATATTTCCACTATGGTATATCCAGCTTTTCAGCCTCCTAAGAAGCAACAGCACCAATAACAACACTCCTTTGTTTGAAAGCAAATGCTACTTTTATTATTTTTATTTAGTAAATTTCCATACTTGATTATATTGCCTCCTTCATTCATCTAGAGACAATGCCATCATCATCATTTATGATTGGAATTAATGGTCCTACACTTTTTAATCATTAAATTTGAATAAAATACTAACTTGTTTGCCCTTAGGTTACTTAGTTGTCTTTCAGCTATGTGGGAAGTGGGCATTCTTTTCAGCACTGTTAAAATGGATTCTGACTGAATTAGTTACAGTATTTCATTACTTCACATCATGGTTGTTCTTACAAAAAGTTTATTTTGTTGGAAACATTTTGTTCAATAAATTGTCATAACCTTGATCCAATATGAAAAATATATTGGCAGTAAATTCTATTTACTGATGCAAATACTGTTTAAATATAACAGAATTTTAAAATTTGTATTGATTTTGCTTGTATTTGGAAAAACTGTATGCCTTTTTCTGGAGCAATGTTTCTCAAACTATATATTGCAGGTTCCAAGGGAGTTAATGAAAGGTTCAAAGAGTTTTAAAAACATAAAAAGAATTTTAGATAGTGTATATTAAATATTAATAACATTCATTGTTTAGAGAGAAAAAGCAAAAATAATATGCTGACTCACTGGGGACACCATCTCAGTTCCTTCAGGATTGGGGATGGGAAAAGCAGCAATAGGTCCCAGTAGCAAGAGGGAGGTGGGGATTGCATGGCAGAGCTAACCAGGGACAGAACAGCTGTGGGTGGAGAGTAAAGATGGTTGGTTACCTGTTCCCTGGCCAACTGACTGTTTAGGAAAGGCTCCATGAAGACTAATGATCCTGAAGGAGGATGGTGCATTCAAAATGTTTGAGAAATAGTACTCCAAAATGTATTGAAATATGGATTTTGTGTCTGACATTGTGGGTTAATATTGATGCATGGTCATTTATGGAACATTTTTTAGGTTACTCCAAATTTTAGTACTTAAATTCTAAACTTTCTCTGCCAGGCTATTCCCATGGGTCAAGTATTTAACTCTTTGGACTTGAAAACTTTTTAGTTTTGTTGCTGTATCAGCCATTCCCCTTGCCCTGACCAGCCTTCCAAAAGGAACTGCAGCAGGAAAATCTCTGCTCCTTGGAAGAGAATTAACTCGGGGATAACACTGATCTCCAAGGCATCCAATTGAGAAATACTTGAATGGAGTTCCGTGTGGTTTTTCCTGTTCAGTGTGCCTGCATATGGTTCACTGAGAGGCTGCCATTGAACTGGGGAGCTTCATGAGCTGGTTTACTTACAGGTGACCAGATTGACTTGAAGTGAACAACTGAGGTCTCTAAATTACAATGCAAAATGCCACGTAGATGCACCATACCTGCAGACCATGTTCTGAAGGCTTTCTTTTCAGCCAAGGGGGTCTGAAGGCTTTTAATTCTTTATAAAAATGAAAGGTGAATTCCTACAGCACAAGGCGATAGGTACAACAGCGCTCTCAGCATGTTGAGCTACAACCTGAAGAGACAATTTGAATGGTTTTACCATGTAGAAATTCTCACTGAGCTATTGGTGAAGTCACGATAACTACTTTTTTCTTTTAAAAGTTGTGGCCAGTTTTTAAATTTGGATTTCGCTTTTTCTACTAGTTAGACAGCTTTTCTGTTTCTGTGGAAATAAGCAGAGAGTTGAGTTTGGCAATACAAAAGAAATTTGGAAAATAGACGAGAATGTTTTGAGACAATCCTACAGGATTGTGCTTCCACTTGTACTAGATTGTGTTACAATTTCTATACCCTTGGGAGCTCCAGGTGCCCTGGGAAAAGGTACCCGCGTTGCCATCCTGTGAGGTAACAATATCCATTCAGACTCTCACCAATTACACTGTATTTTCACCTCTGAAGGTGTCTGACATGGGAACAGTTATCTTCAGTAAACAAGATAGCTTGTGGTTTTCTGTGGTAGACCGAATACCATTTCTTCCTACTGCATTCACTGTTGTAACTACCTTCTTGTGCTAAAAACATAAACCAAAATAGGCATTTTTCAAAGGTGTAGAAACGCAAACTGATTTCCAACATCAACCAGCGAATTGTCTGGAGGACAAACTAAGCTGTATGTTGGGGCTGTGTATTATACTGAAAAGAATCCTTAGGCTTTAGCAAATTTTTTTTCTTTTTTTCAGAAATTAGGCCAGTATCAGTAGTATTTAAATAATTGCAGCCAGGTATTCCAGGCTGTAACGTGAGGAAAATCCTTTACCTGTGTCCTCTAGCCCTCCAGCAGCTCGTCAGGACTGCCAGAGGCACATCAACCCCTTGTACGTCCAGATCACTCTTATGCTTGAGCATGACTTTCCTTACATGACATAAACTCCTATTCAGTGCCACCAGTCTAGTTTCTGGGGCTCTCTTTCCTCTTATCTACCTATTCATGCAGGTAAAGTAAATGGTAGTCTTCTTCTTTTTAAGTAGAGAAGAGCAAACCCCTACCCAGGCAGTCTTCCTCCAAGTGCTCCTGCTGGTATAAGCCATGAGCAAACAGCTTGGGCTTAACAAGTGTAAGCAGTATCTAGGTCACAACATTCTTTTGGTTTACAATGAAAATCAGTTCAACAAGCTACTCAGCAAGGTGTACTTGTCACAGAAGTGCAAGGTATCGGAAAGGCAGTAACTAGTGCGCTATTAGTGAGTGGTTCTAAACCAGCTATGGCTACATTGTCACAGATGAAAATTTAAAGGTTTTTGTTTTTCTGAAAGGGGGGGGGGAGGGGAGTTCAGGGTGTTTTTTATGGGTTGGGTTTGGGGTTTTTTTACCCTGTTTTACCACCAGCTATATTCTTACTTTTGCAGATTTTTGTCTTGTTTTTAGTGGTTGTAAAGTCTTTTACCTGTCTGATTTTGTGTGTGTGTCTTTCTTCCTCTCTTCCTGTAAATATTGGCAGTCTTTCCTTGGACTGGCTATAGGATACTCACATTAACTCTAATGAGCAAGGAAAGAATTAAGCAGTATCACTGTTTATAGGATGCAGTTTTCGAACATTCAGAAAGAGAAAACTTATGTCAGTTTGTAGCTGGTGCTTTAAAGGGGGACTTGCAAAGTTTTAATAAGTAAATTTTAAGCATACATTTTATTATGTTTGAGATAAATAACATCTAACACATTTCTGTTCCTAAAACAAGGCAATAACTGGCTAAAGCATGAGGTTTCCTAAGTGATATTCATTGTTCCTACATACGGATTTTAAAAAAGTAATGCAATGGTGGGACTTTGCTTGATAAGCATAAATTTGAACAGCTTATCTCTGGTTTATGAAAGGCCAACATTTTGAGAAAGTTCCTGCTTTTAAACTTTTGGGGTTTTCTGCACTATAGGCATAATGTTACAGTGTCAAGATTAGTATCTACAAAATGAGAACAGATTATTCTGCAGAGGAATGCCCTTTTGGTCTGTTAAAAAGTATTGTTAATAATGCTGGCAGAAGGAACTTTTTATGCACCTGTTTAGTCAACATTTAGCACTTCTCTGCTGTCAATACAAAGTGAAATGTTTGTATTCTCCAGTAGATAGTAAGGTCAGAAATTATAGGTATAATGACCTCTCTTCAATCCTGGCACTTCTTTTTTCAAGGAGTTAAATTCCAAAAATATAGGGGGGAAAAAACTCCTTCTAAGCAAAACTCAGCATTTTTTAATATTAGATTAATTTTAGGGCATACGACGATGCTCTTGTACTTGCTGTTTTGCTGGTTTTCTTTTGCTTTTGTTTGAGTTTAGGTATCACACAAACCAAGCCACATAAGGCTTTCCTTATTAGGTAGACATGTTATTAAGTAGACTACAGCAAACAAAGTTTTCTTCTCATTTAATATTTCTGTATCTGTGTAGAGACTGTTAGAAAGTCTTGCTGTAATTTTCAGCCCTCCAGTGATTTAATAAAGTTAGTTAAACTAAGGAAGAAAAAAGTGTGCCTAATTCACGAGATAGAGAGATGTGATTAAGGAAGGATCCTGTTTGGACTGGAATGATAGCTAGAATGCATGATTATTCTGCAAGGAGGGTACAATTTATTTACCTGTGAGTAAATGTTATTTTGTGATGAGAGTGCCCAGGGGAATGATGAATAATAATAATCTCCAGTTCATTCTGTGTGTTCTGAGGATGCAATACCTATTTAGCAGCATCTGCAGGCATAAACTGAAGCTTTTACAGTTAATTCTTAAGCTGTAGAACAGATGGGGGGACTTGACATTCAATTTAATGCCTACTTATGCACCTTTTACTGTAAACTAGACTTTTTCTTTACAATATTAGTTTAATTAAGGAATTAACTGGATTCTGTATGTTATTTACTCGTTAAGATTACAGCAGTAGCTCTACTGATCACTACTTTTATGGGCATTGGCAATAATCTTGCTGTGCTGAAGGGAAAAAGATGTAATCAGAGGAGTCAATTTTATAAGCACAGTGCATGTGCATTCATAGACCTGTCTCCTTAGCATGAGTGCTTTTTGAGTCAGTTTAAGAGCACACAAAACATTAGAAATGCTAACTATTTCTTTAGCTTTCTGAACTGTAGTCTGTTTATGGCTTTTTCAAATAAAAAATATATAATATTTAAGGATAATCTTGATTATTTCTCTTTCTCTTTTGAACCAGCCTCTTATTCCTAGAAGTCCTACAAGCAGTGTTGCTACGCCATCCAGTACTATCAGCACACCTACAAAAAGAGACAGCTCTGCCCTTCAGGATCTCTACATACCCCCTCCTCCAACAGAACCTTATGTTCCAAGGTAAAAAAGATCATTTCAGGGTACAGTTTGATGTAAAAAATATTTTTGAGGTCACTGACCATTTAATTCCTACCCATTTATCAGCCTGCCCTGCAGAATAAGCTGTTTTTTGCAGGTGAACTGATTATTAAGGGTAGATACGTTGAATCAGACCCACAATGTTCTGAATCAGTGTCTTGTCCTCAAAACGGACAGTAGCCTTTAGAAAAGAGGGTTTGGTACCTGTTTTCTGAAAGACTGTGTAATCAATTGACTGTAACAAGTCTCATCCTCTTTCAGAAGGGCAAAAGTTACCTGAGACCCTGAATCTGTAACCAGAAAAGGAGTTTGTATCTGTCTCCGTGCCTAATTACCTTGATGCAACAAGGGAGGATGAGCTGAAAGCAAGCAACTTTCAGCTTCAACAACAGCAATTATAAGTCCTGCCATAATGTTTTCTTTTTTAGATATATTTGATTAGATAGTATTACAGCAAATTTCAGGATTGTGTTTTGGTGTGGCCACTCTGCTAGACTGTGCAGTGACTGTCTTGTTCCCTGTAAACATACTTGCTACTCTAACCTGCCACCTGGTCTCTGGGCTTTCTGAGCCAGAAAAGCAGCAGCTCTTTCTTGCAGATTCATCAACCTACCTTTACGTGACCTCAGATGATGCAGTATAATTCCATAATGTACAGATACTGCTTTCCTAAAATTTTGAGACAATTATGGTCTACAAATAATACAGAAGTAGCTTCCCAAAGGTCTAGGAATGTATTTTAGAGGAATCAGAATTTTTAAAACTTCTGTATTCTTAGACAGAGGCTATCACATGTCCAGTCAATGTATTTTTAAATTACTTCTTGCTTTTCTTTTAGTTAGTCTATTAGTTTCGTCTTTTAGTTCTTGGAAAGGCTGTCAGGGCAGCATGTCCTCTCTTGTACCCGAGTTTCTTGTAGCTGAGTTTTTCTTAGACTTTCTTACCAGTCACTCTTCTTGCCAATTAGTGAGATGTATGACCTGATACTGACAAGAATTTCCAGGGGGTCATCCAAGAGTGAAGTATAAGGCAAATTAAATTGCCCAGTGGGGAGCAGAAGTTGTGATTCTGTGATAATTTCTTACTCTTCAGAGATACGAAAAACCTTCCTGGGCAAAAGAGGGACTTTGCACTTTATGGTGACGTCACAAGCCTTTTGTGAAGCCTTAAGTTGTGTCCCGTGTTCCTTCCTCATCCCTGCCTCATCTGTAGGCAGTTTGGTTACTATTTCTTGGGGGGAAAAAAGGCCATTTTATTTCAAATGTGATATGTATAATACAGTTGAACTTGCTGACATAGTTAGTCTAATGTTTGTCTTAGAGTGACATAGACAAACATAGTACCTGTTCTAGTTCACTATTTTTTGGGCTTTTAATTATATAAAAACACAGTCAGTCATGACATTTGAATTGTTCACAGAAATTGAATGTATATTTTATCTCCCTCATAACAATATTTTATTATGCTTATGTAAATATTTTAAAGACATTGTTTTCAGAAAATTGACGGTAAAGAACAAAGTATTTAATTCTAATCCATTAACAAAAAAGCTGGGGAAAAAAGCCCCTAAAACATAGTCTTAGGTTTGTTTCTTCTTGAATGCAGTAGTTATATGGTGAAGACCTGTTGCTCCTGAAACTATACTATCTTAAAAGAAGTAGTGCCTTTGTACTGCTTCTGATTATGTTTATTATCACAAAAGTACTTTTATTTGATAAGAAATGCATCTCTTTTTAAAGTATTTTTAGTGATCATTCAGTACTCATCAGTTTTTGAGTTCTGTTCTAGAAACTGAGATCTTCAAAATATATTTTGATTATTTATTGATAACATCTCTTAAATCATTATGATAATGCAGTAGTTTGGAACAATTCTGATTAAATCTTATAATACATATTAGTACAAGCTGTAATCTTATGGAGTGATTAAGCTTGAACTTTTTTATCTGCTTAATTCTGCTGGACTGTACTTCATTTCACCTGTCACATAGTGTACAGTGTTTCTGCATAATTTGTTTTTGCATTTCATCAGTTTTTTGTCCGAGATTAAGTATATTAAATCATGTCTTTATTTTAAGTATTATCAAACTGTTTAGCATGTGTTTCTCAGTTTGTTGCTGCCATTCCAAAAAAAAAACCAAAACAAAACAAACAAGCACTTCTTTTCTTACTGAAATAGAGTAAAAGACTTGATATTTTTATACAATTTGTAAAACCCAAGACCAGGCCGCCTCAGTGATGATACCCACAGACAGCACAGCTGCTGACATAAACTGCACATGGATGGCATGACAAAAAGGGACCAACACTTTCCATGTGCCAGTTGCTTAGAAGTGTTGGTCATAAGTCAGTGCCTGCTCAAATTTGTGGAATACCTTTAGGGATGAGTACTGCAGCCCTCATCTCCAGAGGGCTGTGTTTGCCTGGTGGCTCTGCACTTAACTCTGTGCTCACAGCAAAGACCCGTCCAGCTCAGGCTGCCCTGCTTTCCTCGTGCCAGCCCCTGATGAGAGTTGCAGGACTGATTAACATCTGGCTGTTTTGTGTCAGTCTCCATTGTGCTACTTGCTGGAGTCCCCCCATGCTATCAGCACAGAAAGTCTTTCTGTGATCAGAGGTGATCCCACAGCCCTGCTGGGGCGACACCAGCCCCCCTCACTGAGCCAACACCAATGCTGCTCTGGGAAAGCAACCTGCCAAAGCAAGGACAGAAGGACTCCAGCAAGCGCATATGGCCCCAGCTTCTCTTGAATGTCTCCCATCCATTTTGCTGCCCAGAAATATCTGTCTGATTATATCTTTTGCAACCATCTCCAGGCACAATTCTACCAGCAGGTTTACTAAATGAGCCCTGGTTCATTTAGTGCAGGAGAGGACTCCTAACCCAGTACAGCTTGCTCTCTTGGTCGATGCCTTTGAGTAGTTTGCATTTTCAAAGAGTAGGGCAGGGGTGCAGGAAAGCCAAAATTATTATCTTGGGGATCTGACACAAACTCCAAAGTGAGCACTGTCCTGGGATAGCATCTTATGAGCCGTTGTTACACACCATATTTGCTACTGCATGGATGTACCTGTACAACTTCTAGACCTGGATGGATTGTGCAAGACTATGTCAGATGTCTGTACATCACTGTGCTTGGTTCTTCTTGATCTGGGGTTAATTTGTAAAGAACCAGATTGAGTTTCTGGTGCTCCATATAGCCATGTCTTAAAACTATACGATGTATTTAAAAATGCACATCGAGAAAAGTAAGGTAAACATTATTCCTCTGCCCTGAATCACAGAAAGAGGTAGATTCCAAAAATAACAAGAAAAAAAAAAAAGAGTAGATGCACATCAATTTTATTTCTATAATTCTTTTCAAGATAAACCAGTGAGATGGATAAGTCTGTAAAAGAATTGAATAAGCAGAGATGTGTGAGGTAACTGGCATATACAGGCATACATATGCATATATGATGTGTGATCCTGATGTGGGTGGATGTCATCATCTGTTTTGGTGCATGAAATACTGATACAGGCCCATGTTTATTGAAATATTTGCAGTTTTAAAACAGCGATGTTTTATCTCAATATACTAAAACCCTCTTTTTTTTTTAACTAAAGGGATGAAAAGGGAAATCTCCCCTGTGACGATGTTGGCAGACATATAGTGGGCAAACCGGTTCATACAGGATCCGAATCTCCAAACTCATTTCTTGACCAGGAATATCGGAAACGCTTTAATGTGGTTGAAGAAGATGCAGTTTTATACTGCTATGAATATGAGAAAGGAAGAACAAGTGGTCCTGGAAGGAGAGAGAGCACACCGACATATGGTATGGCATTGATCTAATAAAGATAATCACCTTTTTTTGATTTTAGGATTTTCGTGCATCTGCTTTTGTTTTTAACCATGAAAATATTTCTGGTGGCCACTGATTTTGCTAAGAATTCTATACTACTTTAGTCCAATTTCAACCTAAGAGCTTTATTCTGTTAAAGGAAAAAAATATACTTACCATATTAGGGAGGGCAAGTCCAGTTTTATATCAATGGTTTTTCTTAATATAGGTTATATAATTTTGTTATCAACTTAGTTTTCCAGATTATGTTTCAGTATCATTTTACAGTAAAAAGCAACTAGCAGAAGCCCATATTTTTTTACTAAAAATATGATGAGATGAAATTGTTCTCTCAGTATAAGGGCAAGGCTTGCATAAGTTTAGTAATTCAGCATTGGAAACATTTTCCCAGGTATAAAAATGATCACAACCACTTCAGATTTACCAAGAGATGACATGCTACTTTCATGCTGCACTGCTCTCTAAAACTCTTTAGTTTTTATCTAGTCCCAGAATTGAAATATGACTGATGACAGTGTGCTTTTATTTTTTGTAATACTATATGAACCTCCTGTAACTTCCTGTATGGGAAGTGATTGCATTTACATATAGCAGTTCCTCTTTATTTGAGATTATAGGTTGTTTAAGAAAGAATTTTGCATTTTTAGGTCATGCACATGTATTCATGCTACTTCCACATCTTGGATTTTTGGCTTATTTAGGATGAAAATTCAGAAACAATTTCTGGTGAGAGTTCTGATGCTCAAACCCTTGTACTCCCAGTTATTTTCCCTTTGAACCTGTTGGAACCCTTCCCTTAGCTATTGTAACTTGTTTCAGCTTTGGACTGGGAGAATTGGTTTTCTGTTGCCAAGTATAAAATTGTGCAGGCATAGAGTTTTTAGGCTGTAGAAGCAAATGAAGAGGAAATACCAAGTTTTAAAAAAAGTATTTTTACTGCTATGGTATTAGCTGAGCACACACTTGAATATTTTTTCACCCTACTTGCTATATTGCCTCAATTTTTAAACTGAGCATAAGCTGTATTTTGGAGTTGTTATAGTAATCCTGTCATCATATAGCTTTGTGAAGAAAATAGATGTAATTTATGAGAAAGCATAGATTTAGTACATCATGCAGCCAAGCTCCAAAACCACCTGGGAACCTTGATATAAATTGAGCTTGAGCTGTGTAAAGTATCCTCAGGACCTGGAGCAATGTGCTTGCACAACATAAAAGGTTGCATTTTCATAAAATGCACCCTTTCTACACAAGCACATGATCCTGCTGCAAAATCTTCAGTATCCTTTTGATTTCAAAGTGTTTCCAGGTTTTCTAACAATGCCCACTGCATGCAAAATAACTACTAAGTTTTCAAAATGGCTATATCAATTTTATTACTCCAGTATTTCAGATAATACAATTGGTGAATGCAGTTGGCTCCATTACCAGAGATGTACTCTCTGTTCCAGACATTAAATTTTAATACTGGTGGTTGAGAGTGAAAAAACCCACATTTCTTCTTCAAGGACTTCTAAATCCATTATTTTGTTATAGGATAGCTTTTTTAGCCTTTTTTTCTGTTAGCAGAAAGGGTTATAAAGGCATGGATCAAAGACTGCACTGAAAGTCAGTCATTATTTAACACATTTGTTATACAGCCTTTCACGTTTGATCTCACTTCTTTTTTAATGAATTCACACCATCAAGTCTATTTCCATTTAAATGTGTTTTCTAAAACTATTTTAAAAACATTTCAGCATTAAATTTTTAAGTTTCCCACATGGCATTTGTTATCACAAGGTTTGTGGCTAGGCATGACCTTAGGTTTTCACAGAAATCTGGAAAATGACAATAACACTCTTCTGGCTTATGGTGATCCATTAAAGAAGGTCAAAGTAAGTGCCAAGGCCTACTGAAATAATTGTTTTTAACATGTACTGATCATTAGTTATGGAGTGGTGTCAAGTTTGTTTTTTTTTTTAATAACTTCTCAGTTCTCTTTCAAGAGAGGTTAATAAGGCCCTCCATAATTTCTTTTTTGGAATCCTGTGACTTTTTTTGACAACATTAACAAAGAGATTTCTCTTTCGAGCTCTTACTGGCTTTGTATAAATTTGCTAGTTGGCCTTGGAAAGCTTCTGTTCATATCCCAAGGAAGAAATTTCCTGAGTGTAGTCAGCAGGGAAAAGAGGTTTAGGGAATTCATGGGGGTTAAAAATAAGGTGATTAGGAGAGGTAACAGGTAAATGAAACTTAAGGAAAGAAACAAATTTGCTTACTGCAGTTTTAATGCCAGATACAAAATCAGATGAAGGTTTTGTAGAAAATTTGTTTTGTTACTTTTGATAACCATCAGACTCTACACAATTTTGTAGCTTTTGTATTTTATTAAGTGTGCAGTATCTATCAATAAGATACCGTGGGTTAAGCCTTACAAAGAAAAGAAAGTTTTATTTCTAGAAAAAGAAACTGTCGAAAGCTACTTCTGATCAAGTAAACATAAGCTGAATACATCCCCACTCAGGAAATGACTTCATAACTGTGTGATAAATCTCACTGGCTTCACTCAGACTTAAATATGTGTCCATAAATAGTAAAATGAATGATAAATCACAAGTTTAGAATATACGTTATATTCCTGAACTGTGATGTATTTGTGACCCGATCCTGTGGTTTTTACAGTACATACAGCTTTTTTGTCAATTTTTTTTAATAGATAATAAAAACATTTACCCTTATGCTGCCTGCATGGTATTGGCATGTTTTCCATGGACACAATACTTCTGTAGGGAGATAGACATGTTTGAATATTTGTTTTCATTATAAATAGGTCTTTCTTTTTCAATGTATCATGGATTTAACCTCAGAAATGTGAAATAAGACCTTTATGGAGGGGTTCTCTACTAAAACAATTTTCAAGACTTCTGAAGTTTCTACTTTTAGCTTTGCTACTTTTGAAATAAAATTATTTACCCAGTTTTTGGGTTTGTGACTGGTAGATTGATTTAAAGAAGAACGGAGGCTGCCCTTGTTGGGAAAACATTTTGTTTTCAGTCTTACAGATATTGTGCTGTATGCTACTCTGTGTTTTGGTTTTGTTTAACTTCCTCAAGCATTCAGACCACTCTAAGTAACCTCACTAAGTTCCATAGCACACTTTCACTGATTTTCAACTATATTTGTGCAATCCTTAAGCAGGAATCATAGTTTACAGCATTGTTTTAAACCAATTTGTCAGCTTCCAATCAAAATTTAAAAGACAGGATAGTCTTCAGCTTTTCTGTCTTCTGCTGTCTAAAGTCAAAGTGAATTTGGCAATAATAATGTATTTTGCTTTCTGTGGATGAAATGCTACAAAAGAAATTACATGTAGAGGTTTTCTGCTTCCTTTCTTACTCAGTCACTGATGGATCTTTTAGGCCCACCAATAAATGTGCTGTTTGTGAAGGTACTTTAGTGATATGCACACATTTCTGTTACCAACAACTCACATATGCTTTAAAACAGTTCTCCCATGTGTGTGCCAGGAGCTTCCAGAATAAAAGATATTGTTTAGTGATAATTTGATTGTGTTTGTCAGTGTCAGACATCAGTCCGATGAAGATTTTGTGGGATACTGGATTTGTTTTCTAAACTTAAAAAAAAAAAAAAATCCATCAAATACTTAGCTGCTTTTTTTTCTGTTAAAGAAAACAGAACTCCTATCTTAACCTCTTACTCAGAGGCAACACTGCATCCTCTTTCGTAAGTGACACTGTAGAATAGCAGCTTAGCTCATAATTTGTTTTTTCTTCTAAAGAATGTTAGTTTAATGCTGCCTTATGGTGCGTGATCTCAATTTTTTTCTCACTTTCCAGGGAAGCTAAGACCTATTTCTATGCCAGTAGAGTATAACTGGGTGGGGGATTATGAAGACCCCAATAAAATAAAAAGAGATACTAGGAGAGGTAAGCGATTTGAACACACCTTTTATACAAGGCATTATGGATTTTATCTTGCTTTAAGCTATATATTTCAACCTCATTTTGCTGCTTGCTTAGCTGTATATTTTTCTGAACCTGTTTTGGGTTTTTCTTTTTCACATATACTTAATTTTTTGCAGCACCTATTTTAGGATTGAGGAAGTTGTTTAGCCAGACAAAAGAAAGTCATGACTGCAAAGCCATGAAGTTTGTCTTAGCTTCATATTGGCATTTCAGCTGTATTATCTTGTCCATTTTGAAACTGGCCTTAATTTTATAATACTAGAGGACAAATGTGTGATTATTACTGTTAAATATTTTTTATGTATAAATGAGAATTATATGTCATATTTCTCTGCCTTCCTGAGTTCTTTTTGGATGGAAAACATTTTAGAGCAGCATGGGATTCACCTCAAAATCATAGAGGTTTAAGTTCTTCCAAATTTTGGGTTGTGAGGCTTGGATACATACCTCCACATACAAAATTATGACCTCTGTGATGGCTACTATCACCCAGGAACAAGATGTTACAGTAATGATAGGTCTTTCTGGTAAAAATATGAACTAAATGTTCAGTAGGGATCAAAAAAGGAAACACTTAGGAATTATTAGGAAAAGAATACAAGAATACAAATTTAGACAAATTCTTAGGCTGCTGTGTCAGTTGTTGCTTATGGGGGGGAAGGAGGGTGCAGTTCCAACCTCTTTAATCTCTTAAGAAAAATGCAGTAGAATTGAAGAAGGTTTAGGAGACAACAAAAATTAATCAGATACCTGAAGTTACTTCCAAACCAGGGTCAATTAAATAGGTTGGCCATCATCAGATGGGGGAATGTAGGCAGGGCATAATAAAGGTTTATAAAGTCTTGTGTGAAATGAAATAAGGAAATAGGTTTGTCACAGTTTAATCTGAAACAAGACCTAAGAGATTGAATGTCTCTGCTAAATACTGGTTAAAAAGAAAATGAGCAGGCTTCTCGTGCAGTCTGGGTTCAAGCTAAGGCACCTCTTGCCACAGGAGGTTGTGCATACTAGAAGTTCACATTAATGCAAGGAAAGGCCAGACAATTTTAGAAAAGGAAATCCCCTGAGGTTTCCTAAATTCACAGCCATTGCTTCTGGGTCAGGATATCTCTCAGCTGCAAACTGGTAGATGCTTCAGGGTGTTCAGGAAAAGTTTGTATGATATTGTGAATGATCTCCAGTGAATGTTCAAAGCAAATTACTTTTAAATGTATGGCACCACTGATATTTGCATTCATTAGGACTCATGCTAAAAAGAGCAAAAAAAAATTATCATAAGTCTATTATTGCTCATTTTTTTAACACTCAAAGACAAAATTTATTGATGTGGGATTTCCCTTATATTCTGTTCCCTTTATCATCAAATATATCAGAAAACTGTAGGATTCATGAATTAGCCCTACCGAAAGTTTTAATTTCTTATTATATCTGAACCAAAGAAGCAAATGTGTTTTGTTAATGAATTAGTCTTGAAGAATTAAAATTGACAGTAGATCTTAGCAAGAATATTGCATGTTTTCGTAGCAGGATTAACAGGCATACAACAGTTCACAAAGATCTTTTGCATTACTTTCCTTTCAACAGAAAATTCATTGCTTCGTTATATGAGCAATGAGAAAATAGGTCAAGAAGACTACATGTTTCAAAGGAATAGCAAAAAGGATACTGGGAAAAAGTCCAAAAAGAAGGGAGACAAGAGTAGTAGTCCCAGTCACTACTCACTTTTGCCTAGTTTACAAATGGACTCACTGAGACAAGAAGTCATGGGCACACCTGGACCAGAAACTGCTTTGTACCATGTGAGTAAAAATAACATTTACAAAAGCCATTTGTCTGTGCTCATGATAAGAGACTGCCTTGGTTTTATAGTGGTGTTGAAACCTCCTTTTGGACTGCTGCTGTTGTGCTGATTCCTATTCTTCCGACAAACAATTACATCTCAAAGAATTATTTTAGAATTCTTTATTTTGCTGTTAAAATGTGGAATGGACATCAGTGTTTTATCTCCTTGATCTACAAGATATCACATTTAAAATGCAGTGTGGTATCTCTGCCTTGACCCATTTGTTACTGGTGGAAAGAGAAGAAGCAGCACTTTCCAGACTGCCTAGAAACCTTCTTTACAGCATCTTTGTCATTGCAATGTGCTAAGTGTTGTCAAACAACCCCTTTACTACAGGTACTTGAAAGGCCTGATATTGGCAGGAACACCTGTGGGAGATGTTTTTTTTTTTAATTTGAGGTAAGGGGAGCCCTTATGAGTGTAAATGTTTTTAACAAATAGCCCTTAATAATGCAAGTATAAATGTAAAAGAAGGGATTCTTATTAATAGGTTGTAAAAGGAAAATTGCAGTAACTTGCTAGATTTTAAACGTGTCAGAAAAAAGGAGTTAGAAGATCACGATATATTTTAGATAACACATTCACCCCATAGAAGTATTTACATTTTAAATCTCAGTAAAAGATGTCAGTATAGAGAAATATATTCACAGTAACTGTACAGCAAAACAATAGAAATAATTAACATTATCTTCATGTATTAACAAAGAGTATGTAATGTAGATACCCAGTGTCCAAAGGAGATGGCAATGTGGGCTTGTCAGGAAGTCTACTGTGCAAACTAGCAAGTGGAGCTTCTCTGAACCTTTCAGACAACTTTCAATTTGGCCTCATGTTGTAAAACATCACTGCTGATTTTTGCAGTATACTTGGTGTAGATTAATTGAGACTAATGGAGCCTTTACATCCTTTTATACCATCTGAATGCTTGGTCCACTGGTTTCTAAAACTCCTTAGTATGCTGCAGTGTATAAGTAAGTCTGATAAATGTTAGAGAATATGTCACTTAGTATTAAAAGTAAGTGCTTGTGGTACACTTTAATTAAATCAGGTCTCCAAATTCAAGAATTGTTATTTCCTTTCTTTATTTTTTGTAGTAGTTTAGGTAAGACAACAGACTTTTTTTTTGTTACATTCTTATTTCCAACTTTACTTCTATGCTCTTTTTGTGAGTTGGAAAGCTGATAGTGGGGAGATTTCCATTTGCAAAGACAGATATGTATTTTCCCTAATACACAGAGCTGAGGAGATTGCAAGTGTCCCCAAACTGTCCTCTTCATAATGTCTGCAGTCTTTCCTAGAAGGAATCTAATCAGTGCAAGAGCGAGTGAAATCAAATATTTACCGAACAAAATGGAAAAATGTTTTAAGGAAGGACTTTCTGCCCTGTCAAGAACAATGTAGTCAATTTGTGACACTTTCCATGCATTAAGAGAATTCTCATCTCTCAGTAACTTTTCTTAGTATATGATAAATTCTTGACACTATGCAGTGAGAAAAACTTTTTTTTTACGGTGCCATCTTTGGTTTTACTTTTGCTTCTTCTGTTATCTATTACATCTAATTTCCAAGTTATGCACAAAAATAAATGATTTACATAGGAACTGGAAGATTCTTCAAAATTCTGGTGTGAAAGTTAATGAGCAATAGAAAACGTATAATTGACAAACATTTTTCATGTACTTTAGGTATTCATCTACAAAACACTTGAACTGCTAACACCACAAATTTCACCACTAACTGCTAATTCTTCTTGTGCATCATTACCATTAAAGGATGTCTCTCTCTATAATGCCATTAAATCTTCAGCATCTTTTTGAAAATATAGTAGGAGCTTATTCATTTATAAAAATAAATAAAGATTATTCGTCCTTTAGAATACAAATCAGTATTGATCTGCTAACTGCCTTTGAAGCAAAATGCATGAAGTAAACAGAAAGAGGAAGCTTGGGCCATTGATTTGTCCCAGGGGAAATGGGAAGGAGCCCTTTACAGAGCATTTACAGCCCTCTGTAGCTGAATATTGCTGATGCTATCGCTGGAAGTTGGCTCCTATCATGCACTACAATACAGTTTCCTTTTTGTGGTGGTGGCATCCAAGCATTCTGCCTTATGAAACCCTAATCTAGTTTGCACAGGGGGCTGTATATCTTTGCCACATAGCAGAGCCAAAGGTTTTGTAATAAATTGAACAGAACTTTTTTTAAATCTCAAAAAAAACGGTGCAGTGAGCAGATAAAGAATGGGGGAGTACAGATAAAACACAAGGAACTCATATCTCTTTACAGTACAATTTTATTAAACTATAGATAACAAATAAGACAATGAAAACATATATTATTCTCAACTTGCAAATTGCATCTCAAAGATCACTAAAAAGTGTCTGCCCTATTACAGAATATTTTTTACAAGCATCAGCTACCTCATTTTCACAAAGAATTTGGACTTTTTGTAAATGGAAGCCTCTGGATGCACATGAGTTCAGTGCAAAGGAATGGTGACAAGTCCAAAAACTGCTCTAATAGTTGGGAAAGAGGTGGAGGTTTTTGTTGGATTTTGGTTTGGATTTTTCTAAGAAGTCGATGGGGGTTTTTTTTCAATCTAGAATATCAGAGGAAGAGAGGATATTGTGCCTCTCTGTGCTGTTTACCACAAACCAGTGGACTTTCCTGAAGTAAAGAGCAGCTTCTACCAGGTGGCTAGAGTTGAACTAATAGCTATGGTGTCTCAATTGTTTGTATAAGGTCCCAGGGCTAGAGAACACTCCATCAGTGTTGTTAAGTAACTCCAATCCCTGCTTGCTCTTGTTGTTAAAAGTTAGCCTGTTAGCCTGTGTTTCACCTGGCTTCTGTGTCCAGCCTTAGTTATAAATATACAATTATCCTCTGAATTTAAAGGTCTTTTGTTACCAAATTTTATCTCCCAATGTAGGAATTTACAGGTTATAATCAAATAAGTTTTTTGCCTTCTCTTTCTTAAAATAAATAGCATGAGCATCTTGGGTGTTTCATCAGAGACTGTGTTTTCATATCCTTTCCTCATTCTCATAATTCTTTCAGATCCTTATATTTAATTCTAAAGTATCCTAAGCATCCTTCCTAAAGTATGTATGCCAGAATAGAAAATCAGATTCCAGGAGCTGGAAAGGAAGATAATATAACCTTTCTATTTCTGTTCACTACCTCTCTCTTAAAATATTTAAAGGACTGTTTACCTATTTTAAGCATAGCCTTGGAGCAGGAATGTGTTTATTACTTGGGTTTAGTTTTATTTTTTCTGTAATGACACTTTTTAAAATCACTTATTTGCAAAAGTGGTATTCCCAATCTAATTATTTATATCTTACATTTTTATTTCTTAAATATATAACATTGTGTATGATTGGTCATGTTGAAACGTATGACTTCTTGGGTATGCTTGCTGAGTAATGTGTGTCTCTGAAGCAACCCGAAGTATGAAATATGTGAGAGTAAGGACTCTGGACTGTCAAATTGGGCCACTGTCCAAGTCCATAACGTGAGTATTGAAGCTCCAGGAATATGGGGTCTGGTGTGGAATAGAATTAACAAAACTGTTCTTCTGAAATTACCTTTTTAATATGCATATTCTGTAAAATGAAAAACATGCACATTTAATTTCTTATTTTTTTTTCTCTTGTATTTTCTTTTCACTTTTTCTGAGTTGCCTGGAATAGAAGCCATGCTGCTCACTCAGCTTTCAGGTCTCGTGTCATTCACTGGTCTTTGATTCTGTGTTACCTCTATTCAATGATGTTTTCATTCTATTTTGAGTCCTTTGATATAAATAATAAATAATTTTTGACTAAAGATGATTCCCAATGGTTAACGATTAATTCCCCTTACAATTCTAGGCCTCCTTCCTTTTGAATTTTGCAACCATTGATGTGAGCAGGTTGATTACCTTTTTACTGTCAAGGTTTTCTGCAGAAAAGCAGCTTTTACAATTATGCTGACTTTAACTCCTACTGCTTTTATACATGGCTCTATAGAAAAGAAAAATCGTTGATCAAAAAACTGCACTGCTGAATTAATGTCAACAGAAATGGTGTGGTTTTGTGCTGTAAACAAAATGGATGGTGTTAAAAAATGACCATGGTAATGCAGAAGTGCCTGGTTGCTGTTTATTTGCTAAAAGTTATTCAGTGAAATCCAGCAGATTCAAATTGTTCTGTTCTAAAGTGATCACAAGAATGTGGCGGTCTAGCAGTTTTTGACTCTCACAATACTAAACTTGCATAAAATCACTGGGTTTAACAGCTTTGTTTCTGTCATTGATCTGTCATTGCAATCAAAACCGTGTGGTCAAGGGCGCATTTCAGTTACGGCCTTGAAAACTGAACAGCGTTCAGTTGTGTCCACTGAACGTAACTGATGTGATGGCTGAGACCAGCAGCAGAGAAGCTAATCTGTGTTGTGTCTGTGAAGTAAACAGCCTTGTATCCACATTTGGTATTTTTGAATCCTCACATTCAAATTTTCTTCAGTGCTTTCGGGGTTTTTTCCCATTCTAGAAAGTGTTTCCAGTGCTATATTGATTTGTAGCCAAGTTGTTGGTTTTGCATTCTATTTGTCTTCCTCAATATTGCAAAAGAAACCAACACAGAGTGTTAATGTTTTTATTAAGCCAAGGCAAACTGTTGGAGCTGTTGCTAATCTAGTGTCAAACAGGTGTTCAATGTGATCTATTACTGTAGATAGAAAATAGCAGAGTTAAAATTGTCTTGAACCTTTTGGGGCACAAGAGATGAAAGCTCTGCCATATGATTATAGTTTCTCAAGATTGTTACCTTATTCTATATAGGAATTTCCTTAGTGCATTGTACTTTGTTGAAGGAAAATAATGTAGTTATTTAGGAGAAAGAACTGTTGTCATGGGTCAAAAGAAATTAACCACATCAGGTTAATAATAATAGTAATCTGCTCGTAATTGGATCAGTAGAATTTTCCCTTAATCTAGAAGCACATTGCTATATGAAGAAAAGGTTATAGCCCATTGTATATAGTAGTATGATTACTTCTTCTTGCATAACTCCCTACTATATACAACAGGCTGAAACCTATGCCAATAAACTTTCATTATTTACCTTGTTTCTTCTCTCTTCCTGCTCCTGTTGTCCTTTTGCCTTTCCCAGTGTATGCTCCCTTTGCCCTTTTCCAATGTATTTAGCAACACCTAATGACTTGTGTGTCATAGGAAAAGGAACAGCTTCTCACTTTGCTGTAATAACCAGCCTATTTTAAATTGTTTAATTAATTACAGGACTTTTCTTGGTCATTTTAATTGTATTTGAAAAACAGGTAAGTTTAGTAGCAAGATGTACCATTTCAAGTTCATACATATGAAATAGGGGGTTCAGTAATGGATGGAGAAGAGAAATCAAGGTTTTGTACCTTTGGGATTTTGATGAATTTAAATGTGTAGATAGGTACACATGCACTATCTTTAATGTTCCAGTTTGACTTTTAATAAAGAGAAATAAAATAAAAGCTATTGGAGTTTTTGTGCTGCACATTGAATTAAATTGGTGCACATTTGACAAACTTATTCTTTTCCTCTTTAGCAATGTGTAGCTGTCCATGTGGTTGAAATGCAGCCTGGCAACTCCTAACTCACATAATCAATGGCAGTACTTGCTGCATTAAACACCCACAGAGAGCCAAGCACTCTCTTTCCTACACTGCCAGTGAGGACACTGAGGCAACAAGGGTGAGAGTTTTGACCAAGGCTACAATTTCAGTTGTCTCTCTCTGCCAGTCCCCTGAGGTTGCTGTACCAGTTCAGCTTGGGGAGTTTCCTCAGCAAAGCTGGTGGGACTACATTAGTCTGGGCATGCAAAGTTAAGTTGGTTGCAGAAGTGATCTTGTTGAGAATACTGTAAGTGAAGAAGATTTGTTTATGGACCTATTGCAAAAATAATCTTTTAGCTAATAAGGTAAATTGGAGGGGAGATAATAACTTTTAGGGAAATTAACTTCTACTTAAATGATCCATATTTCCAGATATTTCTTGCTTCCCACAAACTCCTCCAGAAAAAAATACAGGAAAATGGTTTGTAAAAGTTCAATTCAGGCATGTATGTATTTAGGCGTTATCGATATAGAGAAGAATGTACCAAAACCTCCTGATTTTGAAAAGTTGGAAGTCTAACTCAAGTGGTTGATTTTTCCATACTTCTATTCCTTTCTGCACAAAGGCTGAAACGAAGTAAAAAGTAGAAGTACTTAGACATAAACTACATAGATTTTAATGAAAATACTTGACTCAAATACACATGTAGTTATAAAAGTAGAAGTACTTAGACATAAACTACATAGATTTTAATGAAAATACTTGACTCGAATACACATGTTATAAGTTATAAAACCTTTTAATTGTAGAACTCAGTAACTAGCATTTAAGAAAGTGCAGAACATAGGTGATTAGTTTCCTAATAAATTTGTACACAAGCTACCCATCAATTTGGTTGCAATAGGTTGCAAAAACCTTCTGTATAGATATGGCATCTAAAAAGCACTATATACTGGAGAACTATTTACAGAAAAAAAAACAAAACAAAGATCACCCCACTGAAGAACTAACAGTTTACTATAATTGTAAACATGACAGTATTTAAAGAATTTCTGTTTGGTAATTTTTTTTGTTAAGGATATTTGTAAATTTAAAAAAAGTTTGTAGGGAAAAAAATTAAATATCAATTGCACAGATTTTAAGTAGGTGTCTGAAATCTAGAATGTCATTGTACCATTACAACAGATGGAGTCGGTACATTTTCTTCTTAAAAATGTTTGAAGTCCAACTATTTAAATAACAGGTATTTAAATAACAAGGCTCTCTTTTTCTTTTTCTCCTCCATGTTTTCACAATAGTCTGTAGTTAGACATGTATTTGTTATAGGATAAAAATCTAGCAGTTGATATCAAAGTCCAGTTTAACCTAAGTGCAGAGTGAAAAATATTTTCCATGTGTGTTTTCATAATTTTTGAACATTTGAATTAGTGTTACTTCTTTGCTGTGGTCTTTCATCTCCATTTAAATATAAGTGTTAAAATAATACTGAAGCTTGCAGATAGATTACAGACTTATGTTCATCAATCGTCAACAAAGGAAATTTTGAACTTCTTCTTGAAAACATAAGTATTTAATGTATAAAAGTTGTACTTTTGTTACAGTTCAAAACATTGGCATTTTTATGTTCCCAGCTAAGAAACTGCCCTGATTTTCAAATAATTGTCCAGAAATTAAATGAACATCATGAAGAGTTTTGGAAACACTTGTGAAAGATTTCAGTCTATCTAATACCACAGTAAGAAAACATTTTTCTATAAAAATAATTTCTCTACAGCTTTGTTGCAAGTTAGGCCTTTACAGTCAAAATATAATTGTGCACGCTCTAGTTTCCACTGTAAAGGTAGGAAAACACAAACCTTAACCAAAAGTAGCACATGTGCTGTTGAAATTTCACAAGTGAGAAAACCATCATTTTTTGTGATGTCTAGACTTTACAAAAATAGTTTTCTCAGACTGGACTCCAAGTAGGCTCCTGGATGCCTCAGCAGAAAAGTCCAATACACTGAACTGCTGTGGTGTCCAAGCTTCTCCTCAAGTACCTGTATATTTATGAAGGTCCAGCATAGCTTGGCTGGTAAAATCTAAACACTGGGACATCCCACTCTGGAGGTGACTGGAGCTTTTATGACTTTCTTCTGTAGGTTACACTGGTCATATCTCACCTTAGTTTTTGTAGCCTTAGGGGAATGTAGGAGAGCACTTTGGCCTGTTCTACAGCTTCAGCTCCTTGCTTATTTTCCCATCAGTGAGCATGTAATGAGGAAATAAGGCTGTGGTGATAACTAGGTGCGCGTGTGTGGAAATGGAGGGAACTCACTGTACTGCGGTAGAAACAGAGTTGAAGAGGCTTATGAAGTTATAGAATAATCTGATTTGGAGTTATTTTAAAAGGTTCAAAGTCTATTCAGAGGCAAAAGTGCTAGTAAAATGTTTCATATAATGCAGTGCAGAGAAGAATATGCAATTTTTCTTTGAAGGCATCATGAGCTTGTATTGATTTCTCATCAGCCTAATCTGGTATAGTTCAGGTGTAGACAGTTTTTTGCTCTGAGACATTTAGAAAGAATGACTGAAAATTGAGTAAGGGGAAGAAGAATATGAGTAAGAAACATAATGGAAAATTCTTACCTGTTGCTATCATGGTCTGAAACACCATCATGTCTCACAGCCACAGTTGTACTGTTGTACATGGGCAGGTTTGAATGCCTACACATTGGCAGATGTTCTGATTCAGACAGTAGAGCAGCATCTCTCCCATTATTAAGTTAGAATAGTGGTTCCAGCTCTTGGCCAGCTTCTTCACTCTCAAAAGAAACTATCTAAATGACACCGTATATTTCCCTTCATTTCAATACAGCACTTTAAAAATGTAATAAACACAAAACAAATTATAAAAATAGTATTTATGTTGTTAAAATCTGTGTAAGAACTTCATCGACAAAAAAAATGGTCAAACAGTTAACTAATAAGCAAAATATGCCTTACTTGTGACAATTGGAAATGATTGGGTTTGCCATAAGATTGATATGCTTAAAGGTAATTTTAGGTATTTCATTTGAGTTTGGTAAAAATGTGGTTCAAAATAATTCTTCTACATTTGTGATAGAAAAGGCAAGAGAGAAACAGCATATAATTTCCTTGCTAATGGAAGATGGCATTGTATTATTTTTAGACTAGTGCAATCAACATAGAGTAATAGAGAGGTCTCCTCAGTCTAATCCAAAGATGACTTAAATCACTTAATCCTATTCAGATATGCATTAAACTCCACATTCAAACATGGTATGAATTGCTGTTGCTAATGATGGGACCAATAAAAGGTGAATGGATAGTCAGTTGTCATAATTCCAAGTAAAATGTTGGACTGAGGGGAAGAAAAAATGCCAGCAAGAGAAAGGCATCTGATGAATTTGCTACAGAAAAAAAAAAAAAGGGCAACAAATGCCTCAGAAGCCAGCAGAAAGTACATAGGATAATAGGATAATTCAGGCTGGGAGGGCCCTCAGGAGGCTCTGTAGTCTGGTCTTTGTCTCAGAGCAAGACCAGCTCTGAGGTCAGACAAGGCTTCTCAGGGCTTTACCTAGTTGGTGTTAAAAACCTCCTGAGGTGGAGACTGCATGAGCTTTCAGCCAATCTGCTGCACTGCTTGGCTGTCCTCACAGCAAAAACGTTGGAGATGAACAATAAAACAGATATTTTGGCAATAGCTGAGATAATAGCAACTTGCTTGGATTTAAGGCATAGTTTCTGTTGTTTGATTGCCGCTTAGCTGAAATCATCTCAGTAATCTCACATCTGTTTTGCCAACTAGACTCGCAGTCCTTTGAACTCAAGAGTGAAGAGAGTAGATGTGCATGTGCAACTTTTATATTTGAGTTCTGTTTAAGCATATATTTTGTGAAACGTTAATACTGAATCTCCTCGAGAGGAAGTGCTAAGTTCTGTTAATTATATGGAATAATATCTGCATTGTTCTTAAGGTATATTATTCCTTTCACAGATGAGAGAATATTTTCATGTCTACATTGCTTCTCTTTGAAAGAAATACTTAATACTATAAACTTTCTCTAATTGGGGAAGTGGTTGCCTAAATGAGATTTGAGGGCATTGAATACGGGAGATTTTACATCTATTTCTATATATGCTGTGATCTTTACTAAAATCCAGAGTTAATTATTGCAGCAAAACAGAATGCTCTAGAGATGAGATAAGATTGGTATATGGACCGTCATGAAGCACAGTTGAAGTATTTTGTGGAAAACTTTTATTTTAAACTTTCTTTATTACCTTATTATGCATTGTGACCATGAGGGGAAAAAAATGGCTTGTTATAATTTATTTCCATGACAAAGCTGGGGAATTCTTTAAAAATGAGACAGTCACTGTTAAGGTCATCTAGTCCAGCTCTGCCAGTCTAGATTTATTCCTTACTGCATAGAATATAAAGGTCTGAAAGTATAATTTTACATGGTCCAGAGATGTAGATCTGTACACTAATAAATCTTGCAGCTCAGAACATTTTGAATTTCCTTTCACATATCCATTCTGTATTTTTTTCTTTTTCATAGAAGCATTCATGATTGTATCCTGCCTTTATTACCTGATAAAGGACTGTTAAGTGGCCAGTCTTCGCGAACGAAGATCTGGGAAAGGTGTTTTTACCTTTCAAGCCTGCG
>JAWWLV010000001.1:103250585-103274692 GCA_035041135.1 Platyrinchus mystaceus
TGTTTTGTCATCAGCCTATGACT
The DNA here is from genome assembly GCA_035041135.1 of Platyrinchus mystaceus. Classification (NCBI taxonomy): domain Eukaryota; kingdom Metazoa; phylum Chordata; class Aves; order Passeriformes; family Tyrannidae; genus Platyrinchus; species Platyrinchus mystaceus. The sequence goes on from JAWWLV010000001.1 coordinate 103,250,609, forward strand.
AGTGTAGGAAATAGCTCTGGATTTACTTTCATAAATTCACTGCTATGATTTTGTATTAGATTTTCTCTCACATAGACCATCCCATTTACTGCATTTGCATTTTACCTATTGAAAGTGAAGCCCCACTTTTAGAAGGGTTGTGTAAACTAAAGCTCTTGCAGCATATTAAAAACAGTTTATTAACGACTTAGAACAAGCTGGTACTATTTTTTGGCAACTAAGTAGTTGTAGCCAAAGATGAATCAGAGAATGTTGAGGGTATGAGAAGTTCAAAATCCAGAAGTAAATAAAAATTAAAAAAAAAATTATTTAGCAAAATGAAAGGAGAATAGAAAAGGATTTGGAATAATCTTAGAGTTCTTGGTTACGGAAACATCTCCTGAAATATCCTGACAAGTCAGATATGCCACACCTGAGATTTTTTGCAGATATTCATTGTTAGCAGTCTGTGGACTCCAGTCAATGCACAAAACAAGGCAGTGAGGTATTTGCCTTTCTAAATATGATCACAACTTACTTAGAACATAGTCTTTCCTTATCCCACTTTTTTGTAGGTTTCATGTTGAATGTAATTTCACCCTTAGGTGCTTGATTTGACCATTAGCCTGGTAACTGATTCCTTCAGAGCGTCAAGTCATGCCTTGTCTCTTTACTCCTGTGCCAGTGAAGTCCTGTGTGGCCCGACTTCAGCCCTTGTTCCAAAAACTGCCTTTCTGATGCCCTGTCTGGACCCAGCTAGTTTCAAGACCTGTCTGACTATAATGTTTTTTTACTTACTTTGAGGGCTAAAATAGTCAAATAATCAGGTCAATAGCTGCTCCTGCTGAAAACAAAGCAGTTACCTGTTGTGAATGAAATGCTGCTGCTGATTGGCAGGAGGTTTCAAACTTTCTGAGCTCTCAGAGGTCTTCTCTCATCATGCCTTTGTAACACAGTTCTTGAAAACTTTGTTTTCCACAAGTATCCATGAAAATAATTGCTACTGTCTATTATTATCTCTTAATGGAGCCTAAACAAGATGGTAAACAAAAAAGAATTTGGCGATACCATCTGTTGCAAGTACCCTTGCGTGTGAGGTATTAATACTGATGTGTAGTGCAACACTGTAATAAAACAGGTTTGCGTTTTCCCCCTTTTCACTCTTCTTTTAGCTCTGAAATTTTGGATCTCAGCGCACCAAACGCAGAGAAATGTGTATCTGGAGTACCAAAACTGTGAAAACAGAACGTCACCAGTGTTCTCCAAGTATTGAGAACTATCTCTCAAAGTGAGAGATCAATCAAATAATTGGCAGCACCAGCTTTCTTTTTTTTTTTTTTTTTCCAGATACTGGCTTTTCCATCTGTAGCAAAAAGTTCCAGTAATCAGAAGTGTTACAACTTACCCTGCTGAAACTAGAGAAAGTTATCTTACAGTGACAGAGAGGAACTGCCTGACTGTAAATAGTTCCTTAGTGTCTAAACTTGCAGCTTGAGAAAAATTGGATTTGACTTGAGCTCTAAATAAAACTATGAAGATACCTGCCATTTTCCTTTCCAATCAGTCTGAGCTCAGATTTGGGTAAAAGAATTGGAGATTATTATTTCTATAACCTGATTCTCTCCTGCAGCTTTTTTAAAATGAGCGAGCGAAAAATCTCTGAAGAAAAGTGAAGAAACAAAAAAAGCACTTCTCCTTGGAGAAGGAGAACTTTAGGAGCTGTCCAATTTAGTGCTAATTGCTGTGGCCAATCTAGATCTTCAGAGAACCTTCAGTTGAGGTCTTTTTTTGGTAGACCTACAAATACTGTAACCATGAATGAGTTTATGTAACTATTAGAATCTATGTATTTTTTTGAACACGGATTTAATGTTCTTTGGTCACGCCTGGAAGTTATATTAGATCTTAGAGAAGCTCTAAGGAACAGTTTAAGCTGAAATCTTTAGACTTCCTCCTCAGATTCTTGAAGTTTGGCAAAACAGCCAGTCTTCTCAAATCAATAGTTTTGATCTATTTGTCTTCTACTTTTGTATGATCTATCAACTTGAATAAAAATTTTCTAACTTTCATTATAACAGTTTTATCAAATATTCTTCTCTCCTGATAGCAGTTTCACTCCAATTTAATATTAGTATTGAAAGATCAGTTTATTAAAGTTTTCTATTTGGCATGTTACAAATAAATTAATTGAAGTAAATGATTTCACACTTTTATTTAAATACATTTTTCCAAATAGAGTGCTATCAAATTACTACTGAGTTAATAATATATTTTCAGCCTTCTAAATATTAATTACTAACTTTGAACCTTGTTTCCCTTTTGAGAAAATATAGGGAAGGCATGGTACTAACCAAGAATAAATACTTTATCCCAAGAGCTGAAATCAGACAGAAACCTGGATAACTCTGATAATGAGACAAAAACCTGGTAGTCTCATTTCCCAAAAATTTTGTGTTTTACATACAAAGATGCTGATGTTGATTGGGTGCATAGAGATAGTGTTGATTATATCATATGAATGGGATTATTTTCTTGCTTAAGGAGCAAATACAATTATAAGTCATTGGTGATCTCTTTGGTTAGTGTGAGCCTCCACCTGCAAGTATTTTCTTATGTAGCTGTGTTACTGTGCTACAATCCTAAAAGGCATGCCCTGAGAGAGAGTTTTATTTCTGGCTGTGCAGTCTTCTGGTGGACTTTCAGAACTCTGGCAATCATTTTGAAGAGTGTTAGAGTAAATATAACACATATAGTCAAGTTTGGTAGTGAACAGTTGCAGGAAGAGAGGAACTGTTATGGCTCCTCCATGCACATTGAAATTTCCATTGGCTGATGGAATGTGCAGCTAAGCCCTCAGAAAGGTGGGGCTAGAGGTAGGCTAGCACCATTGTTAAAAAAAAACAACCAACCAACAATCAGAAACATAGGAAAAATCCTTGTAAAAATGATGTTTTATTCCTCTGGAAATACATATGCTTTGAAGGCTGCTGATAGCAAAGGCAGACATATATATACATAAAATGTTTCTTTGATATTCTACTTAGTCATGCATTTGTCAGAGGGTTTAGTTTTGGTATATTATTAAATACAACAAGCTCAAAGATCACATATTACAGCAGAAAATCATTGCATTCAAAAAAACTGAGATTCAGAGCATTCAAAGGAGTTTTGTTTTTTGTTAAATATTAAGTGATGCCTTACTTTTGGATAATGGAAATTTTTTCTAATTGTATTTTGGGTGACTGGAAATCATGTAATTTAGAATATGATTTAAAAAATTTCAAATTTTCTTCAGGAGTGACAGTTTCCACGTCTTAAGTTATTCATCTATTTCATCTTTTCAGTGGCAATCTTGTTTCCATTTTACTTATTCTTTTGAGTTGCTAACAACTTTCTTTAGTACAGAATGCTGCTTTCTATTGCATTTCGTGCTTGTTCTCAGAATTAGTAGAAGAGATGAATTCTTGAGAACTGGGACAAGATGTATGTGAAAGCAGTTGCTCAAAGCTCAAGATGTATCAGAATCAAAATGCTCTGAACGTACATTGAATCTGGTTTTGTGGGTGAGTCATTAAACAGTATCTTGCAACAAGCTTGCATTAGTACAAGTAAATTTCTGGCTTTGGAGTGAATCCATATTTTTAGGGTTCATGGCATTAAAAAGAAGTATTTATATTATTTTCATATTTGTCACATCACAAAATTAAGCTTAAAAGGGGAAACATTATGGTGGCCAACATCAGGACAGGTCGCATAAAGAAGCTGTGGAATCTGCCTCTTTGCAGATAGTTGGATCTAGGCTAGAGATGACCCTGATGATCCAGTGTTGGCTTCAAAGCAAGGATTAAAAAAATAAGAAGGTGCTGTTTTTTGCAAAAGGTGAACTTGAAGCCTGAAGTCTAGGTAAAATAATCTAAAGTGATAGTTAAAATCACTGCAGTTGAATAGTTCCCAGGATCTTCACTCAGTTGTAGATTTTGTCCTTGATTATAATTCAATTCAGTGGGCTAATTTAGAATAATAACCGAATTCAATAAAACCTTTCTATTTTGTAATATGACATAATGTATGGAAAAATGGCTAGACATCTAAATTACATGCTTTCTTTCTATTAAAAACTGATACCCCTTCATTACCCTTTCTTCCCAAAAACTGACTCAGAGGTTGAGAGGTGTGAGCTCACATTTGCAGGTTCAATTTACAGACAAAATATTTAAAGAGAAGGCTTTTTATATTGTTCTCACCTGCTCTCAGAATCCTGCTTTCCTTTTTAGGAAAACCAAGGTTTTCCTTTTCTGTTTTGAAACTTTGAAAATCTTGACTAATTCAAAGTGGCTGAAAAAACACACACACATACAAATGCAAAACTTTAGTGCTTCACAGTTCACAACCCAGACAACTTCATTCTGCTGCTTGACTTTTCTGCACTAATATTTTCAAAGTGTCTGAGAGGGAGTTATTTACACAGTTCTGCCCAGCCACTCTGTTATTCCTGGGTGATAAAGGTCTCTCTTAGTACTATGCACGTTGAAATGTTTCATGTGATGTAAGCTGGGATGGTGTTGCTGTCTTGGCTTCCTGAGAGCTGGTGTTGATTTAACTGATGCTGGTAGCAGAAGAAGGACAAGAGCCAGGGAATGAAAACAAGTGAGGTCCTTTTTTCTTCCCAGTGGAATCCTATTTTGACCCTCTGAGGTGGCAATAAAGTTGAGTAGACTTCTTCAGATACGGTCTCCAAGGAATCAGCACATCGAGCAAGTCAGATAATATTTTTAATTACACTTAATTATTGCATTGCTGGTAATTTTTCCCCATGGGCACGTTAGTATTTGCTTCTTGAGAATCTCTCTGCCGTGAGGCAAGACATCCCTTCGAAGCTGAGCCTCAGTCTTCTGCAGCGAGCTCAGGTGTGCAGCAAGCAGGGAGGAGAAAATTAAGATAGAATAGAATCATTAAGGTTGGAAAAGAACTCCAGGATCATCAAGTCCAACCTTTAACCAAACACCGCCATGTCAACTAAACCGTAGCACTAAGTGCCACGTCCAAAACCAAAGCAGCTCTTTGACTTGAAAAGGAAGTTTCGTAAACTGGGGTAGGGGTTTGTCATATCTGCTGGGAACAGGATTTGGGATCTCAGGGCTGTCAGTGCTTTTGCTTAGATTTATTTTTACCAAGTGGCACAAAAGTTTTGATTTTTTTTTTATTAACTCATGGTAATGTGGAATAGAAAGTTTTAATACTCAAGACACTGTAATGTGGCCTTTTCTTAGTTTTAGCAATAATACGTTTGTCTATCTTGATAGAAAACTAAAATTCAAAACAAGTGAAATCATGTCTTTAAATTTTGGTGTGATGAATTACACGATTACTTTTTTAATTCACTAGGGATTGTGATTATCTGAGTCAAAGTTTTTAAACAGAAATGGCCATGAAATGTGTGAATATGTATTGGTATTATTAAAAAGCTAGGATCTTAAGTGAAGGAGTAGTTTCCTTCCTGTCTCACTGCCAAGGCAATAGATTAGTTCATGGGAGTGGATCAACTGGAGGGAATTACTTCCACTTAAAACCTGGTAAAAAATGAAGTTCTGATTCAGAATTTTTATTTGGGAGACCTTTTTCTAGTTGTGATTTAGCAAAATTTTACTGGTGACCTTCAAAATACTAGGCCTGTTTCTGAGAAAATTGTCTGATGGTCTAATGACCACTGTATAAATGCCTTCACACCTACATTAGGCAGTGTGTTAATTTGCATATTTGCATATATGTGTCAAGAATACTTTAATTAGATGATGTATTAGAAATACATGGGCCGAGTATTTGCACTGTCACAATAACCAAAGGGAGACATTCCTTCTTTATTAGCCGAACAAGAGAAGAGTGACAATTTTAGAGAAACTTCAGTTGTTCTAGCAAACTAATTTGTGATCTATTTTAAGGTGTTTCACAGTGTGTTTTTGTTCTACAACCTTATAAACAGGTGAACTGAAATTACCTCTTTTCTTAGGCCTAGAAGTCTTTTGGCTGGTGTTACCTGATGATGACTTCAGTGTCCCCACGTTACATTTCTTTTATTATAAGGATGTGATTGAATATAAATCTCGTATTTTCACTTCTTCCATTTTGATTTTCTTGTAGACATTTCAACAGTCTTCTCTGCAGCAGAAAAGTAAAAAGAAGAACAAAGGTAAAAAATAAATTTGTTTTCATGTAATGGTAGGAAGGCAATTGCCAACATTTATGTTATGGTATTGCAGTATCTGAGGAATTAGAACTCATTAGTTCCAGTCAAATGTTCAGTTCAGTTAATCATGTTGAAAATGTGTTAGTCCTTTACTGATGTCTCATAGTTTCCTAATGCCCCTCTACCTTTACGTATCTGTTTTTATCCTGTTTGTGAATACTCAGACTGTAGCCTCTTTGGGGCCAGGGTTGGTTTTTCCATCTGTGTGCATGTAATGCCTCAGTGCAGCACTTGCTCATTACCTACGCTGTCAGGTAAATTATATCATAGTAAATTTTCTTCCTTTGATTTAGAAGTACAAAGGCTTAGGAACTGTTTAGTTTTAAAAGGGGCTGCAAGAGAGGTTTTTGAACACCTATGAAGTATTTAAATAGTTGTATTTGGCAACTGAGTGGGAAAGTACATGAATTTATTTGTTATGTGCTTTGTTCTGATGTGAAATATTAATATTTTTCTTATTTTTAAATATCTTGCCTTTCTTTTCTCTATAGTGTCTTCTCTTTCTGTGTTGTTGTGGTTTTTTTTGGTCTTATCCATAGAATATATAGAATGCAAGTTCTGAGATGCTGAGAATGGTTTGTTTCGATTTGCTTTAGTTTTTAAGTTATGGTGAGTTGCATAAGCTTTGTGGTCAAATTAGAATGTTTGTAATAATTTACTCATGGAAAGTTGAGTTGAAATTTTTAATTAATTTTCTTAAATATATGGTGCTTTCTAACTAGCTGTCATTGATTTAGTGGACAAGTCAAATGCTTTCACATCAACTTGTTGTCATTTTCAGCTCCTATCCCTGGTAAAAGCAAAAGACGGATCTCATGTAAAGATCTTGGTCGAGGAGACTGTGAAGGCTGGCTTTGGAAAAAGAAAGATGCCAAGAGTTATTTCTCCCAGAAATGGAAAAAGTACTGGTTTGTCCTGAAGGATACATCTCTATATTGGTATATCAATGAAGAGGTAAAGTATCCGTGCTCATTGTGTCAACAAATACTCTGTGTAGTGCTGTTGTCATGATTTAGTGGGTAACTGACGCTTTGAGTGCTTATATGTTAATAACTTTGGTCAAATAATCATAGTGAAATTATTATTAACTGCCTGACAAGATTACCATTGAGATCTGGAGATATTTGGTCCTTCCACTTCACCTTTTACTACATGGAAAAATAACAGTTTCCTGTGTCCTGCTGACAGCAGTTTAGAATAAATCTATCCTTTAGAATAAATCTAGCCTTGAAAGGGAAAAAGGTAGTTATTTAATCCTGTCATTCAAGCTTTAGTCATGGGAGTGTAAACTTTGATGTTGTGCTGCCTGGTATTCCTTGTTTATCTGTGCTAGTGCAACCACCCAAATCTCTGGCAATTAAGGAAGATGCTTCTGTTTTCTCAGTTGTGTTCTCCTGTTGTTCCTTCTTTGTAGCTCTTTATGTGATTTCAGTGCTTATATATGCCAAACTTAAAAGCATGGGAGCAGCCCAGCTGAATTGTGTACAGGTTTGATTTTGCAACAAATTCTGCATTGGTACACATTTGTTTATATCAGCTTTAGCAACAAAGCTTTTTTCCAGTGAGTTAGGAAACCTTGATTTTAAATCCTATTAGTCTCAGTAGTAAATATGCTGAGATAAAATCATTGCCAAGATGTGGATGCACTCCGTCCTGGACTTGTTCTTTTAATCACTGCAAGCATTTGTACATAACCTTTTCAAAATACTGTAATCCCTAACTTTTCCCTGAGTAAACAGAAAGCAAATTGTTCCATGAGAAGAATTACTGAAGCATGTTTTCCCACAGATTCATTTCATTTGTGTCTTAGTCCCAGCTTCAGATCAGTAACCCGAACTCCATCCTCCGTCCCTTGGCTATTACAAGGTCTTCATCAGGGTGGTAATTGATGCCTACAGCTACAGTGAGTGCTCAACAGCTGCGGCCAAGGAGCATATGGAACCTCTGAGCTGTGCTGTACTTTCCTGTGCAGAGGGCAGTGGTCTGAGCACCTCTGTCTCCCACCCTGTCCCAAGCGTCCCTGGGACTTTCTGAGACTCGGTCATCTTTGAGACCTCAGCCCTCTCAGCAGTGTCTGTAATCACCAACAGATTCAGAGGCTGGCTGGGGGTGCCTCAGTGGTAGATGGACAGACAAGCCAACTGTTCTCTTGCCAAAATTGTTTCCTTAGGCAACCATTCAAAAAAGAAATAGGAAGATTATTTTAAACAGTGTCCCTTGGATTTGAAAATACTTGCTAATGCAGAACCTGTTACAACCTTGTACCTTCCACACAACTCCAGCTCCATTTTATATGCTGATTTATGTCTTTTATTTATTTGTTTTTAAGAAGGCATATAATCATGTGGACTGCATATGTAGCATACATAACAATCTGAATTCTTAGAAAAAGATATAGTTCTGTGGAATTCCTTAACATACAGTTGTATTTTTTGCAGCTTCACTCCTATGATCGTGTATTAATTTTGCATGCAAAGTTATGAGCTGTTAATAAGAAAGACTATGTTATTGATGTAATAGTAGCTTAAAATAAATAGTGCTTTCAAACTGTGAAAAGCCAAGGGAGATGGAATATCTGATAAAATAAACTGTGTAAGTCTTTAGAGGAGAGAGGAGGAAGGTCAGATGTATTCTGAGTGTTGTAGAGAGATGAAAGTAGCTGAAGAGATATCATGCCTCTTAGCTGTGATTTCTTATGAAGATGGCAAACAGCACACATTGAAATTGCTTTTTTCCCTATTTCTTACAGTAGGCTGCATTTCTCCTTACTAATTAGTCCATCTTCCCCCAAAATTAACTAATTACAATAACTAATTGACTGAATACATTTGGTCATTTTGTATATTTTCAAATGTTGGTTCAGCTGTGAAATTGTTTGAGAAAACTGGGTATTTAAAATTGTATTTTACAGCAAGGGATCTGTCTTACTACTTTGGCAAAAGTCCCAGTGACTTCTGTGGGAGGTTTGCCAGAGCAGAGCATACATTAGTATTCCTTATGTAAGAAGCAGGCGAGTGAAAATATTTCTGAGTTTTCAGCATGGTGGGGTTTTTTTCTGACAGTTTAGCTACAGTAATATCTGGAACTATCTTTGCAGGATGAAAAAGCAGAAGGATTCATCAGTCTACCTGAATTTAAAATTGACAGAGCCAGTGAATGCCGCAAGAAATAGTAAGCACGCTCAAAAATAATGCAATGATACAATAAAAAAAGTGGAACAAAGGACAAGGTTTTCTCTTAATACAGTGACATAATGGCCTTCATTAGAATGATCATGGGGTTGAATCACAGAATGAGCTCATACAGGAAAAGCAAATTAATTTTTGTGTGTGTGTGTGCCATCTTGCCCAAAGAAGGCTATTTTTTTACTTCATCACGAATCACAATGCTTGACTAGACCAAAATGAATTATGAGCAAGAAGACTGCTTGGCTGCTTCTGTCCCTTTATTTTCCTAGTTTCCTTTTCTTCTTTTTTTTTTTTCCCCTAGTTTTCTTTTCTTCTTTTTCTTCCTTTCTGTTAGGGGTTGGGTTTCTTAATTTGTTTGTTGGGAGTTGGAGAGCGTTTGTGTGATACCATTACACTTGATAAGAAGCTTTAAGCATAATACAGAGACCATAGAGATAAAAAAGTCCCCAAGTTATGGCCAGACATCAATATTTAATGTAACTCCAAGTTAGTTAGCATCATCTCAAAGTTTGCTGACAGAGTATATCAGTCCTGAGGCAGAGTTAAAATGAAAATGACAGCAATTTTTTGTATTTTTGATATATGACCTAAAGGTCTTAAAGAACGTTTCTTCTCACCAGTTTATGCTGCTATCTAGAATTTTGCCGTTGCACAAATCCATTTATTATTTAGATGCAAATTCAAGCATATGTAGCAATATGACAGGTGTATGCTGCTACAGAGACATTTTTAGAGTCATTATTGTTCAAAAATTTTTCGTCTTGCCTTCCAGTGATTTATAGAGTTCTTTCAAGTTTAACAAGACTTTGGAATTGCTGAAATTTGTAAAAAACAGTGTTTGCAAACCTAAAGTGGTATGACTTGTAGTACATAGAGTTCTACAGAAGGCACTGACCTTGTATTAGTTGGTCTATGTATCTCTTCAGGATGAACGCTACTCTTCATGATGGTCTCAAAGAGCAGAAAATTAAAACTGCATTAAAAAAAAAAAAAAAGGTATCAATTTGGGCTCATTCTCTTATGTCCTTGGGCCACATGGCTGAAGTGCATCATTTTTAATTTTTGTTGGGGCAGTAGCATAAAGTCAGCTCATTTCTCAGAATTGCACCCTGCTTAAATTGGTTTGGTTTGGTTTTACTTCGTTTAATATCTACTGGATAGTAGCATGTAAAATGCAGCTATTAAGATTCCTTGCTTGGGTGGCATATAAAGATAAAGAAAAAACCCTCTAAGAGTCCAGACGACAGATGCTGCCACAGTTTTAAGAAGTCAATTTTTGGGTCTCAGTAACTTGATGATGTCTTTCTAAACTGAGCAGATGTCACTGTACATCTGCTTTGGCTTGCATAACATTGTGTCGTGTTGTAATGTGTTAGAGGAATTCCTTTAGTCTCAATTTTCTGTTGCCTTCTCTAGCAGTAACTTTCCTTGATACAAAATTCATATGCCTGGTTTCCAAAACAGGGATATGTGTACATCTGTGTACACACATAGACATACATATTGAAAATTGCAAGCGTGATACACATGAAGAACATAATTAGCATTTTTCTGAGACACAATGGATTAGAGAGTGAGCATTATTTTATTACCTTATATATATCTTTATATATATAAAATCCATCGTGTCTCAGGAAAATGGTGATAATGTTCTTCATGTATCATGTTTGCAGTCTTCCTTAGCTTCTTTGGGACTGTTAATTTTTTTTTTACTTACTTTAAGAGACACCTTCAGAAAAATTATTCTTCTGTACTGTAAATTATTAACTATTTTAAATGCATTTTCCGGTTCTTCAAGTACTTCACCATAACTCTTTATCCATCATAGATAAAAGATTCTTTCTAGTAATTTATTTCATATTATGTATGAAATGCAGTAATTCTCTCAGCCCAGTCATGTTGATTACTTTAGTGGAAAGAGAAGATGAGATATAATTGCCCATTGCTTAGAATGACCTCATGAACACAGTGTTGATTTATGACAGCTTTTCAGAAGTCAATCAGCACATCACATTTTCCTGTTGGAAATGCAATCATTAGAGCTAAAGGTAATATCAAAGTCATTGGTATGTGAGAAATCACCAGGACTTAGAATTTTTCTGTTGTATTGAATTAATTGTTCTGTCAGTTTTCTGCTCAGAAAAAAAGTTGACAGCTATATGTATATCAGCAAAATCACCTGATACATAAAATTATATCTTTTACTGGTTAACTTTATCTAAATATAGTACACTGCAGGTGATGGTGAAACATTTATGCACATATGAATCAAGAACCATTTAGAACAGGGTAGATGAAGAGCACTTTACTTGGTGAAATCTGGCACAATCCTAAAAGTTGTATGTTCATATACTGTTTGGGGGCATGCAACAACTCAGGAAATCTAAAGTCATCTCATTCCTTGGTGACCACACTGTCTTACATCTTAAAAAAAAAAAGAAAAAAGGAGTTCTGCCATTACATTGTTATAATTATGTTTTTTCTCTACAGTGCATTCAAAGCCTGCCATCCTAAGATCAAAAGTTTTTATTTTGCTGCTGAACATCTAGATGATATGAACAGGTAAGGAAATCTAGAAAAGTTCAAGGGCACATTACTTAAATGTGACACTTCTTGAAGCTACTAATAACACAGTGATAATAAAGTATGTGTTATTGTAAAAAGTTATGTTTAATAGCTAATAACCATTATTTCTGACTGGCTGCTAAAGATTTGATTCATGCAAAAATTACCTTTTCTTGAAACAAAGGTTTGAAGATTCCCTGTTTCTAAAAGGAAATAAATACAGTATGTGAAACAACTCCAAACACAATTTCAGAATTCTGGCTTTCTGGTTTTGGCTGTGTGGCACCTGCCAATGTGAGATATCTCCAACTCTGCTTCCTAACATACACCCAAACAGATGTGATGCTTGCTCTGGGAATCCTTCTGTTTCTTGCCCTGGAGGGAATAAGAAGTTGGAGAAAGATTTAAAGCAGTCACTGCTTTTTCTTCTGCCAGTCTTGAAAAATGAGAGAGGGATTACAAGGAACGAATTTTGCAGATTCTCTCTACTGCCATGAATTTAACTTACATGTTGAAGTGAATTTGGTGTGGAAAATTTTGACATCTCAAAAAAGAACAAGGACTTGACTCTTAGTTCTTTGAGTATTGACTTTTACTCTATCTATTTTAGACCATTTTTGCAATATTTCAGAAACATAATTGAGACTTCAGCACAAAATAAACACAGTGCCTCTTAATTTATTGAATGGTAAATTAAAACATGGGTCCCATGTCTATACAAATATTTGGGGGATTATTTCATTTATTTTCACTACATAAACTGAAATTAATTCAGTTCAAAATAATACGCCATTTTCATCATATGACAGAGAACACAAACAAAAATCTATTATTGCAACCTGAGAAGTGCTCTATCTTACAAAATGTCTGTGAATATCCTCACTGACCAGAATTGTTTTTAAAACTGAGGAAAAAGGAGATAAAACTGAATCCATAAAACCGTTAGTAAGTGCTATAATCATGGTTTAGTCTCTCCTATGTGTACTGAATTCACTTACCTGGCAGAGCACCTTCAGGGTACTGCCAGTTTGTTACTGATAATATTTGGCTGGAAAAGCAAGCTGATACTGTACTATGCTTACTTTCATTTAGAAATGGCTCTCTGTTAACATTTTTTCAGAAGTTTGTGCATGACTGAGACTCACTTTGAAAGTCCTCAGTGAGAAAACTTAAAACCTTTTCATTTGTTTGTGAAATTTTAGGCTTGCCTTTCCTTGATAATTCTGTCAAGCCAGTCACTCAAAATGCAATTTGCTGCACAGCAAACAGAAAAATGGCATGGTCTATATGGCATATCCTGAACTACAGCAGTAGCTAAATCATTTCTGTTAGCAGGTCCTCAGTTGACAAAGCACCTTCATGCTAAGGATAAAAATTTATATAACTGTTCAGTAATCAGAAAGCAGCAGCAAATATGCAACACTTCTTTAAAAATATATTGCACAGTCTAAAACTCAGGAATTAAAAGATTTTTAATTTCCCAGCACAAATAGTTTTTTTATCATATTTTGAAGTGCTTATTAATTCATTTAGAATGAGCTTGACAAGATTTGATCTGAGTTATAGATATGTAAATTTAAAGCAACTCTGTCAAGGCCTATGGAAATTCTTACATCTGAGTTGTCACCAGTCTCACCAAAGAATTTTATTTTTTCTCTCTGTTTAATATATTAGAAAAAGTAGTTTGTTTTCATAAATATTGAATCAACTCAATAGATTGGAAAAAAAGTGACTGAAAAATAATCTTTCAAATGCAGTGATAAGAAAATACTTCCTGTTTAAAAGCATTTTGTAGCCTAGATGAAGTAAAATGAGACAAGTTATTAAGTTAAATTAAGACTCTTGATAATTTTCTGTTCTTTTTTTGGTCAAGTTTCTGACATGCATTCTAATTATGTATCAGACAGTCATTTCAGTTCTGTTTATACTTGAAGCAGAAGAAACAACAGAAGAAAACTACTAATACATAGTCTGATTGAAAGTTCAAAATGGCTCAATTCCTTTATCCTTTGTATAAAATTATTTAGTCGTTTTTACTAAAAAAATGTTTACAGGCTGTGAAGTTTTTGTTTGTGTGTATGTACTCACATAAAATGGGTATTTTAATCTCAGGTAACTCTGTCACTAGTCAAATTTTCTTACTACTTTTATGACTGTGCCACACCATTGTGCTGGTAAGGAGTCTGGAGAGCTGTGATCACTGAACTCTGTTGCTGTGATGTCTGAAGATCCTTTTATCTATACGGTCACGCCAGCAAAAGTGTTCTTTTTAGCCATATAACATGCTTAGTCTGGGTGAGAAGAAGGACAGAATATCCTTTATTGATGCCAAGTACTGTTTTGTTTGTGTAAGTGTATAGTCATGGAAACATCTTGCTTGGAAATTCACTGTGATTCTCTTCATTCTGGTTAAACTGAAGGCAGGTACTTACAGACACTCTAAAGTATCCATATTCCCATATAACAAGTTCATCCTATATCCTCGAGGTCAACTTGACACTCTGCTTTGACTGAAAGCGTTGCATGTACCTGCAGCATGAGATAAACAGGAAAATGTTTCCTACCAGTCTGTGAGAGTTCCAGTACTGTGCATTCTTCTTTACAGAAATTGCAGATCTACAGAAAGACAGGGTTTTTTTAAGCCTGTTCTATGTGTCATAAAATTGTCTTAATTAAAAACCGACAAGAAATGAATGTGCTATTATTAAAAAAAAAAAACAAAAAACAAACCTAGATGACTGCTGTGGCTACCAGTGCCACTCTATTTATTGTCATACCTAGCAAACAGGTCTTAAAGAAAATTAAAGCTGCATTTGCTGTAAAGAAGCAATATTTTCTTGGCCCCTTGCCTTCCAAAGGTTACAGTGGCTACCAGGACACATATACTACAGGGAAGAAAGATATAAATCTTCCCATGCCCTAGGACTTTTTATCTTATAAGAAATATTTGTGTAACTGTATGCTTGGAACTTTTGTCCCCAGTGCACTGTAATGCAGGCATGTTTTACTCCTCTTCCATTCTGCAGGAATTGCCCTTTTCATACAACTTCAGTGTGATGGATTTCTCATAAAATTCTAACTTCAATGAGCCATAACTCTAGCCATGCTTTATTAAAATAATATTAATTCTCCTACCATATCTGAAAAAGCTTTAGCAGCCACATGTCAAAAAATACACAGAAGAGGTCAACACCATTGTTTTTGTTTCTAGACTGGCAAACCACACAAAAGCTGTGGTTGTTAACAGTTTACAAACACATCAGTACCTTTTTGTTCACCCCACAGGCACTGCCAGTCATATTCCAAACCCTGACACAGATCATGAACTGTGAAGATGTCTCCTCTCTCTCTCTCTCTCTCTCTCTGTATCAGAGAGAGAGAGAATGGTACACATTTCCTGGGTTCTCATTAGATTATACTTTTCAGGAAACAACATTTTTCTAGAAACAATCATCTGTCATAGCTGTAAGCAGTATCAATTGACTGTCAGTTAAGTGTTTGTTAACTTAATTGGTTGCCTCATTAACACACACACTTACCAGGAAATGCTATCGCATATTTAGGACAGAATGAAGTTTTCCAACAGGAGAGCCTTTATAGATGTATCATCTAATACTTTGTGCCCAGCAGCCCTACTCAATGGGGTTCAGTAGGTGGCTGTTCCCTGCTGGCTGTGCAGGTGGGGGAGGTAAGCCAGGAGCTGAACTTGGGAACATGAAATCCAGGTGAGAGGCAAGCAAAGGGCCATCTCGACTGTCTGCCATACCATTTGACAGAGCAGATGCTTGTTGTCTTGTGCTGCTTTACTCTTTGGACACAGACAAGAATATGGCTTTTGCTGGTCCTTCAGCAGCATGGGGCTGGAGTGCTTTGGGTGACGTTCCTGCCTCAGTGCCTCTGATTTAGGCTGTCAGGGCTGTCACAACAGCTGAGCTTTATTCCCCAAAGGAAGTCTTCACATATCAGGAATGTGAGCCTAAAAGATAGCTTTGTAGTGGGTCATCTTTCTGCTGGGAAGGTGTGAAATCATTTTCTGAGACATGGTTTGTTGGACTTCTGTTCCTATGTGCCACTTGTTTTTATAACTATGGCACTTTTAACAATTATAATTTAAATTTTAAGTCTCTTCTTCAGCTTCCCTATTCTTCTGGAAGATGTTTTGCTTGTGTGGTAACATTAAGTATTCTGCAATCACTTTAGGAGTAAATCTCTAGCTTTCTTCCCGATGTCCAACACTTTTATGGACCATTAACATGGTTTACAGATCATATATGTGGTCACTGTTTGTGAAAGGATTGTGACAGTTGATAGAAAGTGCCCCTGCCTATGGCAAGGGAGTTGCAACTAGAAGATCTTTAAGGTCCTTCCAACCTAAAGCATTCTATAATTCTATTACTCCATGATGACAGGAGTTAATTTCGAGGACAGTGACTATATTTTATGATCTGATGCCTGCTTACCCTGCACTGCAGTGTCTTGAAGACTGGCATGCAGGAGTCATTACAAATGTGTATCCTTTGCTGAGATGAACAGCCTGTTTCTGTGCATGCAGTAGGCAAATGAAACCCATCAGGCACGGTTTTCTGAAACAGGGGCTTCACATTCCTGAAGAAAACGCAAACCTGACTGGAGTTGTCTTTCTGTATACCCTAGCAGTTAAATTGCAAGCCAGTAGGTTGGCAAACCAGGCCTGTCAAATCCTGACTATGGGATGACTGGAGCAAGTAATTCCAGGTTTACCATGGAATGGACAACCACGGGAGATTGCCATGGTGGTTTAAAGCCTCGTTGATGAACGACCTGATTCATTGTAAGCATTTGGCTAATGAATACACTGAGAGCCCCATGGGGGAAGAGTACAGGTTGAAACTGCCCTGCTACAGACAGTTGAGTGTATGCTTGACAATGACAGCCCTGCTAGAGGAGAGCAACAATAGCTCGTTTGTTTTTTGGTTTGGGTTTTTGGGGGGAGGATTTGTTGGGTTTTTTATTTTTTAAATTTTTTTAAAAATTTGTGCAGCTTATGGAAGCATTTTTTCAAGTCTGTTTTGAGATTAAAGCCTTAGATGTGAATTGCATTGAAGCAACTGTCTTTCTCCCTCTGCTTCTCTGACACAAACACAAAAGTGAATTCTGATATGCCTCCTTCTCTTTGTACATGGCACTGTAGGTAAGCTCTAAAACACATAATGGCATAATTTAACCACAATGTCTGTTTGGGAGTGAACCTGGTTTTTTTTACTGCTGATTTCTGCTCTGTTCCTCTGCAAAGGTGCCAGTTCTGGCCTTAAAATATTGCTTACATCTCTGAAAACTGGTATTTATTCTTAATAAATCAGAACAGCAGGAGTATTTGTGTGATGGCATATCTGTGAGCAGCAGACTTAACAGCTCTTTGATTATCTCCAAAACCTTTATTTTACAGATGTTTGACTTCATACATGGTTTTCCATTTGAAATAAAATACTTGCTGTGAAAACATTTTGTTCAACAGCAAAATCATAGATCTTTGGAGACTCCCTGAATAAGAGTATCAAAGAGAACACTTGTTTAATATGAAGAATAACATTGTCCTTAATCTCCTTCAGATGCTTCTAGCTTTGTTTTTGATAGAAATGCAGTCAAAAAATTGAGAGGCTGGATTGGTATCACTGCTTCTTTTAATATTATTTCAGATGGCTAAACAGAATTAACATGCTTGCTGCTGGCTATGCAGAAAGAGAGAGGATCAAACAAGAGCAAGGTAATGTGTTGTATTTTGTTTTCTTCTGTCAGCTCTTATCACAAGTTCATCTGTTCTCTTTTCCTTGCTGTGTATCAGGCCTCATTCTCGACTTCTGAAAGCGATTCACATATGGGTATCACTGTTGTTGCTTTAGAGAATTCCTTCTCTTTCAGGGGTTTAGATTAGCTCCTTCAGATTCTGATCCACAGACACTGGATTATTTCTGAGAAGGCTGCAGAAGGTAGCTAAAAGCAGCAGATGCCAGAGCCAGTAGGCTCCTGTATGTGGTTCCACAGAATCTATGTCCCTTATCAGAAGAAACTTAAGAATCTTCTAGCTAAAAAAAAAAAAATTAAACATTGCATTTGGTGTTTGAAATCACAGAGGGCAGGAGTGCATGAAATTGGTCTCAGAAACAAAACAATTCTTCTAAAGCCTGTTGACATAATTGGATTTCCCCTAAAGACTTTAATTTTAAGGGCACTTAAAGTTTGTGATTTCTACTGATGTTACTGTATTGTAGTGTATGGTACAGCATTTCTTTTGGGGTTGCAGGCTCACAACATTTTACATCTGTTTATTTTTGGTGCCTAATATTTCATGGGTTAAAAAAACAGCATATATAAAATAATGAGTTTCTTTTCTTTAAGTTTGAGAATTCCTGTTGGCAGACAGCAAAAACAAAGGGTCAGTACAATTGTTTTGGGGAGGTTGTTTCTTAGAACTGCCAATGACATGGATCCACAGAAGTGTGGATCCAACTAGCTCCTTTGGCAAGCAGATAGCTTTTGAATCCATGTTTTTTTGTAACATGTGCACTCAGCAGCAACACCAGTTGCAGTGGTTGTGGTAATCCAGACCTTATCCAGGTGCCTGTCTGCCTGCTGCCCACTCAGTCAAAACCTCACTTTTTAGTTCTGAGACTCTGAGGCCTTCATTTAAAAGGTTCTGGGTTTTGGCCCAAAAAACTTAGAGCTCAGACCTGCAATCACAGTGCACTTAGTGCACTTATTATAGTCTTTTCTTTACACAGACTATATTTCTAGTCATTTTCCAGGGAGAGTTAAGATTCAAAATTTGTCACATGGTGTGTGGTTGTGGTTTTGTACCAACCTATGTGACAGCAGCCTTAGCTCTGACCATCTGGCCTGATACCATGTTCATCTTCCTGAAGAGAAAAGTGTGCATGGTCTGTCTCTCTGCAGTATGTTGTTGCACTGCATTTTCCTGGGAGACACTGTCCAAAAAACTCCTTTCCCTGGTCAGAAGCAAGAGTGACTTCATAGACAGGTAGAAATATCAGGAGACTGGGGTATTCTATAGTGGTAGAAGATTAAAAAACAGCATGAGAAAATTATGTCTACTTTGATTCATACCCTGATCGCCTCACCACAGAGAATCCCAGAGGGATCAGCCTGGTGTTGAAGAGCTGTGGCTTACAGCATACTGATGTAATTTGGAGGTGATATTGTGCATGGGAAGGTTTTTGGGTGCTCTGTCACTCTCGCACATAACTGGGTTGTATCTGCTTTTGCCTCATTTCTAATCATGCCTTCTAGTAAGTGCAGCTGCTTATCCTGGGAGTGTTGCCCACAAAATGTTTTAGTCTGGTATGGTCCTTGGCCCATCATTAATACCAGGCCCTCTGCATTCACACAGCCCAGTATAGCAGCAGCATGCTCACTGTTCTCCAGTCATGTTCTCAGTGCCTCACCAGACATAAAAATCAGTTTGGAAATCCATACTTCCTAGGCAGCACTACAGTAACCTGTTTGGAGGGAAGTGTATACCATCTGTCACTGCCTGAAGAGGCTGCGAACAAACTCTGAATCTTGGAGTCTTCTAGGAAATCCTCTGTGTTGGCATCCAAAGCCAAATGCAAACTTTTATTGATAGTAGGTTGGCACTAGAATTACAATGCCATGTGGGACAGTAAAGGAAAAGGTGTATGTTATGCTAATGCTGTCCAAGTGCACAATTGCACACATGATACACCTTTCAAAATCCAGCTGGATTTGGAGAAATATTTTTGCTACTAAGAAATCACTGAGTGATAAAACAGCAGATGATCCAGCTCCTAGACATGAGATTACATGCATTCAAGCCTCATCATTAAAATATCTGCCTATTGAAGATAATCAGTGAAACCCCACTGACTATAGAAATTACATCCCAGGCACTGATGGAGTTCTTTATTACCACTCTAACACCATTCACTCATGTTGATTTCTTATATACAGTTAGGTAGAACTATATCCTCTTAGTGTTGCTTAGTTTGTGTTTAGTGTGGGAGTCAGTATCACATTCCCCTCTCACTGCCATTTTCCTCAGCTCCCAGCACAAGGGCTATTATACAGCTCAGTAGTGTCCCTAATTACCAGAGGCATCAAGTTAGCAAAGTAAAACCTCTCTATCACTTCAAGCATTTTTGTAATTATAGAAACTGTGAAACTGAAATTTTCTGTATTCAGTGGCTGTACCAATTGTCATCTACATATTTGATTTGACAAAAGGTCTTTTATTTCTGTTCGGTTCAGCCCTTTGCAGCAAACCTTTATAATACCTCTGAAACAATTCAACAGGAGTTGTCAAATCTGTTTCAATTAACAGCTGAATAGTTCTGAATCTGAAGTGCATAAATATATTTCAAGTGCTTCAGAGATGCACGAATCACTGAATTGTGGGTGTAGTGCTGAATAAAATGTTACATTCTGTACAGAACAGTTTTATAAAAATACCATCAACTTTCCATATTAAATACAATGAATGTTAGCAATACAGCAAAGAACTTCCTTGGATGGAGAAGTTATATACTTTACAGTCATATAAATCAGAGGGAAAAAAACCTTGCTTATATAAATAGAATATATTTCATCAGGAAATGATGAATGTTAGTTTATGTATAATATATGCAGGCTATTAGTCATTGAGAAAACTCTCAAGATATTCCTGATACATAGAGCTTTGTCTATGACTGAATTGGACAAAATCTGCAGGGAGAGATGCAGCAGCTGTTTCATAGCATCATATGTGCTCAGATAGACTGAGTCAACTGCCAAAAGCAGAACATTTTTAAAAGTTGGTGAGAGGCTATTTTCATACATTTTATCTGCAAGTTGACCCCTGTGACTGCAGAAATTTTCTATACAAGCCATAGGTTGCCATCAGAATTCCCTGTCTGAGATAAGGTGTGCAAAGGCGTGATTGTACAGTGTTTTCTTGTGTGTGGATTTGACAGCAAGAACACCTTCATATTTTTAGCCAAAATTGGAACCTGCACTGAGACAGTGAATATTTTACTTTCAGAATAAACAGTTGAGCTCCAAGCCTGCAAAAATGTCAATGAATGATGCAATTCTGACAGGTCTCTCACCACACATTGCACTGTTAGGCTGTGCTGTAATAGGAGCAAACATGTCTGAATATGCCAGTATTTTCAGGTGTCTTAAGTTACTGAAAATAACTTTTCTTAAAACTATGATTTATTTGGAAAAAGACTTTTCATTGACTTAGTCTTTCATTCACCAAAAATTAATTATTTGCAGATGTCTAGAGACTTAACTGTTTGGAATTTTTTATTTGGTAGTCATGAAAACTTTATCTATGCAGCTTATTTATTATACCCTTTAAAAAGAATCAGCTATAAGCTTGCAGGAAGCAAATCAAAAGACCCGGAGTTAAAAACAGAACTGCTACTGCATGGAAAGGTATAAGGCTGTCCCCACCATTACTACAATCTAAAAATATGCAAAAATTTAGGGACACCTGTTTCAAGATGTTTTAAAGGTAAGTTTTGATTTTAACTCTTGAATAAGACTAGATATGGTAGATCATTGATCATACAATACAATAATCATAATTGTAACAAAAAAAATCATTAAAGTCAAAATTGTATGTTGTGTCAGCTTGGATTTTGTTTGGTTCATTTATGAAGCAGCAATCAAACTTTTTCTCCTTATCTATCAAAGAATGAGTAGTAAGTCATGCAGTTCATTGAACACTTACCAGGCAAAGTGAAAATTGTCTGAGATTAGTTTGTGAGTAGTCTGAGCTAAAGTGTCCTGTCATGCAATGATTTACCCAAATGCTGAAAGGTAATACAGTCAGGAACAAAATGACAACAGAAATGTTTGCGTAAGTCTTACAACATGTAAAAGTGTTAAAAGTTACCTTATCCGTCTTTAGCTGAGTCAGCAGTTAAGTAGTTTTCTTAGGTAAGGAATATTAATGTCCAGTGTCCTTTTAGTTAGATGACATTCTGCCAAAAAAATATTTGTATCAGAATAAATACAGATTCCCATGTGGTGTATTCTTCTGTGTGTTTTCCCCTTTGAAATAAGCTTGAACAAGACTTGATTTCCTGTAAAATGAAACTTCATAGCCCATTAAATTTAGCCTACAAGGTGTGCATCCTTTGTACTTTCTCATCCATGTTTTGGAGCTCTATTCTTAAACGTCATTATTATATTTTTCCTTGCCATATCACCTTTATGTTCTTGCATGGATAAGAGGGCAGCAGGTGTTTTATGAAGCAGATATATGATATAAAGTTTTTATGTCTTAATTGCAGGTGTTTGTTATTAGAAACTGAATTGAAAAAGTTGTGTAGCTGGTAGAATACAACAGAGAAAATGGGTAGAAAAGTAGCATTAAGTATTCATACTTTTTTGATTTGCCAGTTGGTGTTAATTACATTTGTTAATGTTTTTTGCAGCCAACAAGAGTTGAGCAAAGCTACGTTTTTCATCTTTTCTGTTTGAAAAATACTTCCAGTATTTTTCAGCCAATACATGTCCAATCATAATTATTTTTGTGGCTGTATAAATATTTGAATATCTGATACTCGTATTAAGAGTATTCTGTATGCCTGTTGTATTTATATAAGGTATGTACAAGAGTTAAATTTGTGGCTCATTTGCAGGTTGTTTAATATCTCTTTAATGGGACATTAGACTTAGTATACCCCATAATGTTTGGAATTTTCCCTCTTTATATTAAGACAATTCCAAATTGCAGCAACTAACATTTAGAGCATCAGCATTCACTAGTATTTCACTCTTGATAATACCAGGGAAGTAATTTCCAGTTACTTTTGTGAAAGCAAGTTTCTGATATACAAATACATCAAAATGTGTTGGTAGTTTTTGATCTGACCCATATGTAACTTGTAGATTATTGGAGTGAGAGTGACAAGGAGGAAGCTGACACTCCATCAACACCAAAACAAGACAGCCCACCACCCCCGTATGACACGTACCCACGGCCACCTTCGGTAAGTCACCTGCAACTGTCTATAGGAGTGTCAACCAAGAGTGCCACTTTCACCTACTCCCCAGCCTAGGAGTACGTGCTTGTGCCCATTATGGCGCCTGTTGGTATATTTTTTTGAGTCAGTTCTTGACTTAAGGCATTTGTTAAGTGACACATGTTACTAACTTCAGTGGCCATCACTGCTGTTTTCACTGGTTTGTAGAGAACATGGATTTATGATCCCACTTGCTGTGCAAAAGGTTAAGTTAGAGAATTCTTTCTTCCTGTTCTTCATTCATGACGGACACCTACTCATCCATGCAATCCCTTACCACCCCCTTATCGACTTTCCTGAGAAAATGTTATTACTTCAACAACAACATAGACTCTTCTCTAAGGCTCCAGCAGTTGAGCTGTGAAGCTTTACAGTAAAAAATTACACTTGTATTTCCAGAGAAATGCTAACATAAAAATGTTCTGTCTTGTATTGCAAACAGAGATGCTAGTTGTCTTGTTATTGTGAAAAAAGTAGGTTTCTCTATAAATTAGAAAAAAAAGTGGATTTGTTTTTTTCTTTTTCTTGAAGCAGTTGCTGATATAAAACTAGTTTATAGACCTCTAACTTATTCTGTGCTGGCAATTTTAATTTTTATATCTGTATACTCAGTGTTAACTAATGCGTCTTACTTGAATTTAGTTTTTAGAATGAAAAATGGGGAAGGTCAGGAGAAAGAGAGCATTGATGATGTTTAATTTGAATGCAATACTTTATCTTACAAAATTATAGCTCTTTGAATCATAGCACTGAAGCTCTGTAAATGTAATTCCAAAGAAACTTTTAGCAAGATGCAATAACAACAGGTATTTTTTAGATTTTTAATGAACCAGGCACATCTCTTTTATGTCTTCCATAGTGCCATATTCTGCAAAGTTTTCCGCGAATAATTGTGTTGGCTTATTTTATAGATTCAGGGACAGAGTAAAGATGGTTATTATGAATAAGCATCAGTATTTGACCTGTAGGTGTGACATGTATAGATGAGGGCATGCACTAAAGTTAGGATCAGGGCGGGCTAATTAGGTGAGTTCGTGCCTTTGTGACTGAACTGGGTGCCATCAGAGATAATGAAAAG
>JAWWLV010000001.1:103287221-103325080 GCA_035041135.1 Platyrinchus mystaceus
CAGGCTGTGTCTCACCTAAAAAATCCATTGCACAGGCTTGAAAGGTAAAAACACCTTTCCCAGATCTTCGTTCGCGATGACTGGCCACTTATAGCTACAGAGTGGAAGGAAGTTTCAGGGTTTTCATAAAGTGGAAATGGCTTTTACCGTTAATGAAACTCAAAAATGTCAGCCACCTTCTTCTTGGCCTCTCCCATCCCTAAAGGCCAGTTTCCTAAGCTTGTTCATGTTGTGGCTAAACAAGATTATTAAATTTATAGAGAGAGTAAAAAAGTCACTTGAAGTAAAAATTAAGCTCTTCAGTTTTGAAAATAGCACTTGGGTCTTTATGGATTTCATTATTCCTGAAATTTAGTGGAGGTTGAATGTGGGAGGATGAGGGCATGGCCGAATGGCTCTGAGCAGCCAGCACCTGGGACACCTGCTGTTTCTACTTAGAGGAAAACAGGCATGGAGGAGTGAGATTTTATATTCTACACAGATTTGGCTTTTCCTCCAAGTCTATCAGAAGACTGTGTGCATTTCTCAGCATCTCTGCTCCCTGGGATGATGGGGAGTAGGAGGTTGCTAAGAGTAACCCAATGAATAAAGGAGAGCACCTCCCCAAGGCAGAGGCTTAATTTACCTGTGAAAAAGAAAGGAAACACTTTCTGCAGTCTGTGATCTGTAGTGGTTGTTGGGAGCAGGAAACATCAGGGTAGCTGGGGAAGAGATTTCAAATCTGAGTGGGGTGAGATGGAGGCAAAAGGTAGAAGACTAGAAACAGGACATAAATCTGTAATAGTGAGGATAAGCTATGGAACAAGTTCCATTAAGTTGTCATTGGTTTTTCAAATGAAAATCCTATCAGCCTTTAATGTTCTGTGCCACAAATGAGGATTATGGTGTTATAAATCTTTCCCCAGTTAGAAAAACTATTTTAAAAGTATTTTGTTTTTACAGTGTATTCTTTTTTCTCTTACAGTATAATCTACTGTAAGTGCACACATGCTGCCTTTGACTTTATTTCACAGATTTATGAAATTCAGTACGAATTTTACACGTGAGCCAAGAGAATGAATTTTATGCTGGGACCACGTTCTGGCAGACCATGCCTGTGCACTAAAACATTTCCTCAGCCCAAGTTGTCCTCCAAGGAGAAGAATCTGGCATAACCTTATGATTAAGTTGAAAACCCTGTAATATCTCTGCTGAGGTGACAGTTATTTTTGACAAATAAACCCCTTTCATAGTGTCCCCTTAGCTCCTGTCTTCTTAAAGTACTAGCAGAGCCCACTGGTGAGACGTTTTCTTCAGATTACTTGCTCAGTTGTACCACATGGAAATGGAGTAGATGTTTTAAAAGACAAATTCATGGGGCTGTTGCTCATCTTTAGTGGTTGCCATAGCTGACACTGTTATTAATGACAAAAAGTATATAGCCAGATCTTCATCTCTGTTCCTCCTGGGTTTTATTAACATCTATTTCCTTTTTCCAAGGCAAATTGGTTGTGGTAGTTCCAGGCTGAGCAGGGGAGATTGGTCTCTGCATTTAGATATGTAACTGTGGATTTCCAGTTCGGAAATCCCCTCAAGGTTTCTGCACACAACTGCTAAGGGGTTGTTTTAAAAACTGGTTGCAACCCTCCCCTGAAAGCGAGAGTAACTCAAGTTCTTGTTAATAGATCGCTTGGGGTGGATTAGAGTGAAAGACAGTGAAGGATTGGTTTTTGTAATTATTTATCTGTACAGTTTATTTTAGAACAGTTTGGCTGCAGTGGAAATCCTATATGTAGCTGTTTGGGTTACTATAATCTATAGTAATATGACAATAAGAAAGCACTTAAGAAAATGTATAAGGGGAAAAAGGAAGGAAGAGAAAGAAAGGATAAGAGTAGAAAGATTCATAATCACCACCCATGAGATCTATGACAAGATTTGATTGTTGCAGCATATGTCGAAGTGATGGTCTTGATCTGGGGGGTGGGGGGAAGAAGCCCCACCAAACAAAAGTCCAGTGAGTTAATATATGTTCAGGCCAAGTGGGAATGCCTGGTAACTCCCCTGGGCAGGGGGAACTTTCAGTCCTCTGGTGGAAGGCCATAGAAAATAAGTCTGGGGGTGCTTTGGGGGTCTTTGATGGTTTATGACCCCTTTGAAGACATGACAGCTGACTCTCATGTCAGTGCAGTTAAGCCAGTTATATCTCATCAGACCTCCCCAAGGAGCAGGAGAGGAAGTTCTACAACTGAGCAGAGTTGGGTAAGGGACAGCTATTACCATGATAAAAGGCCCCATCCCTTGCAGGATTTGTTTCTTAGTGGCCTCAAAGCCTGATTTAATCATAGCACCTTGGTGCCTCCACAATTTTTTTTTAAGTCATTTTTATTAACATTCTCTCACAAAATCTTCAGCTTAAGCTGACCATGCAGTTGCTGTACTTTATAGTTCACAAAGAAATGTGTGAATCGTGGTCACCAACATTTTTTTTATCACCAGCAGTTGTGCTGACACAGTGCCTAACACACCATAATGTAACCAAAACAGATAAATTCTTGCCCATTCTTATCTTGACATGTGCTTTTTCATAAGAAACTTAAATTGAGAAATTCTTCTTTTTCCATTGAATTGTTGAATAGATGTGTTATATGTGAACTTTGTTGTTACCCTGTAACTGCAGTAAAGTCTTTAAGCTATCACATAAAATCAAGGGCTCTATAAAAGAAGATCTTCATGTATTTTGAAGTTATTTTTATTGGGTCTGCTTTTCCGGAGCAATGTTGTTTTCTATTCTTCTTTTCCCCCAGTTATGAAAAACATTACATAAATCAAAGATAAATTTACAGCCTAATTCCATTTTGTTGTAGCAGGATAATTTCTCCAGAACCTCTCCACCTATATTCCTGGAATAAAAAACACTGAGGAAGATGGATGTATATTCAGTCACTGCAAATTACAAAAGCATCAGTGACAAATCTAATGCTGTAAAGCCTCTTCAGAATAGTTGGTTGTACTGATAGCATGTCCTGGCATTATACAGGAAAATTAGTAAGCTTATTGCCATCAGATATACACCTTCTTTAAGAGGGGTATTTTCTTCTGAAAACAGCAAATCCTTGCAAAATTAAAAACTCACTGAGCTTGTTATTTTTACTACTGCGTTTTGCAACCTAACATTTCCATTCTGCACAGCAGATGTGAGCTTAGTAAGGATTGTCCAAAACACTGATTTGCGTAGTTCTGTATCAGATCTTGTACTCCGAGTTATTTTAGTTTTAGAAAATCACCTGCAAGCACAAGTGATTGCCCTGAAGAGCCATGAGCCCCACATTCCAGCTAACCCAGTTAGCCTGCTGTGAACTGTGCCTAAAACCATATTTCTAGGGGAGAGTTAAAGGTGCCTTGCTTGTAGCTTTATTGATTTGGAACTCAGGTGTACTTTGAGCTCTATCATGTGGCAAGAAGGAGTTGCACATTTTAATTCCAGGCTGGAGAGACAAGCATCTCGTCTGATTAGTTTTGAACTTGCCACACGAACTTTCAGATATTTCTATTACTTGAAGAGGCAATAATCAACCTTTTTTCTGCAAGTATGTGCTCATAATTATACAGACCTCTGTTACCATCTCCCTTACCATACAGTCCTTGCAGAGAAACCCATTTGCACCACCAATAATCCTATCTGCCCTCCTCTGCTTTTTGAGATGGGGTGTCGAAAATGAGTCTTATTTTATTTTGTTTCCCTTTATCCATGCTACTTTCTGTATTTATTTGTAAATAGAAGCCAAACTTCCACTTTGTGCAATCCAAGTAGAGAACTAAAGGGAACTGTTTGGTATGAGATGTTTCTGTCTGATAGGGGGAAAAAAATAAAGGTTTTGTTTCGATGTTGGTGATGCATGAAAAGAGAAATGTAATTCTTGTTCATGTACAAGACTGCAGAGGAAAGGAAAGTAAAAAAGACAGTGTAGCTACTGAAGAAAATAGCAGAGGATATAGCCAACTGAGCATCTTGAGCCATCACTCAATAGGAGGGAGGTTGCTGTCATGGGATGAGAACAGAGATCACTTACATGAGAGACAGTGTTCTCCAGGCTGTAAAGATGTTAATATTTTCTTTGTTTAGTGATGATATTTTGAGGAAAGGTGCTTACACAAACCAAAGAGGGAGTGAGTAGCAAATTGCTGGGAATATATCCACTGCAGAACAGCTCTGGGTCATGCTAGAGCTTGCCCAGGGGAGCCTTGCCCATGTACATGACTGGTCTGGACAGCAGAAAACCCTCAGGACAAGCATCCTTTGGCTTAGGGTGAGGGAAGGGCACTCCCACCTGGCAGTTTCAAAGGGTGACTGTTTTTATGGGTAGCCCTTCCCACAGCATTGCAGGATGTGTCAGTCCATTCACCACACACCCTTTGTAGAGCAGGATTCCCTTGCATACAACAACCAGCAATCGTGGTGATAGGGATTACCTTAGAGCCTGCAGATACCCTTTATGCTACCCTTGGCAGGACAGAGGAAGTACTAAGAACTGGATTGAAAGGAAGCTCACCATTAGATAGATGCCTTATGTGCTTGTCTTCTGAATGTGACAGACTTCTCCTGGGTGAGGCCTGTCCTACAGGCTTATGTAACTTAAGTCTCCATGTAATCCAGCAGTTAGAATGCCAACATGTAGAAATTTTGGTGTCATTTCTCAGAATTCATAAATTGCCCCATGGGACGCTAAGGTCCTGATTATATCTTACCCTCTCTGAATGTATATAAAACTATGAGAAGCTCAGCTACGTGAAGTGCATAGGAGAGCCAGGATAATTTAGATAATTTAGCCACGTAATTTAGAAATCCTATGGTAAGTGGGAGGAAAAATGCCTGCCGATCAGAGCCCTGTAATTCCCACTGCCTTGTTCTCCCGAGGCCTCTGCAGCCCTTGCAGAGGAGCAGAAGCTGGAGGTTATGCGTGGGCTGACACCACCATCTGTCCTCCCTATCTCCCATCCTCACCGTGGTGCTTTCTCATATAACATTTGTGCTCTTGGTGTTCCTCAGTGAGGACAGGAGGGACACTAAAGTATATATTGTGATGTTGGAAAAGCTGAAACTTGCTATTTGTAGATAGCATATTCCTGTATTATCACTGTTTGATTTAGTGCCCTTTAGTGCAGTGACTCAGTCTCCAGAGGAGTACTGAGTGACTCCTGCTACTGCTTCTACCCCTAATGGGCTTCTTACAGGAAGAGGTGCTGCTCTGAAGTGTAGTGTCAGGGGGCTGTACTGGATGTGTCATCAAAACCCTCTCTACCAGCTCCCTTCCATCTCTACATGGCATCTGTCTGAGATCTGAGCAGTCCTGGAGATGGTAGGAGCTTCTCACTGTTGAGCAATAGACAGTTTGCAGATCTGCCAGCATTCCTCCCAAGGACTCTGTGTCCAATAGCATTGAACCATTTCCTTAGTAAGGAGGAAGATATATCTGCCAATGGGCTTCTAACAGAAGCAGCCAGATAGCAGTTTGTGATACATGGGGAAGGTTTTCTCTTCCCCATTGTTCTTTGCATTTGTTCTTGTTCACAGCCTAATTACTCACACATAGTATTTACCTTTAGGGAAATATACAGAACTAGATATGCTTCATTATTGGACTAGATAACAGTTAAGGTCTTCCAGTCAAAGTTCTTCTCTCATGAATATATAGACAGATGTAGAAATATGTACACAGAATAGGATACAAGTGAAGGAAAGGATAGATCTTCAAAAGGCAGTTACAGTTTTACTGGTTGCTACTCTAGATGGGACGCCTGACATTTCCTTTTCTAAAACTTAAGTATCTATTTCCAAAGTTTCAACCTAACCCTTTTTTGAAAAGCAAAGTTTTCATAAACGTGCCATTTAATAGCCAGGTGCCTTCTACTCTGTTTAGGCAAAATATATAATGTGAACATTCATAAGAAAGTGTACTTTTAAATGGCAGCGGTAAAATGTTATGCATTTTATTAAAAAACACATCCAAGTGAAACCCTTAACTAGTTACCTTCTCATTAGTGACTGCTGGTGTACCTTTATTATTGATAAATAGGTCTCAAAGAGAAAAAGAAATAGTTGTATCACCTTCTATACCCCTTTGCTTACATAGGACTTTTTGTGTGTAAGCCATTTTGAGACCTTACTGATTGTGACCCTCAAACATTTCTCTCAGGTGAGGACTTTCTCCTCCCCTTTGCTTTTGACACTTGGTGGCATGCCTGGAAAGGCCTGCAAAGCCTGCCTTTGCTCCTGCTTAGTGGGTTGGTCCCAGCCTTGATGTATTCTGTCTTCACCACTTTAGATGGGTAAAGTACCTTCTACTGCTACAGGTTTGCTCAGACATAAGATTCCTCACATCTTACATGACCACATCAGCTGAAGAAATAGGCAGAGATTTACAGCAGGCACTTTTATTTCTGTAACCACTATGGGGAAGTCAATTGCTCTTGACTCTTCTCATAATACAAACATGATTTGGTTGATAAATGCAGTAAGTTCACTTCACTATATTCACAGGGTCTCGTTCATGTTTGTATGTGAATGGCAGTTGGTTTATTTTTCAAAATGTTTGCAAGTCTCATGAGTTTCATAAGTTGTAGTGTCAATAAGTATTCATCCAAAAGCACGTTACTCGTTCTTTGTTATTTGTATTTGTTCTCCTTTAAAACAAATAAAAAAACCCCCCACCTTATCTAGAAACAAAACCATATGCTGGAGATTTTTTACATAAATCATGTTGCTAATGCTAGTGATACAGCAAGAAAAAATGTGGATTTTATAAGGATAAGGAAAAATAATTTTGCTACCAAAAAGCAGAATTTCTAAACTCTTAGTATCAAAGTGATATCGAAGATCTCTTTAGAAAAGCCCCCCTAGTGCCTGATAATTATATTCATCTTCAGATAAACAAGATAGTGTATGCTACCACTTACCTTAAGAGGTCCTAATGAAAAGTTTTTCATGGACAGTGACTAATCCACACTGGGACAGTGAAAAATTACCAGTGTTTGATGATAGGCCTGTATCATCAGGCCTTAGCAACATTACTAAATAGTCTTTACAAAAGTGTCTTACTAGCAGGTTTTTTTCAGAAATACTCTTCTTATGCAGAATTTAGGTACACAATTCTTCCACAGACACAGAAGGATGTCTCCCAGCCAGCCTTAGCAGGGCGTATCGAAGAGTATAGACATCTGCTAGGTGATGCCCGTGCCTTAACTTAGTAATCCTCTTTTATTTCATAGCCACCTTGTTTCACAAAAAGGGAAGTTTCTTTTGCCAAAGCCTGACCTTTGAAACCAAACTTTCTGAATTTTTAGAGATAAAGTTACATGAACAAAACAGCCATGAGACAACAGGATCTCCTAAAGTTGCAAAATTCATACCTATGAGGCAGTAGTATCCTCTTTCACTTAGTGCCTTTTTCCAAACAAATCCAAGACTCATATTTGCAATGCTATGACTGTTCTTAGTATAAAACAGGATGAAATATGAAAAACATTCCCCTTTGTACTCTACAAAGTCTCCCTTTCCTCAGTCCCATGAGTTCCGAAATGTGCTGGTTTGGCCTTTTGTTTTTTAAAGGTTTGGGGTTTGGGTTTGGGTTTTTTTCATTTTGGTTGTAGAGTCAAATGTTTTTTATTTTAAACAATAGGTTATGTAAAAGTTTCTCTTGACTGCTGTACTTAGGATTTAGTTATGTAAACTGTTTTCCTCACCCTTCTTCTTCCTCCTCTCTTTGTTGACGTGCAGAGTCCCAGGAAATCTCAGCAAGAGAGGAGAGGCTGAACTCGCTTTGAGTTCCATATAGCATTGCTCACCCTCTGCCTTCCTGGAAACTCATTTTCCAATTGCTGCCATGGGTGGAGTAAATGGCACCAATGTTTCCATCTGGGATTCTTTTTACCTTGTGCTTTCTGTCACTGAGACATTTCTTTTTTGCTTGCTAGACCTTTTGTGATATGCTCAAGTATACAAATGGCAATTCTTCTTATTTTCCTTCCTTTTCATCTTGTCTTTTGGAAAAAATTCTTTTTAACAAAGGTTAAACAAGTCTCACCAGCTAAATTGGATTGAATTTGTACATCTTTATGTTATGCACAGTTGAACTCTTTCCCAAAGTGTTTTTTTTATAACAACAAAACATCCCCCAGCTTTTCATATCTGGGAACTAAAATAGCAATGGATTTCCAGATCCATGGAGTTTCACTTTTTATTACAATTTAGTGTGGTAGACAATAGAATAGGGAATGCACTGAGAGCAGCCTGGCTTTTGAAATTGCCTGTGTGCAGAGACTGCATATCCATACAGAAACTCTAAGTAAACAACTTAGCTGTATGCTGTTTATTCCACCTCTCTCTTTCTCTTTTTTTTGCTAACACAGGTCCACAAAGATTCTCGAGTTCTCAAGCCCTAGCTTATGGAAGTATGTAATGTCAGTGTGGTTGCAAAATCACATGATCTCCTAGCTCTGTATCTTATCCTTCACCCAACGTTGCACAACGCTGGACTGTCAGCTAGGAGAACGAAAGGAGCCAGATTGTGTTGTGCCACCTCTTTTTATAGTTCACGCCTAAGTTGCCACCAGGATATTTTTCTGTGTTTGTAGAACATTTGGTGGATTTGGGGCACATTCTTTGCTTCCATTCTCCTCATTCATGTGACCCTTTCCCAGTGCTTCCAAATGAGCTAATGTGTCTTGAACATGGATAAAACCAACCCAAGTTGGTTAGGATGTGTATTGTTCTCTTGTTTTATTTGTGGATTGTTTTTGTTTTTTTTTAATTGGTCTTTGTTATGTTCTTTTCTTTTTTAAAGCATATCTACAAAAAAGAGATTATATAACTTTCTGCCCTAAATACCTCTTTTGCATCAGGGATGGATATTTTAATGGAGTGAGGTGTAATAGCAGAACAGTGCCATGTCTCTGTCCTCATGAGCATAGCTGCATGCAGATTAGAAAGGCTCTGTAGTGCTGCTACTGTATGCCAGATTTGCTATTTGCTCTTGTTTGCATGGTACTATTTCTAATTTACTAATATGATATGGAAATAATGGCACATCACAGATCTTTCAACATATTGTATCACTGCTTTATCATATTAGGCTAATACACTGCGAGAGTTGATAGAACCTCTCCATGTCAAATGGGATCCACATCTCTTGGCACTGAACCGATTGGACTCAAAGGTTGATAAACTTATCATTAGAGAATTGGCACGACGGAGATTCAACTTCAGCCTCTTGCAAGAAACCTAATGGCCTCCGTTCAGAAAGTCAGTTCTTCTTGAATAACTTTGATGTTTATAACAGAGAACAGACCTGTTAAAGCATAGACAACCACATGCCTGAATATGAGGCCTCCAGGAAGGTGTCAAAGGGCATGGCCAGTCTTTTGAAGAATGCACCCTTTCCACAATGGGACTAGGCACAAGGTCAGATCCAGTCTACATGGAGCACATTTGCAGAAAATACTGCCCCCCGCACGGGAGAACGGAAGGGGAAGAGGGTCTTGGCAGGGGAAGGGCTTTGATGTCACTCAGTTTTGTTCTGCACACCTCGAGGAATTAAAGAGGGATTCAGCCATGGTAACTGTAAAATCCTGTTGCTTGTACTGAACTCCAGTGAACCCATTCAGGCCAACCAGACAGAGTCATGTCATTTAAGCGTGCTTCACGTTAGTGAAGGAAGTCACCTTACTGTGTCATGCTAAACTAAGTGTATTCTGTCAAGTGGAGGTATGTACAGACCTTTTGGAGACTTGCATTTATCTAATGGTTTGTAATGAATTACCAGAGGGTACACTGGCACTCGTTTGGATGATGACGGAGAAGATACCTCACGCTGAGATTTATTAGACTCTGCACTTAAACTCTTCAGTTCCTCTTTATCTTCTAGGACTTAAACATGTGAGTGATGCTGCCTGGCCAAGCAGGCACAAAGTATTCTCTGTGTAACACCCAGACTCCAGAGGGCTGTTTTGGGGCCAGTATTTGTCTGGATGTCACTCGAAGTAGATTCAGATATTGTATTTATCATTATGTTCTGAGTCCCCTATGGGTTGATGTTTGCCTCTATCTCTGTGGTTAGAATGTGGATTTTCCTTAATATATTTGGCTAAGGGTGTATTGTAATAATGTTAATGCTAATTACTTGATATTTCATACTATCTTACGGGGAGATACTTTTAAAAAATGTATTTTGAAATGTTTTCTTTCTGTTTGCTCAATGTATGGTATTGCATTATGTTAATACCAATAAAATGATATATATATAGTTATATATATTTCCCTTTTATAAAGAAGTAAATTATGCTTTTTTGCCTCACAAACAGGAAATGTGCAGTGAATAAAATTACTTCATTCTGCCTTATAGCAGGTGACAAAGCTTATAATAGTTTTAATATTCTTTTTTGAAAAACAAAAAGTATAGTATGACATAAACTAGTTGGAAATTCATCAAAATGCATGTTTTATGTTTCTGCTCAATGGGACTGTCACAAATCAGCCTAAATATTTAGCGATGTTGTTTTGGCATCTTTAATTTTTTCTAATCAGAAACATACACTG
This sequence comes from Platyrinchus mystaceus, assembly GCA_035041135.1. Lineage (NCBI taxonomy): Eukaryota > Metazoa > Chordata > Aves > Passeriformes > Tyrannidae > Platyrinchus > Platyrinchus mystaceus. Next base: position 103,297,795 of record JAWWLV010000001.1, read on the forward strand.
TATTGCTGTTATTGATTACAAAACTGTACTGTCATAAATTTTTGCCTGTTGGCCCGATAGACAAACCCACTGAGTTTTTATGACTCTCTTGTCTGTAGGAATTGATTTTAAAATTTAATTTAGTGCTCTTTCCAATGCTTGGCAAAGGCAAAATTTATTTTTTATATAAGGTTGCCTTTGAAGTACCTGCCTCTGCCAGGGATGATAAATCACTGCTAAGCATATAAAGATTCTGCAACCTGAAGGATATGTCATTAAAGCCTTGTTGGAATGGCCTGCAACCCCAGCCAGTCCTTTACATTCTGTCATTAAATTCCATAATTAGTTAGAGATGAAATGTTTTGGAAATGAATTAGAGAAGCAGAAGCAAAGATGTGATTCTAAAATGTCCTTTGGCTGCCATTTGGGGTTACACTGATGGCTTATTTGCTGCTCATAGCCAAAGGCCAGCATATATCTGCGCTAATGCGTATTAGATTGTCTTCAGCTTCCTCTCTTTCTTTTCCCCACCCTTTCTAACATATTGTATTGAGTATCTTTGTTTTGCAGAGGCATTCAGAAGGGCTGTAATTAGCAGTCCCCGGCATTTAATTGCATACACATTTGTTAAATATTTTTCTGTATGCCTTAAAATAAAGTATAGAAAATGGCAGTAAATGTTTCTTTAATGAAGGCATTTGATTTATTCATGAAGTCAGGATTTTTTTAAAGGTGTTATTTTGGGCTTAATAAAGGAAATAAGCCAGCAAATTTTCAGTCTTGCTTTTGCGTAACGATTGTCTGTCAGGGCTGGTGTTCGTTTCCTTTCTCTTGTCTTTTGTGGCAAACACATCCTGCCCAGTGGATGGGGAACGAAGCTTTCTGCTGTGACCACTCTCGTGCCAGTTTTGAGAGAGCACTTTATGTTGAGGTGCCTGGGTGTTCACAAGTTCATTATGACATCTGATGACATGAATAATGTCTAGAAAAGCCACATAGTGTTATTGCATTTCTCTCGTCACAGAACTTCTGCTCTGAAAAACTTTGTGCGGTGCTTACAGACCACAGTGGTGTGATGGGCATTCAGCAGCTGACAGGGGGGTGCTGAATATTTGGCAGTGTCTTACCCTACAAAAATAACATGTAAATCAGGGTTCAGATTAATTAGGCTGGAATGTTGTCAGTGCTGCTATCATAACATGTGCAATTATAAACCCAATAATAAATCTGAATATCTGAATAAACATGATATCTTCTGAGATAACATTTTGGGAAGTATTTCAGGCCCCTTTCAGAAATGCCTCTGGAGGTGCTTCCCCGACAGACCTCAGTGTGTTACAGAGGTAACTGAGGCGGCAGTTAAATCAGTCTGCCCCCCACCCATGTGCCCCACACTAATTCTCCATGTTTCTTTCATATTGAAAGTAGGATTGCAATTCCTAAGTGATGGAAGTGTTTTTGAAAACTTCACTCGTGGTGCTACATTTTCATAGAAATTAGCAACTTGGGAGGTAGCCTGAAGCAGAGCTCATATTCTGGGTGGGTGTTACTCGCTAGGAATATGAACCCCTTCTATTCAGACTTGCTTTCAGGTATCAGTCCCATAAACATTGACAGGCGTTGCTGTTGAGCGTGACTGTGGCTTGATTCTGACTGGTGAGTAATGTTGCTGGGTCCGTATCGTTTGTCACTTAACCTTTCACAACTTCAAGTGCTGTAACAGCTTAGGTTTGTGAAAAAAACAAACAAACAAACAAAAACATTTTCCCTAAGGAGTAACTGCTTCCATATATTGCTTGTGAGATTTATTCTTCGGGACCTCCTTGTCCTGCTTAAAAGTCCCAGCATCCCCAGATATATAGCAGTTTACCCAATTTGCTCCAGCTCCGGGTTTACCTCATAAATACAAGTTTTTCATTGTTTCTGAACTGCAGGGCTCGGGGGAAGTGTACCATCAAAATGTAATTATCTGTTTATTTCACTTCAGCATTGGTAGCCTGTTGTAAAGTTAAACAGCACTTATATCAATGTGTGGCACAGAAAAATGTCAGGATATCCTATTTCATTGTGTAAAATTCTCCCAAACAGTCACTAAAATCAGGTCAGCAAATAAAGGTTAAACTGGTGCCTTCATAGGCAACCTAATGAGTAGAGTACCATGTCCAAAACCAAAAAGGATGCAATTACAACACTACTGCCACAAAGTTCCACCATTGATCAGAGTTCCCTGTTACCTTGGGAAGCTTTGGAGTTACTTCACTCTTATGCCCTCTCTGAAATCACAGCATACCAATATAACCCCATGAAACAGCAGGGCTGGGAGCCAAGAGGGAGATACTCCTGATGCTCATTTGAGGTGTGTAAGAGCTGTCAAGAGGCAGCACAAAGAGAATGAGCTAATTATTCCCTGTATTTTCCCTTCTCACTAACATATTAACCCATTATCTGGCACCTGTACTTCATTGCTACGTGGATGCTGAAGATGGCTAGATGTTACTGTCAGCTCAACAATGCAGGTCTGCAAGGGAGAGGCATCGAGTATTTTTTCCTAATGCTGAGTTTAGTGTCAGCTGTTTTTAATAAACAGTTCCACTGGCGTGGAAAGCTGAAGAGAGGTGGCTGAGATGAGTGTGAGACTTAAAGTAAGACCAGCATGAAGCGTGGAGGTTGGACATGCTTCAGCCTGCCAGCTCACACTGCAGCCTGCAGGGCAGTGGGGGCTCACAAGGCTCTGACAAGGTGTAGGCAGCTTGTCCTTCAGACATCACCAGAAGGGTGACTTCAGCGGAAGAGAGATTCACAGGGATCTACTGATCCAAAAGGAAGACTGCTAGTGTCATAAACAGTTCACAGAAAGAATTAGAACATTAGTGCCACAGCAAAGGTTTAGCATCTGTCAGAGAAGCTAGGGCTAGATCTTTTAAAAGTGGTTATGGTGCCTAACTGCTTCTGATTGAACCTGGTTATAGTGGAAAATACCCTCAGATATCTGTCCTGTGGGAGATGAGTTTTCCACTTGCCTGCACAGTTCACTTCATTTCGAGAAACCAATTTATGCTCATGCAAGTGAGAGAAGAAGCAGCCTCATACCATTGGGTAGAAAACTCCAGTGTGTTGCAGGACTCTGTTGTGTTGGTGCTTTCAGTAAACACCATCTCTAGGGAATATCTTTTTTAGCCTGCAGGTTTACATAATAGGAGAGAATAGAAACCAGCTATCCTCGTAATCCAAAAATACTTCCCTTTTAGAGGAAAGGATGGTATAAAATGCAGATTTAATACATGCATTAAATAAATACAAAATAATAAATACAAAATTTAGTGATCCTCCAGCCACTAATATTTCACCAAATGCACGGATCAAAGCTTGTTTTTAAACACCATTTCTCCCTTCTTTGACTCAAGACTTTGGGAAAAATCCTGCCCTGTCACATATACAGGGCCAGAAAGGATGGAGAACTACACGAATCAGAAAAGGGCAGGCAAAGGGAAGCAATACCAGAGAGAAGGATTGCAAAGATCAAGCACTGCACAAGAAGCCCCCAGCTTTAATTCAGCTTGCTTAAACTTTTCTTCACTTGTGGAAAGCATTAATATACAGTGTGTATGTATAGACACATATATATATATGTGTGTGTGTGCACAGACGTTTACATGTTCAGTCAGGCCTAGATTTTAATGTGGCACAGTAGATGGCACAGGTTGCTCTTTGTATTTTAACAGGGAAATCTGCTATATATAACCCAGAGCAGATGATTAGCAGCTGTTTCCACGAAGACCTGTATTCTCTTGCACCTCCTGCATGAGGTACCATGCCAAGCTTAAACACAGTGGTGCTTCTTCCTTTTCCCAGTAATTAGGGTTGTGGCTGGTAACATTTTCCTACCAGGAGCTGTTTCCATGTCACTGTGGCTCCCCCCATACCTGTGCAGGGATGACCTCATGCACATCCCACAGCTGTGCAGACACCGCCTCCTTGTAAACTTTTCATTGATTTCACCATTTTGTTCCTTTTAGCTTGTAGTTGGTGGGGGAAAGGAAATACCTAGCTTAGCCTGCCAACCAGCCATCCAAATAGTGTAAAAAATGACTAAGTCCTGGATCCTTGCTTTATAAGCATTTGGGTATGTCTCCCTCTTGTGCAGTTTGGACTCTTAAAGATTAACCCGAACAGCAGCACAGATGGATTTGAGCCTTGCACTGAGAAACCAACAACTACTTCTGTGGAGGATTTCTTTTCTCCCCTTCCCTGCAACACAGCTAGAATCCACATCCACTCTCCTTCCATCCTTCTACTCTTTCACCTTAAATATAGGGAGATTCCTTCTGTCACTCTCCTAACTGTTCCCTGGGGCTTACAAGCCCAGCCAGGCTGTTGCATCCTGTGGCCACGTTAGGTCTCCTGCCCTTGCCTGCCTGTTGGCACAGCCTGAGTTGGGGATGGAAAGCTTGTCACAGGAGGCTCCCCCCTTCCCAAACAGTCAGCAGACATCTGTTTGCTGCTCTACCACCTACCAGTAAAACCAGGCAAGTTTTCATAGACCCTTTTGTTAGACATGGCAGAGACAACATGCTATGGCATAGGAAGATTACAGAATGCTTTGTTGCATTATATTATTATTAGTTAACTTGTGGCAGACCAGCTTGTGTGTTCCCAACACAGACATATCGAGGTCAAGAAGGCAAAGAAAAAAAGAAAAACACAGATATTTGTGCATTCCAGCACAGTGGTTTATCTAGTTTGAGACCATTTCCCAGAGGCCTGAAATGCTCTTTGCTTTGGTGGAAGATTTATTGCCACTTGCAGAAAGTCTCTGGGACACTTCATGTAGCTATTTCCCTTGCATGAAAGGTGAAGCAGAAAGGTGTAGCTCTCAAACTGGAAGCAAATCTTTGGGATCTGAAGGGGGAAAATAACATGGTAACTGTTAATTAATGTAATTAGTGATGTATTCTAACAAAATTGCCTCTCTAAGATCTGAGAAAGCTGAGCTTAGCTGTTTTGTTTGCCAGAGAGAGTGAGCTCACTGAAAGGAGTGAAAGTGGGTGTTTAAATTTCAGTGGAGCATGGGGATTTCAATCTGACTGTGCCTTGTTCACTCCCTGTCACAGACTTCGCAGCAGCTTGGCTTTCTGGGGATTTGCAGAGGGTGGTACTTTTGTTCAAATGCAGGGCTAATTGCGAGGAGAGGAGTGGGTGTGCGTGAGAGGAGCTGCGAAGGAAAGTGCGTCACTAAGCTGTAAAGGTATCAAACAGAAAAGAGGATAGCAGGAAAATGGAGAATGCCATCAGGGTGGCAGTGGTGTCCATCAGTGAGAAGTCTGAAGGCAACAGGATTGAGCCTGGGAAGTGTCTAGAGGCACCAGCAAAGTCCAAAGGGGCCCCAATGAAAAGCTTTGATCCTTGAAAAATATGACCTTGTCAGCAGAGCAGGGGACAAAATTTATGATTTACTGCGTGGCACTATCCTTGCAAGGGCAGTTCTGGGCACTCAGCCCCAGGTGAAATCACTGTGCTTCCTCTGGTGCCTCGCTGAAACAGGAAAACCATGCAAGATTTTGGTGGCTTGAGCTTGTACAGGGAAAGTGAATCACAGGAGCGCAGGGATCTCCTCTGAAAATTGCTAGAGGTTATTCCGTATATTTAGAGCACATTTATGAGAATTGTGGGCCTAGAGATTCTCTGTGCCCAGAGAGCAATGTGTTGGCCAGCTGGGTTGCAGTCGTGACCTGCGTGGTTCCAATTCAGTACCATCTTCCTGAATCATCAGTTTATACAGAGCAATCATCTCTTGATCCATCTAAATACCAATTTTAACTGTTTCTCTCTGGTCACTTTTCTGTCAAGTATCTGGTGCTCTTTTTTGTTGCTCTTAAGATCTTGGTTTGTAAGAGGAAAATAATGGAAAAATGAATTGCTCAGTGGAGCCAGGAGGTGGTAACACTTAGGACATTACAGAGCTCGGTGCATGCTCTTTTCAACAACAAAGGACAACACAGTGTAAGAAATCCCACCAGTTTTTCCCGAATGCCAAGAACCCAAACCATTCCTCACCAATTAGAGTTTCACCCACCCAGCCATAATCTACCATCTCTCTCTCCTGAGAGAATATAAAAGTAGATAGAAATATTGATTGCACTCTAAGAAGCAAGGGCAAAGTACAAAAAGTTCAGAAACTTTTCCTGTGGAAAACAGAATAATGGAAAATAATGACATTTACATGTATTCTTTATGTTCTGAATTTAATGCAAATGTCTTTGCATTTACTTGAAGACAGCAGGAGCTTCATTGTTACTAAGCATAGTGTCAGTGTATTCTTGCATTTGGGAGATATGGTTCTGAATTTAGATCCTGTGTGTTGCAGTTTGTGCAGCTTTATTTCTGCTCCAGAGTTGTTCAGGTTTGGGTGGCACTGGGGACAAAATTACTGCTTCAGAGAAGAGACCCTTCTTTCAGCAGTGTGTGGAAACAGCGACCTGGCAGTGTATCCTGAAGAACAGGAAAGATGCAACATGTGACTCAGCAGCCAAGTGAGGGTGAAAAACAACTGCTGCGTTGGCTGCTGTTCTGAGGTCATCTGCAAATCCTATTAGGCCACATTTTCTACTTAAACAAGCCATTAACAGAGGCCTTATTCTTCCTTAACGAGACAGCCCTTCTGTAATAGCATGGTTTGCATACAAACCCACCAATTTAAAAAAAGAAAATATGTTTTAAGCTCAGCTCTATATCTAACAGAATACATCAGATGCTTTATGGTGCCAAGGGTTTCACCAACACCTACAGGAAATCAATCAAAGGCTCTAGCAGAAGGCTGAGGGAGGGGAGATGTGCCTGTAATCTCATTCCCACCTACTGAGAGCTGTTGAGAGCAGCAGCACCACCACCTTCAGTGTTTCTCTGGAAAATATTAAGGGCTTGGGATGTGTTTTGTGTGATGCCCACTGCCCTCTCCCTCACCATGAGTGGAAGAAGGCAGTGTCTTGCCCTTTAAAGCTTCCCCAGCCTCAGCAGCAGCAAGGCATTTAAGGGATCTGCTGTTTTTCTTCCCTTCTCTTTCCTTTTTAGCAAATCCTATTCCCTTTTTGACTTGCAGCTCATAGCTACATGACCTGGGCAGTGACAGGGTCTGGGGTGGCAGCCCCAGCTGGGTGCATGTCCTGATGCATTCCTAAAACCCTCTGTCCTGCCCCCATAGTCCTGTGCCTCCTCCTGTGCAGTCTCAGAGCTGTTCTCATCTGGGACAAGGTTACAAGTCCACTGTCCACAGGTGGTGAGTGGTGGCTGCCTGCCCCAGGAGGTGAGTCCTGAGGAGCACCAGCCATGTGGATCCCCAGGCCAGCATTGTGGGGAGGGAGGGCAGGACAAGCCCCCCAGCAAGGAGTTTAGACCCACAGGGGCCATATTGCCATCCAGATTCATTAAAGGCTCTTGTCATTCAGGACTGAACCTTAGGGATGAATTCAAATGCTGTCCTTCGCCTTGGTGCAGAGCTGTCCTGTTTTAGGAGGCCATGGGTTTTTGATGGTAAGCCTGGATATGGTGGCTGGTTGCCACTCCAGGCTCCATATCACTCCAGCAAAGTGAATGCAGATAGCATGGAGTCAAAGTGCTGGCTTGCTTCTCAGCAAACCATCCCTGTACTAACCTCCTGAGCATACAACCTTGGCAATGTTGCTGGGGAAGAGACACCTGAAGAAAGATCTCTTTTGCCTTGCATAACAACAGATGAGAGAGAAACAGATGTAAAATACTCCCTGAGAAGTTTTTTTTCCTTTGCCCTTTAGCAAATTGCATCAGTGTTCAGCAATATGAACTGATAGAGATCTCAAACTTCTGATCTCAGTGCTGCATGGACTTTTTAAAAAAGCATAAAAATCAAGACCACAGGAGATTTTAACCACTCTCTAAGTATTCAGCTACTGAATGTTTTGTCCTTTAGCACATTAAATGTTTTAATAAGAAAGAAATTGACAAGAAAGGGAAATGCATCTCATTTCTTTTTTTCTTTCAGTCCTGGCCACCACTGCCAGTGATGAACACAGCTTGCCCAGCAGGGTAGCACACAATGGGAGGATTTAGGGAGCTCTGTACAGGCCCACAACACTTCCATCAATAAAAATTCTCCAACTCTTCTTCACTTCTATATCTCTTTAAAGAAAAAAAAAAAGAAAATTAAAATGGGTGCTTTAAAAACAACTGCCAAATGAATAAACTGATGAGAGATACAGCTAGATCAGTTGCTGATCACAAAAATTCTTGGATTGTATAAAGATATATATATCTATATATATATCTAGATAGATAGATAGATATATCTATACAAATGCAAACACTTCTTGTGATGGTGTGAGGAGATTTGGGTTTCTGGAGTTCTTGCTGAGCCTGAGGAAAGTAGTTGCCAGACTGCATAGTATGGGCTGGAATGGGATGTTGCCTCAGGTAGCTCCTGGTGGGCTAGAAATGTTACATCTAAACACAGGCACCTTGAATCAGAAAAACATGCAGGAGTATGAAAGCCAAGACTGGAGAGAGGATCCCAAGGACTCTGGAAACAACCAGAAGGCCGTGCACGGGCAGTGTCTGACTGTTACATGAACACGTGGGTCAGCGTACAAGGGGCTGCTCCCCAGGGCTGCCCTGGCTTCTTCTAGTCACCACTCCGCTAATCCTGGCACTGCACTGGCACTTGCAAAGTTTGTATGGAATTATCAAACAGTTTTCTCTAGGGGAAACAGTGTGTGAGAAGTTGAAGTGGTTTGATGTTTTCTAAATGAAAGATTTCAAATGCTTGTATCAGAGTAACACTTCATCCCCAGCTTTTGCTTTGTTTTGTTTTTAGAGAAGCAAAACATTTCTCTTTTATTTTCCTTTAAAATCCTTCCAGTACTAATTAGAACAAATATTTTTAAACCTACAACAAATAAATATTCCTTATATTTATATATTTTTGCATGTTTTGTGTAATAAATGTATTGTTCATTTTTAAAAACCAACCTATAATGCAAACAGCTCTGAATTGTTTTGCTATGCTGCCAGGTCATGAACGTGCAGTCATGTCCAGTCTCTAATCTGCTGCCAAACCTTCACGAATTAGCAGAGTGAAAAACCACCACAAGTGACAACAGTGCTGACTACTGAACAACACTATTGAGTATCAAAAATAAGTGGACTTTTCTAGGAAGGAAAATGACATGTCATTCCAAGGCCACCTTCACAAGCATAATCTTGAGTGCCATTGTTGTCATTTTCGGGACAAGATCTGATCCCTGACAGCTGCCTCAGCAGGATGCTTCCAGGGCTTCATTTTCTTGTCATAATGAAGTCACCAGCACTATTTAACTGCAATACCAGAGACCTGATTTCTGTCAGTAAGTCGCTCCAATATTACCACACCTTGCACTGTTTCTCTTTTTTCCCTCATTCTCTGTGGGTCATGATTTTACATTTTTGAAAGTTTTTATCCATTTCTCCTGAAGGCAGTAGCAAGAAGGAGCAGTCACAGCACTTTTTTCTGGAACTGAGGAGGTGTTAAATATTCTCCTTATGGTCTAGTTAAACCTGTTAAACATTTTGTGAAGGTTTTTGATAGGTCTTCATATAATCACATTAATGATGCCTTGTTCCTTTCTCTATTTTTTCCTCCTTTTTTGTTTTTCCCTTTGTCTCATTACAGTTGAAACTATAGAGGAAAAAACAGCAGACTCCTTGCAAGATTTGTACAGAGCCTTGGAGCAGGCCAGCCTGTCTCCTTTAGGAGAACACCGGATTTCCACTAAGCTGGAGTATAAGAAATCTTTTGTAAAGAGATGTAGCGATCCAGTAGTCAATGAAAAACTGCACCAGCTGCGAATTCTGAAAAGCACTTTAAAGGTGAGATAAAAGAGGGAGGAAAAATCCTGTCCCGGGGTTGGATTGGGCTGTATTGTAAGCAGAGATTATTTTGTGCAGCTGGAGTCTAGGCTGAACCTAGTGTGAGAAACAAGGGAGACACAGGGAAGCACTGCTTGAAAAGCAGAGAAAAATATGACTGGGAGAGTAGTCAAAGTGAGTGGATCAGTTTTTATTTCTGCACAGGTTAAATCTCAGTCAGCTTCTCCTCTGGCTAGTTTAACAGAATATGATACCAAATTGTTGGAGAAAACCTTAATCCTGGTTTTGTCCCTGAATATTTTCGTTTACCAAAAAGCATTCACTCTGTAATTACCAAAGTCCAAAGTTAAGCAAAGCCAGCCTTTTGGAAGGGAGCAGTATCTCTAGCAATTATTTTCTATTTGATGAGCTTGTTCTAGGAGGAAACTGTGTGCTTGCTTTCTGTGTAAGCTGATAGGATCATTGTATTTGATCAGTAAAACTGATTAAATAAATAGATAGTGGTAATGATAGATTTGAAGATTTTTATGGTTATTTTAAATGTACCACAACTCATTTAACCTCCTTGTCAGGTTCCTTTGTTTGTTACAGCATTCAATTCTGTCCTGATAGAGATTTCAGCAAACAATATGCTGGATTTCCCCAGGGACCGTGTTAACTATATTAAATTACCACATTTTAAGTCACCAGATAATTGTACAGTGCATTCTGTAACAGCTTTCATCAAAGAGGGCTTTATCAACATTAATTAATTTAGTTTTCCATCACCTAGAGAAGCATTTAAGCAGTATTATTTTCATGCTGTGGGGCCCCCATTCTGAAAATAATCTTACTCATGCTTAACTTTCTGTACTATATTGTATGCAGGGAAAATCATCTCATTGAAGGCACCTTGCACTATTATCTGCATATGTGAGTCTTTGCAGGATTGGAGGCTAGCAGAAAAAGTCAATATGCAGAGGCTTTCCACGTGGCTTCTGCAAGCCTGAGAAACTGAAACAAAATCCCAGTACTCTCAGGCACATGGGGGGGCAGCAGGTTCACGCTGTAGCTGTGCTTGTGCACCATGGCAGGCTCACTCATACAAAAGCTGTGGTTCAGCATCAGCAGCTTCCTGCCATGCTGAATTGTCTGTCTTGTTGGTATTTATTGGTGCCTGAGATACATTACACCGATGGCTGCCTGCAAATGAAATTGCTTTCCTTTAGGGAAGTCCAAAACCAGCACAACCTCTTGACCTGGTGGATGCCTGGTTTTGTGCTTCTCTGGAACTTCTTTCTTTTGGACCAAGCAAACACAATTTGTTCATTCTCTGTCCATGAGCCATATTTTCTAAACCTGTTGCCATTCTTGTTTAGACCATGATTTGTACAAATCATTCTTAAGTACATGACACCAATAATTGAAAACACAATGGCAACAAGGGCCAAAGACAGATAATTACTCTTTCTTATGTAGAACAACAGTGTAGAGTGGCACATTCTTGTTTTGCAATGACATTATGTTAACTCATGATGAGTTTCTAGCTCCATTATATCCCAGAGCTCTACCTCTGCCATACTGCTGGTAGTCATATCTACCAGTAGCTCCTGCTGTTACCTAATCAGTTATTCTTTCTTTTTATCAGTGCCTTTGATTTCTCCTTCCTGAATACAGCCAATTGTACTGGCCTGTTCTAAACTCTCCTTGAATTTTATCCTACGTAAAAGTAGCCTTAGACAGCCCTCCAAACGGCTTCTAGCTATTGTCCCATCTTCTAAGCCCTTAATGAAAGACCCCTCTGCTCTCTTCCCTGTGATAACACAAAACCATTCTCCTGCCACTGAGTCTGAGCTATCTGGATGGTAGTGCAGGGGTGTGGGACCAGCCACAGCCTGTGAGAAGCAGGTTATGGTAGTTCAAGCAGAGATATGGTAATCAGGAGTTCCCATGGTTTCATTTCCATTGGTCATTGTCAGCTTGCTCCTCTGCTTCTGAAAATGAGTATTCTAGCAGGTAGTGTTAATTAGCTGCTATTTGCAAAGCATGAAAAAATACTTTTCCACTCACTGCTTCTGATCTGTCCCATTAATGTGGGCTTAACATTTCCCCTTACCATGCTCTCCAGAAAGATTTAACATACTCATAACATCGACATGGAAGATATGAGTTAGAATTCTGGGTGGCAGGGAGGTTAGAGCGGAGTTTGCTGGTGACCATAACATTCCTGTGCAGAGGAATACTGCTGGAAACCTGTGCGTTAGCTGTACTTCCAAGGCTTATGTCTGTGGCATCCAGCTCCCACCACTTGCAACAACTGGAAATGGCCATGAGTATATCTGAAGCTTACTCTGGTCTGTACCAGCTGCCTGTCAACTCTGTAAAGTAATCACCAGGGAGTGATACAGTCACATCCCCTGCCTCAATGATGCATAAGGAGGTACCAACAGCTATGTTGTATTTTACCTTTTTCTGCCTTCTCTTTGCCTCTGCAGTGGTAGGAGGCAGTTTCAGTCAGCCACATCATCACATACACTAGATCTTTAGTGCAGATGAGTTGTCATTAACATGGGATTCCTTGCACAAGCCTTTGCAATGTAGTTCTCAGATGCCCCCATGAGAAGTCTGGTAAAAAGGCTTAGATGTGCTGGCAGGCGGGGGGCCGTGTGTTTGCATCCCACACAGTGTTTCTGCTGCTGATCAAGAGCAAACAGATGGCACTTCGTTGTGTGAAACCCATCTTGAGAAATTCAAGAAGCTAATAGTAAACAGTACAGGGCTTGCTTTTTCTTGGGCTGGACGAGGGGCAAGGAGGGGGAATAGGGGCTGTTTCTGAGGCTGCTGGAAAAGACGAGGGAAGCCCTGGCCTCACAGGGTGAGGTGTGACACCCTGTAGAAAGGGCTCCTGTTTGTGAGCAGTTATATAGCTCATAGTCTTTGTGCTTTTAGGGGCTCTGTTGCTTGAGTTTGCACCCCCCACTCTCTCCATATTTCCAGTGACTCATCACTTGCATTGACTCTTTACTTTTTTCTTTTCTCTCACAGGCCAGGGAAGGAGAAGTAGCCATTATAGATAAAGTTCTGGATAATCCAGCTTTAACATCTAGAGACTTTCAAGAATGGAAACAAATGTACCTTGATCTCTTCATGGACATCTATCAAAGCAGCACCCCAAGGGACTCTGTTAATGGCTCGCCTGAGGTTGATGCCCTTATAGCCTCCCTAGCGCACACTCACTCTTACATAGAAACGCATGTATAAAGGTCTCTCTTTTTGTCCATTTGCTACATTCCAGCCCTTTACTGAAGTGCATAAAGTAGTTTTTATATCCATATGTGAGAGCTCTAGTAAATTATATTTTAATGTTACTCAGCTGTGTGAAGTAAACCTTCAATGGTCAACAATACCACTTCTTTGATGAAGATTTGTATATTTTATATGCTACCAATGCTCCGCTTGTGTTTACTTTCTGTGAATTAACAAACATGATCTTTAGCTATTAAAGAAAAGGATTTAAAAGCATTTTTGGAAGACTGTGGCCTTCATGCAGGAAGTTCCACATGCTAAAGCTTTTGTTATTGGTCATTTTACAATGATATTTTATATTATATAATTCCAGTATTGCATTGCATTTTTGGAGTGCAGGTACTATTTTGGTGGTGGGAGAAAACCAATTTTTATATTTAATGAGAAACTCTAGGAGTTTTCTTAAATAACAGGGAAAAAGTGTAATGCAGTATATATGTTTCAGTTTTGTCAAGCACACAAAAGGGTGAAAATCAGCAGACAGAAAAGGACTAATGTGAATTTAAGTATAAAAAGGTTAGGTCTTATTTCCTTGTGCTTCTTTAAAGCCTGTGGCTAAGATTTACCATCAGTGCAAAGGGATGCTGGTTTGTATTATGATTAAGACAAAATTGTGTGTTGTCTCTTAATCACATTAGTTTGATTTTTATAAAAATATTAGTCATGGTACTGTGATTGATGATGCTTTTGCACTGAAGGTATCAGTATAATGTGCAGATTTTGCAAAAGGGAAAATGCAGACTTTGAACATCCTTGGTAGCAGCGTTTCTTTTGCCCAGAAAAGCAACAGTGGAAAAGGTTCCCAATGAAATGCTCCAAATCTGAGATGCTTTGAAGATTCCCACAATGGAAAAGAAGTGAATAGGATTTTTCAGGTAGTCTCCTATGTGTTTTCTGAGCTGTGAAATTTGGCTGTATTGTATGCAGGGAAGATGTATGATGAGAGCAGAGCTGAGCACAGAACCTGAAAAATAACTGTGGAGTAAAAAAGCCTCTGGTTTGCTTTTGAAGGGGAAGGGATGTCTCTGGGTTCTGCTGAGTTCACAAGCCAATTAAAATGTTTTAAACTTCCATGAGATTTGAGATCTGCTGGAGACAACCCAGTGAATATGAGTGGAAATAGCTCCTTAGAGGTAGGCATATGCCTGGAATAAAAGTAGGAGGGAACTCTTAAATCACATATTTACTTTTTATGGGCTTGTTTTTGAAAAGTCATCAGAGCATGACAAAATATTTCTGCTGCTCTTCAGTATTTTGCTGCATAAGCTAGGACTCATGATATGATCTAATAATGCTCATGTGAAAAGGAAAAGCCTCCTTTATACTTTTTACAGCGAGTTGTACTCTTAACAAACTTTAGACTATTGCCTGTACAGCTCAGTGAATGTACTTTAAACTTTATGAGCTCTGATATTTCCTGGCAGTTATATCCATGAAGGGATGAAGGAAAGAATGGGCAGATTTATCTTCTCTCTCCTTTTTTCTTTATTTATTTTATTCCTCTCTTTCTCTCCTCTTTTACTCTCTTTCTCCCCTTTTCTCTTTTTCTTTCTTTTCCTCTTTCTCCCCCTTTCTCTTTTCCTATCTTGTTATTGCATTTGGATTGCAAATGTTCTGCAGATTTTGCACAACTGTACAGAAGAGTGGCCTTTCTGTAGCCCATTTTCAGTAATCCTATATTCAAGTCAATATGGCTGACAAATTATGTATTAACGTTTGTATAGAATTCTGGATCCAGTGTAAGATTTGTACTATTAGAAGAATATTGTTTGTATAAACTGGACATTTATTTACTGCATGGATACTGACTTGTATATTAAATTTGTGAGGTTTTTGTAAATTTCTCTTCAAAAATGCTTGACTTGAAATGGATTGTGCTATTGTTCCAAGCATTTAGATCCTCTTGCTATTGTTTTACTGGACCAAAAGTAAATATATTCATATGAAAAACTCTTTATATCTGATGGATGTATATGCACATTGTGTAGTTGATTCCTTGTCAAAGCCAAGGCAGTTCAGAAGACTTAGATCTGTTGCTATGCAACAGCCATTCTGCCTGCACTTTACATTAGTAAAGTTAGCTTGATTGCTTTAAAGGTGAAAATTAAACATTACAGTTTTTTAAGCTAGTCTAGTGACAAAGAACATGTGTCCTCTCCATTGTGCTGCCTTCTTTTAAGAGTATTAAATGTTCTTCTATATATATATTTTTATTGTAATAACTCTCAGCCTAGAAAGGAAACACTGTAAAATTAAGTACAATAAATTTAGCTTTTAAATGAACATTTGTGACTCGATATTCAATTTACTCCATGCCAGAGTTATTCTGTGGCATCTGACCATTTTACTTGCATTTCACAGCACCACGTACCTTTATATACCTCTGTAATCCAAGTTCGAACTCTGCCAGTGTGGCCAAAAAGGACTATTGCTGATTCATATGTAGGCAGACACTGAATAAAGACTTCTGGAAACCTTTAGTTACCTCCCTCCCCTTTGTACTGTTTGATGAAAGTAAACTTTTTTTGACTGCAGGATTCTCTCATGTACTAGTTCAACAGCAATGAACAATTTTACCATTATGAGTAGGTGAGATAAAACACTGTATGCTACCCAGGTAAAGTGTCAAGGCATTAGTGACAATTACTTCTTAGAGTCTGATAATAAGTATACTTATTCAGCTCTGGCCATCTAAACTAACATAGGGTTTGAATACAGACAAAATGTACAGTAGCAGTAGAGTGCTTCTTTAAAATGACACAAAATAAGCATCTGGAAAGCATTCTACAACAAAGGCCACTGAGAGAGAAATGGCTTATGTCAGGCAAACACTTATGGCTGTAACTGAGTCCACATAGCAAAAAATCCATGCTTTCTGTCTAGTGATTTCCTGTTGGTTAGCTAAGACATTCTTGCCTAGTATGTTGCATATCAAATAATACCTTTTCTTTGGCTATTAATTCTTTTAGGCAACAATTTTCCAGTCTTTATACAGCTCACTTTCATTTTGCTTAGCCATAGCATAAAAACTCAATAGCACTTACCAGCTGGGAAAATTAACTCTAATTAAGAAAACACAAAAGTTGGATTATACTTTTTAATATTTTAAAATATGACTTGCAACACCAACTAATTTCTATATAGGTATTACTCTTCAAAAGTCAAGGATTATGATTCTCACTGATCTCCTCTAAATATGCTGCTTGCTACATCCTTGCTTAGTGAGATCAGCCTCTGGCTCTATAAATCCTAGCAGTGTTTTTTCTGTGCTGGAGCCAGATTTTCTTGCCTGTTTCCACCGAGCCTTTGGCTTATCCAACCAAAAATTCCACTTTCTCCCATTCGGTGCCACTGCAGTTTTCTTATTCAGGACCACCCCGCTTCCTCGTCTCCTGGGATGGATGTTCCTCAGTGTGTGAGCTCAGCAGTTGGGCAGCTTCTTGTGCTGCCTGTCACTGTCCTGCTCGTCAGCCGTCTCAGAGAGCTGGAGCACGGCGCACTGCAGCCCCCACCAAGGCAGAGGGGCTTTGCAGATCTCCTCCCAGCCATCGTTGTCGATGTCATAGCCAACCACATCTTGCGTGGAGACTTCCAGCGAGTTTTGCCATTTTTTTCCCCCAATAAGAAGAGCCGTTTCCTCTACCACTGCCAGGCCATAGGAAAATCGATCATAGACCAGTGGTCTTAACCGGGTCCATTGGTTTTGGTCAGGGTCGTACCTTTCTATTTCAGAGAATGGTTCATATAATCCTAAAAAGGTGAATATGGATTCCCTGATTGTTGCCATCTGATGCCCAAACCGAGCAATGCTCATTGGGGCTCTTTTCATCCACTGCCCTTCAAGTGAGCTCAGAGAATATACATCATTGCTTGTGCTGGCTGGGGCTGAGTACTTCCCCCCAGAGATGTATATAGTGTTCTTGCAAACAGCACTGGCATGGCCATGTATCTTGCATGGCAATTCCCTGGCCTTCGTCCATCTGTCCCTGCTGATATCATAGACTTCCACAGACGAATGCAGAGACCCGTCCTCACCCCTTCCACCAATGGCAAAGATATCCTTGCCTAGGACACAACAAGAAAACTGGCATCTCTTTTCCAGCATGCCTGTGATTTGGGTCCACGTGTTAAATCTTGGATCATAACGATGGACTTTGTTCGTAACCAATAAGATCTTTTCAGTTTTAGCATCACCCAGGGAACCACTTTCTATTTCCCCACCCAAGACATAGAGGAAGTTCCCCACCACGCACACACTGTGGTTCTGCACCCTGTCCTGCAGCTGTGTGAGAGTTCGCCACTTGTGATTGTAAACATCGAAGGCCACCACGTCGGTGACGAGCCCCTCACTTGCTGTCCCTCCCCCCAACAGAATGATCCGGGTTTTCTGGTTCCTCAGTGCAGTGGACTTATCCTGCAGGACAGGCTGTTTGAATACAGATGTGTGATAATTTATTGCTTTAATGATCAAGCACTTAATACCTGCTGAGAGGGACACTTCTGACTGCGTGTAGGTTTTTCTCAGCTCTTCCACTGGGATGAGACCGTATCTTATGTGCTCTAAAAGGTTGCTTGCATGATCCAGCCTGGATTTATCTTGCTTCAGCCACAGCAGCACAAGATTCAAGAGGCAGCTTTCTCTCACCATGGGGAGATCTGGTGATTGAATCACTTCTAGCAAAGACTTGAAGTTCAGCTCAAGAAGTCCTGACAAATCCAAGTCCAGCAGCTTCCACACATTATTGATAATGTACTTTTCTGTTGCTGCTAAGGCATCTGGCAGGTAGAACTTCCTGGCCACATTGGCAGAGAAGCAGCAGTTTTCCAAGGCAAGATTGTTAATTAAGTACTGATTGCACAAACCGATAGCATCCGTCACTTGCAAGTAGCTTGCAGCTTCCAAAGTGTCCTCCAGGCTTTCAAAGGAAAGGGGCAGCAAGGATGTGTAAATGAAATCCAGGATGTGCTGGAGACCAGTAGGTGAGACAACTTGCAGATGAATGACACTGGCTTTAGACTCTTGGGTATAGCTTTTGAACATGGCTCGGAAGTAGTCGCTGGAGCATGCCAACAAGGACTTGTGTGCAGGGAACTCATTTTCTTTCACTTTCAGCAAAATATCGCACAGAAAGCCCTCCGATCTCAGGCTCTGGTACTGGGCAAGCACGGCGGTGCAGTGTGCTTTGCAGTAGGACAGGAAGTAGCTCATGGTAGACAATGCAATGCTTTCCCCTTGAGTTATTAGAGCTAAAATGCAATTAGTTATTGAAACAGCTGCCTTACTCAACAGCCATTGCTTGAATGCCCAGCAGACCTCCAGCTGTTAGAGAAAAGCCCAACCAAAAAAAAAAAATAACCTCAGTCTCTTGCCTGGCATAGGGGGACAGTTAGTAGATTTGTAGTGAATTCAATGCATTCCTTTATAGAAAAAACAGCTGAATGTCATAACAGCTGTAGGATGCTTACTGTTCTCGCCTCCACAACTTGTGCAAGGATGAAGAGTCCGTGGCTGTGCTGAGCACTTGCTTGGCTGGCCATCAGGTGACAGATGAGGGAGCTAGATGACAATCCCAATAAATGGCCCTTCGTGTCTGCTCAGCCGTGGCCCCCGACCCTTCTTGCTCCACAGGCAGATCAAATTGATCCTCTCTGGCTGCCAGCGCGTGGCTCTGAGCAGACACAGATGAGAAGGGAGTTCCTTACTTTTCTCCTCTTCTTTGTGTTTCAAACTCCGACCAGTTTAGACCTCACCACGCCTGGGACAGGAGCCCTCTTTTCATTCTCGTTTCACAGTGTCTTGGGAAGCCTCAGCTGAAGATCAAATCAGTGCCCAGGGATTATTACGGCAGCATTTTCTGAGCCCATAAATTTCTCTCCGGCAGGCAATAAGACAACCAAAATACCGTAATTAGTCACTGGTTCGATTTGACATGCATTTCTGTGCTCTCTGCTTCACGTGACACCTCCATAACTCACAGCTACCAGAATAGCCACAGGCTCATCCCCTCGTTCCCTTGCCCAGGGGCCAACCCCAGGCGGGTCCGGGCAGGCGGAGGAAGGAACTTCCACTGACAGCCACAGCCAAAGCAGCTGACTTGGAATGACCTGGCTGGAAATCACAAGGGTAACACATTCGCACAAAGTGGTGACAAAAATAGATTGCCCCAGTTCAGCCATAATAAACCAAAATCTGTTTATAGAGGAGGCTTTGCATAATTGTGCTCTCAGTTAACAGCTGGGAACAAACACGGAGCTTCCAGGGATGGGCTGGAGCTGTCTCGTTCAGCTTTCTCACTTTCAATTTGTCCCAGTTAGAAACATTTACACAGGGATTATCCCTGATTTTCACCTGGGCACTTAAGGGTCTAATTTCTACCAGGAATAGTACCTCTGGGTAGGCTGCACATTCTGACATCTTAAAGCTTGCTTTTATTTTTTCTTTTTTTCCCCTGCATAACTCTGGGTGCAGATGTTCAGGAATCTCCTCCTGACACCTTTCTTTCCAAATCAAACACCCTCAGGACTTGCAAACCTTGCCAGGGTTGATAAATGCCAGATCAGTTCTCTGCATCGTGAGCCAGCAGACTTGGGGGCAAAAGAGGATCCCACAGGACTGAGAAATACTGCCTTTTGCTCAAGGTAAAGCCTTTTTACTGTATTTGCTTATGTTTCTTTATGTGGTGCCATGAAATTCTGGCTTACCCCTGTAATCAAGGAGTGTTTGAGAGCTGACTAGATCTTAATGTGGATCATGCATGCTGTGTGACTGTTCTAGTGAGCTTGAACTGTCTTGTTAAGCAGACTGATACCTGCACATGTTCTGCTCTGTTTGTGGGGAAGGACTCCAAAAACGTTGTTCTTCATTGCTATATAGCTCTGAGCATTGATTTTCGGCGTGAATCCACTTTCTATCATGACATTATAGACCATAAATAAGGATTTTGATAAAAGATCCTCCCCTTTGCTGGCAAAATGACATGTATGGGCAGTAGTGATGAAGGAGAAAAGGGGTGCTGGTTTCTTATTCCCAGTGGTTCTGCCTATGTCCAAGTCAGGACAATGCTAAGATATTTCACATGTTAGCAAAGCTGTGCAAACAAGCTTATGTTTGATGCTTCTGATGTTTTGGAGGTAGAGACCAGAGACCAGGTACCTGTGTCACCCCTGATATGTCCTCTGGTGAGGGACCAGGCCTTAAATGCTCCCACTCCTAGAGATACTGCTTTCCCCAGTTTAACCCCATAAGGTACTGGATTTCAGTAACACAAGGTGCAGGTAAACCTCTGCTGTTTTCAAACAGCAGGCAGGTGCTGTGCCATCGCAGTTTCCCTGGGAGCCTGGACGTGAGGCAGGGGAGCGTGGGGGCTGCCCCCTGCAGCGCAGGGCTGAGTTTGAGGGGTGTTTCTGCAGCAGTTCTGGCATACACACCTTCTGGCATCACCTCCTCCTCACCAACAGCCTTTATCCTCTATCTGCCCTTCACCTGTGCTGCCACGACTGCCCTGAGGTGGGAGGTAGGGAGGTGACACAGCCAGGAAGTGATGCACAAAGAGGAATGAGGAAAATCCTGGGTCTCTGTGGCCCAGGTCAGGCCCTCAGCCTCCCTCACTGTGTGACCTCCCAAGCAGATGAAGTGCCCCAACCTGCAGCACTGCAGAGGTGACCCATTGTCTGGGCAGCTGCCTGGGGACCCACCACGGCGAGAGACCCTTGTCACAGGACACCTGTCTGATGCACAGAAACCAGGCTGGTCTTCTACTCTTGAACCATGTCCAACAGCTCCCCAGAGCTGCTAGAGTCTGTACACTGGTATTGCACAGTAACTGGGACTGAGTACATGTAATTAAGTCCTGCTTCCCCTAGATCCAGATGTACCAGAAAGAGGTCAGACGTATGGCTTGGCCAGCTGAGGGTATTGCCAGCAGCACCAAGTATTAACTCCCCCACCAAATGATTCACTCCCAGGCAATGTGCCTTTTCCTCACCCTCAGTAAGGACAGGCCAGGCATTGACCAACCTTACACCAACTTTGCTGGCCCTTGTGAGCCAGATGATGCTCAGTTGGAACATCCCTTCCTATGCCCAGAGTGATACTGTGTTAACCAAACCCAGGGTGCATCCCTTGCTTTCCAAATGAATTCCATACATGGGCTGCCATTTATACAAGTCAGTTGCTGGCGCTGATTTCACTGAACTGATTTAATACCAACGCCGGATAAGCAGGTCCTATAATTGTATGCAAATTTGTTGTGCTATTCCCTCTCAGACCTACTTCATCTTCATGGCAAGCTGGCTAATAGAAGTAGTGAGAATCGTGATCCTTCTAAAGCTGTTTATTTGTTCTGGAGATTTTTTTTTCCTTTGGCTTATAATTGAAATAAAGCCACATCCTTTCCAGTCCCTTGCTCTAGAGTGACAAAAAAAAAGATTATCATTATCAAAATGACTTTTCTCCCAGCTCCACTTTAGGCAGTTAGCCTTGTCTAACAGGCAGGGAGCCTGCTCAGCCGAGACGCTCCTTTGTCAACAGACAAATTGTCTTCAGGCAGCAGCTCAGCTCTTCAGCACCTTTGGAGGAATATTTAATGTCCATTAGTAAGAGAGCAGAGAGTGACTAAACAGCTGACTTATGGATCTCAGCAAGAGACCTAGCACGAGGTGGGATGCAGTCAAATCATGTTCTTATTCTCCTTGGCTATAATTTGGAAGATCAGATCTAATGTTTGACTCACTAGATGATGCTTAAAATTAGGAAAATATTAGTGTTTCAATGATGTTGATTTGTTAGGAATAGATAATACATTTTTAATCATATGCATCATTTAGACTTTACATTAGATTTGGACTTCAGGCTTTCAGTATATTTTCTGTTCAAGTCATTGCTCTACTACTGTAGGAAGTCTGCAAGGAAAAAGAATATTCAGAGGTGTGCTGTGGAAAATGTTGACTTCCATGTTTGCAGTTATTTTTTTTCCTACACAAAGCTGGAAAATGGCCCAAATTGCAATGACACATTCAATTTAATATTGCAAGTAGGCCATCAGTTAATAAACAATTCAACTACTATTGTAAATTTCACAATTTTTTTTTTAAGAGTAAAAATTGTAAAAGGAGTTGTACTGGTAAAACTAGGCTCATTAGTAACAAGTGGCTTACTGTAAAATATTCATTACAAAAATCCACAGTGGACGATTTCTAAGCTACATTTTGTTCCAAAAGAAATTAATAGACTCCAGAGGACAAGATAATAAACGCTTCAGATGCTCTGTAATGTACCGCATGAGCAAATATAGCAAAAGTGAGACAAATGATGAATGTAATAGGGATGTTGTAGCATACAGGTTTTCTAGAAACTACCAATCACAAAGATTGTATTGATTTAAGTTGTCTTGGAAAAATCTTTGGACTAGAGTCTGTTCTTCATCCTTGAATAATCATTCAAAGTAGTATTTGGGTCAGCCCATCTATTTAAAGCAAAGGATGTTTAGCTGAGGAAAGCAGTCCTTAAGAACAAAATAGTAAGAAGGAGGAATTTTCTTGCAGCTAAACGCAATGTCTGGTGAAGATCATGTCTGTTTATAAAAGAAAAAGAGAGAGTTAGCAGCTTGGATGAGGTGGCTTAGGCCATGAGGTTTCCATTTTGGCAGGGGGAGGCTGGGGATGCACGTGGCTTTAAGCACTGTCCGAGTGGTGCCCACAGGACACTGTCACTGTGAGCTGAGGGAGCAGGAAATCAGCACAAGGCAGTGCATCCCCCAGCCCATCAGATAAGTCTGCAAACCTGCAGCACACTGTATCCATCCATGTGCCACCTCAGAGGACTGTGTGCCTGGTGACAGTGCTGGCAACAAGAGCTTTGTCTGAGTGCAAGCCTCCATCCTTGGGGAGAAGAGAGGTTTAGTGCAAGCAGGAGTCAGAGCAGGGATCCCAGCCAAAGCCTGCTGCAAGACCACATCTGCTAAGCCATGGCTGCATGGAAGTTTTCTGTGATTCTGTGGAAAAGAGGAATAAAGGAGGAAAACCATTGGCACACCTGAATTGGGGGTGGCCGTGCCCCAGCTAGGTTATTCTAGCACTAACTACACCAGTAGTTAGTAGAGAGAAAGCATTCTGTGTCAAACTGTGAAAGGCAACATGAAGTAACAGACTTTCAATCAGCCAGTGCCTCATTTGTTTTCTCTTCCTTTTTTTCAGGTTTCCTTTCATTTGCCTCCCATGAAGACAGATGTTACAGTTTCCATTGCCCTCTCAATGGGTTAGACATGAGCCTCCCTGGTAAATAAAAAACTAGCTGGGAAAGTTTTTAACTTGGGTTCCCATTTCAGAGCAACTGCAGTGGAATGAGTCAGGCACTGCAGCTGCAGGATAATGAAGGAGAATGTGTATTTTAATGAGCCCGTTTCAGAGCAGATGTACTAATGGACTTCACAGAACTTCACAGCTGAGGATGGAAGGCTGCTTCCATCACCTGCTCCTGTGATGACCAGGTGGCACCTGGTGATGCTCTACATCAAGCCCTGCTAAGGAACAACTGGTGGTCTGGGAAACCAGAGGAGAAAACAGAAATTTTTCTGTATTGGGATACCATATAGCTGCAGACTGATGAGATCTCTCTGAAATCAAGGTGCTTTTCACATAAGCTGGTTAGGATTCAGCTCTACCATCCTCTTGGATTCCCTAATTCACATTCAAGCAAATGCCAAGACATAGACTGTTGGTTAGCAAAGTAAAAGTTACAGTGTAATCAGCTGCTGTTAGCGCTGTTACTCTTTAAGACAAGAACAGCCTCATGTCTGCACTCAGCTGATCACTAAAAGTGTTCCTAGAGTCTGTGCAATATGTCATTGTCATCATTGTTAGCAGCAGCAGCACATTACCTAGTGACTTGGACCCAGTCCCACCATGATCTGTAACTCTCAGGCTTACCCTTGGGACTGAAAGGATTCCACCTGCACCTGCTGATCCTTTTTCATTTGCTCACGAGCTCTCAGGTTTGAGAGTGGGAGAGTACCCAGGGCCTAGCACTGAGTGAAGTGCAGCCAGATTGAGTTGGCATGTGCTGAAGGATAAAGGATGGACGACAAACCACCAGGTTTGCAGAGGGCTTTTTTTTCTTAATGACTCCTGACTGAATAAAACCACGCTGGAGTGTGTCAAAGACATTGATGGGATGTGTTTTATTTACTGTTCTAATCTTCATGAATTACTGAACGGTGCATGACTAGCAAGCCTCAGCAATCATTTGTCAGGCTGATCTCAGAACCAGACCATATGGCAGAAGGTACTGGTGGGCCTTGCTCACCAAATAGGAAGAGAGACATCTCCCTGCACACACAGTCTTTAGATTCCACTCTGAAAGAAATTTCTAGGGTAGTTAAAGGAACTGGACTGGCTATGCCAGGTTTTCTTCTCCAGGCCAGTCTTAGCAGACCATGGCTTCAGTCATCTCCCCTCTTTCCCTGGTGGTCTGGATGAAAACTGGGTATGCATATAAGTTGTGGATAGCAGGGAGCCAAACCTTTTATCCCCAGAGCATTCTCCAGGAGCTAATGCACTCATTTTTATTAATTTTTAGTTTAGAGTTCTTATGCCAACAACATACAAATATTGACTTCCTTACAGAAGTGCAAACGTTTGCCTGCCCAGAAAAAGTCATGCACAAACCAGCTTGAAAAATATAGAGATACTGACTTCTGTATTCAGCAAGTTTATTTTGGTCTCATCTGCCTAGGATAAGGATTGACATAAGTGAGTCTCGAAGGAAGTGACCATGCCCTGAGCCCCAGCAGTGTGCACCTGGCATGACAGTGCATTTTCCTGCTATGATAACAGAGTTTTCGGGGGCCCTTTGGATTTTGCCTTAAGTGGAGAAGTAGTTGCTCTATGTTAGCTCTTCTGTCACAGCAAAAAATGAAACTGTAGACAGGTGAAGAGAAAAACAAGCAAAGAGGACAAGACAGACTTGAAACATGTGAAACCCTTTGAGAGGTAACATGAAGTTTGAAATGTCTAAGAGCAAAACACCTTCCCAATATTGCAAGACTTAACTATCCATTGGTCTTACAGGTGGCCCATCCCTCAAGGGCACTAGGGCATCTCTCAGCAGAACCATGGGACTTGTCTCACGTTAGAAGTCAGCAGCCCTTGGATGCACCACTCCAGCCTTGCTGAGGTGCCAAGCAATGCAGCTGGGGCAAGCACACACCCTTCTGAGTAATGCAGGTCAGCCAGAAATGCCCATTCAGGAGGACTGGCAGAACTCCTCCTGCAGTACAGAGACAGTGGCTTTGGGGGTGAGGGTGGGGAATATGCCTCAGTGGGATGCTTCTTCCAGAAAATCCTGAGTCCTCACAAACACAAAACTAGTACAGCTGCATCCTCCTCCTCCTCCACTCAAGGAAGCAGTGCTGATGTCAGGGAACCTCCTCTGATCCCAGCAGCAGTCATGTCAAAGAGGAGGATGCTAACGAGAGCTGAAGTTAAGTGAGAGCTGTGGTTGCAATGGTGTAAATTTGATATCCTACCACTGAAAGGGGTAGGAGATTAAAAATAATGTTTATGCTTTGAATTCTTTGAAATTGCAAGTAATGACATTATTAATATTTTCTGGAGGTCATGCAATGACAGCAATACAGCAGTTTAGACCAAAGCTGACAACTGTGACAGTGTACAACAATTGCTTCCCTACCTTTCAGCCTGTTCTAGTCTTCCTCTTTACTGAAATACGATCCAACAAGCAAGTTACCACAAAGAAAATTTCCTTAATTTGCACTGTGAAAATGACAACTCAGATCAGAGAAAACCTGATTTTAAAAGGTAAGTAGGTTTATATTTGTAGAGCCTCAGATAATCGCTCTGCCTACACCTTTAGCTCACAGTAACATATGAATGTGCCTATGGCGCTGGTTAAAAAAAAAAAAAAAAGTCAAAATATTAGCTTCACAAACTAGACCCAAGGCACACTTCCAGCCCATCACTACACAGGGAGACACTGTGCACTGCTAGCATAGCACTTCCATTACACCAGCTAAGCCAAAGCTTTTAAAAAGACTGTATTAAGTAAATTCTGACATGCTTCCTGATATCAGCATCTTAGCATAATTTCTGGGGTTGGAAAATTACACTGTCTGGAAAGAAAATACTCAAGTTCAGGAGATACACTGAAGTAGCCATATCCACTCACTTCTGACACACAGCAGCTGTAAGTGTAAAACAAAAAGCAGCCTGTGCAAACAAACTGCACACCCTGATATTTCTGCTACTCCTGACTATGGATAAGAGGCGGTAGGTTGAAATCATAGAAAGAAAATGAAAGCAATCACCATACAAATCACCTGTCTGTTTTTTCCCAAGTGGGTTTATTTGCCTTTGACGATATAAAA
This sequence comes from Platyrinchus mystaceus, assembly GCA_035041135.1. Lineage (NCBI taxonomy): Eukaryota > Metazoa > Chordata > Aves > Passeriformes > Tyrannidae > Platyrinchus > Platyrinchus mystaceus. The sequence goes on from JAWWLV010000001.1 coordinate 103,324,314, forward strand.
TAGCTGCTAGAAGTCTGACAGATCTTCTGCAGGGAGGTATATTTTGCAATTTTCTTCAGATGAGCTTTGTGATCTAATGGGTATTTTTCAGTTCAAAGTTTACAGAGTTATATGGAAATAGAGGCTGGTTTTGATTCCTTTGAAGCCAATAGGAATTTTGCCATTAACTCTGGAAGATGCAGAAATGCAACTTTCTTAGCATAGAAAAGCTTGGGGGGCTGCCTTACCTAAATTTTTCAGCCTTATATAACAGCTTTTTCACCTAAAAGCAGGGTATGTTCAGTTCATTCTAAAGATCAGACCCTTTACAACTGAGCCCCTTATCTGCTATAGAGGAGAGTCTGATGAATTTCAAGTACAGCACATTATTTTTAATGTGTTAACTCTTGACATGTATATATTACATCAGTGGTCTCCATGGGGTGAGCAGGCCTTGCTGAGCAAGGCTGGGGAAGGACAGCAAATATCTCTGCTAGGATGTTCCCATTCTACAGCTTTCACTGGTGGTTTAAGGAGCACAGTCTTCAGACACCAGTGTTACGTGCCTGCCCACACTGTCACTACTGCTGATTTCACCTGGTGTAGGAGTCAGGATTCTAATGTTAAAGTGAAACATGTGGTCAAAAATGGCCTTTTTGCATTTTCTGTGAGTCACTGCTTTCTTGTTCCCAAAACCCCCTTCGAAAGGCATTATCTCCTATGCAGGAATGTCCCGGGAAGATACCTGGGTCTCCTGGATTGGCCCTTGTTAACCCTTTCCTATTGGC
>JAWWLV010000001.1:103325180-103350963 GCA_035041135.1 Platyrinchus mystaceus
TTCCCCATCCTTCAGCCGTCAGAAATGGCTCCGATCATGGATAAGGAACTAGGAACTGGTGCGCCCCTACACCGTGGTGGGCTGAGATCCAGAACCTGGGTTACTTCAGAAGCAGGATTGTTTCCCACTGTCTCACCTTCTGGAAATGTTTAGTAAAATGATAAAAAGGTAGGGTTTGGTGTTGGTTTTTTTCAGCTAGGCAGGTAGGGCGTTCTCCTGATCTTCCTCGTATTTTCAAAAGAGAATTAATGGAGAAAATATGCATTTCTACAGTTTCTGGAATTGCAACACATTACCACAACCTTTAGAAAAGAAGTACTGCAGAAAACTTAAGTTCTTGCAGGCCATTTGTGGGTTTCCATATTTTGAAAAGACAAACAAGAGAATAAATAGGCATAGCTAAGACATCAGAAGCAAAAGTGTTCAAGGCATTTTCAAAGTCAAAAAGAGCAGTTACAGGCCAGGGTCCCTTCAGGCAGCTAAACAATCCTAATGGCCGTTGCTCCTCACGACAATGTCCTTCCTGCTTACTAAAATGCAATGGTTCTGTTATCAAGGTGACACCAAACTGTCCAGCCTGATTCAAGACAGCGCTGGTGTACAGTTTAGAAGCACTCAGAAAGTGCTGGAAACTGCCCTTCCATGAGGCCACTGCTGTCAATCACTGCAATCAATAAATCTTGTTGCTCTTAATTGTTTGGGTTTCTCTTAGAAACAAATATTTACCAGCTTCTGGTTTGCACAGTGTTCTAAAGGTCACAAGTTCTAGCTCCAAGCGGAGCCAAGCTATTCAACTTTAAACTATTTAACTTTGGCTTCCTGTGCACGTCTGCAGTGCCATAAAAGCAGGCATCACTATGGGAGTTATATGTAAGGATGGAGGGGTAAAGTTCTTCTCCACTTGGCCCATTTCAGCATGTTATTTTTAAAAGCTTATGTGTTTAGTGATGAAAATAGACACCTTCATTCTGCTTATCCTTTTGGAAGGGTTTGATGTGTTGTATACTAATAACTTCTTATTTAAAAAGTATGGATGGAGTTAAGAGAAAAGGACTTTCTTGTGATTGTTATTAGTGGTAAAAGTTTGTATTAAGAACAAAAAAGGTTCAGGTTTTCCAAAACTACTATAGTCCTTCAACGTCCCCTACACAACTATATGTAGTAACCTGTAGCTCCAGAAAAGCTTCAACTCATCTCAGCTACTAGTCTCATCTCAACTTCCTAAGACTAATCAGACAAAAAAATGCTTTGTCATGATTTCTTATACCTACCTTTCACTTCATCATGACTGAAAATCCCAATCGGGAGAATTGTTGGGGAAGCTATAATCCAATTTTATGCCTTTATTCTTTTCATCCTCTTTTCATTTGAATGACATAATTTCTAGTTACACCAATCACCTGCATACTCATCTGTTTGAAGATGAGCTTGTGAAGATAATAAAATGTGTGCTGAGCTACACTTTCTGCCTGGTGCAGTGGTTTCGAGTTTGACTTTTAAACTTTTAGTCATTTATCCTCTTCCTTTTTTTCCTTGTTTTGATTTTGGTCTGTTCTCCAGTGGAAAAGGTGAAGCTTCACATGACTGGGAACTATTAGTTCTTCTGACTGGGATCCTTTAGCTCTTGCTTGGGTTCAGCAATAGCCAGCTCACTTTCTTTTAGGACTCATTATTTTTGTCATCTGACCTAGAAAAATCACAAGAGACCAAGGTCGCCACTTTAGAGCCCCTTTCATGTAGGTCAATCATGTCCTGGGAAATACAGGGTTTGCTTTCTCACCTCTGGGATGGAAATTGATAGAGTTGGCATAATTTTCTGATTTGATTGTATGTTTCCTGAACAGGCGTAATCTGTAATATCACAAATATATACTATATTTATGCAGGCCAATAATAACAAATATAAATTGGGAAACAGTTTCTGATAGTAAAGATAACAAAAGGCTAGGATAGGTTGCCTAGGGAGGTTGGGAGGTTGCCGTCATGGATGACACCATCTTTAAAGTGTGCTGCAAAGAATATATTCCTTACAAATCTGCCTGGAATTAGGCTTGGAGGCAAGGAGATGGATCAGATGGTGTTTTGAATCTCTCTGAGGGCTGTACTCAAGAATCTTCTGCTCCTAATAAGTGTTCAATCACAAAGTCTTCTGAACAAAGTCCTCAGGGCTTGGTGATTCACACAAGTGATTTTCTAAATGGAAGTGCTTTGCTGAAAAACAAAAGCCTTAAATAGGAAAAAGCTTGGGATGCATGGTAGTGTGTGATGCTTTGGAGACGCCATAACTCCTTTGATTGCAAAATTTACTAAGCATGTCAGTAAGATGAAAATGTACAAGACTAAGAGCATGCAAAGTGTCTGCCTTAAAGCACTGCCTCTCTTCACAGGAAGAGCCATTGGAAGGTCATCACCCAACATCACTGGTGTTTAAAAAGCTGCTGTCCCAGGGATGTCATGACTTGAACACTTCTGCTGAGATCAATCCATAAAGAATGTGGTTTTTCACAGCTGACTGGAGTAGTATGGAAATTAACTCTACCACTGCTGATGTCAGAGTTGGGTTTTTTCTTTTTTTTTTTTCCCCTGCCTGACATAAAGATAAATAAAACAGGTAGCTTTCTATCTCAGATTAAATTAGTAGAGAAGAAATAGTTCTTGTTCAGAATATTAATAATTCGTGTTTCTGAATGTCACTTTCCTTTGGTTGTTTTTCCTTGAAGAGAAGGAGAAAGGTGTGTAAAATATCAGTAAGCCAAAAAAATCAATAAGCAAGACTCTAACAGCAGCCGTATTCTTCTGTCTGATTCATCCTGTCCCCTACCAAGCCAATAGAGGTGCAGGAGAGACACCCCCCTGAGGAGTTGGAAACTGCTCTTGGTAAAGGTTTGCCAGATGATGCAACACCGGTGTGACTGTTGGGACACAATGAGCCAAATTCTGGAGGAATAATGCCTCCACACTGACACACATGTCCATTTCCTGGAATAACCATGCCATCCTGCAACGCAAAATCACCTCCTCAATGTGCCGGTTCACTTGCTGCTCAAGCAGAACAGAATTATTTCACAGTGGAAATTATTTCACAGTCACACTAAAGAAGCTCTCAGAGGGATGGGACAGTACCAGATTAGTGGGGAAGGACTAGAAATCCTGGGCACTGGGCTTTTTCCCCATAGATGTGAGGAGCTCCGTGAAGGACAGCAGGGCAGAAAGCCTTGACCGAGCAGGCTGGATGGGGGCAATCGCAGGAGACACCAGGCTAGCAGAGCCTGGGTCCTGCTGGAGGTAAGGGGAGGGAAACAGAGATCCCCAGTCCTCTCCCCCTGCCTTCCTGGCCTCACACCACCCCAGTGGGATGAGTATTGAGAGGCTGTGGTCCCACCTGATGTCTTTCTGAATCAAGCTCCTCCAGAAGTCATGATCTGCTGGGGCTCTTTTCCAGGTGGAGGCTGGTGCTCTGTGAGCTTTATACACCTGCAGATGACTTGGCCACTGGGTTTTTGTCAGGAACATGGCTGATTTCAGCTGCCTTGCTGGACATGTGGCATAGGCAGAGCATGTTCCCCTCCACTCAAGGGCTAGGGAAGAGCCCAGATGTCCTATTTGTATAATGACTATATGGATTTGATGCCAAATGAATTTTCTCAACTATGTGGTGCCATCCACTGTCACTTTCCCAATCTCTGAGAAGCTTTTACCCATCGCACTGCCCCACTTGATTGCTCTTAGTTTGGTTAGTAGCATTTTATTGAAGAAACAGTCAAAGCAGGGAATTAAGAGGTGGCCTCATGTCGAGGTGATAGTGTCTGAGTCACTGGGATGCCATTCAGGCATTAGAACAGACTGTGAAGCCTTTCAGATCACATGCGCTCATGACATTTAGAAGAGGTGGGTGACCTCATAGGAGATTATCTGAGAGACCTAAACTGGCCATAGAAAGTGGCATTGGAGGCCTTCATTTATCCTCACTAACCTTCAGCAATAAAAACAGAGGATGAGCGCATGGATGTGCATGCAGGAAGTATGCAAGAAGCGCTAAGAACATTGTGAAAGCCAGATGGCTGGTAAGCCATACCCCAGCTCCAGTGACACATGGCTGTCATGGAAAGAAGGAGGAGGATACTGTGTGTTTCACAGGGCAGAGGGCTTTATTTGATTTTTGTATATGTGCATTTGCTACCTGTCTGTGCAACAAAACATTTAAGGATTTGTGCTCCTTTCCTAGTTTCTGTAGGAAAGCACAAATCTGGATATTCTCCTGACCCTCCTAATTCTGGGTACAGCCACCAGGCCAGGGCCAGACTTGTCAGCAACTGTGACAGCAACCAGCAACACAGTGAAGTAGAGCCCTATTTATTTAAACTCCACCTCTTCTTCCATCGCTCATCCAGCATCTCCAAATCAGCACTTCAGCACACACCAGGACTGTTGGCGGGGAGCAAGGAGCAAGATGGTTTTCCTAAGTTCAGTAACAATAAGAATCCAAAGGGCCTTAAGGTTTGTCCTCGAGTCTTTGTCCTTCTCTAAGCATTTATTTGGCATACTTCAGTCCATCACATATGTTTCACCAGCCTGCTCATGTCAGGGCTTGGATTAGCAGTCTCCTGAGAGAAGGGAGATCTCTTATGACCCATTATAACTCTGCAAATGATCAGCTAGGAAAATGTAAGGTGAAGATGAAGAACCACTGTATTAGATGAAGATTACTCTCAATAGAAACTACTGCAGTACCTGTAAAAAACATTTACTATGGATGCAGCATCTGTAAGAAAGACAAATCTAATTCCAGTTTCACTAAAAATGCAGCAAAGGGTTAGATCACTTTTCACAGTATGACATCCAGACAGAATCAAATTTAATTAGTTACCAGACAAGATTTACCATCCTCCAGTGCTTATGAAACCCACAGTTGGTATCAGGGCCAGAACATTGTCACTCCGCTATTGCGCTGGCACTTAGTCACCAGTCTTATGTAGGATGTCTTTGCAGTAATCTATGAGGTGAATGTTTTCAAAGTAATATAGTGGGAAGTAAATATAACAAATGAATAGGTGTGCTTATTTTATAAATGGCGTTAGACTGCTTCCAAAGACACAGGAAAACTGGATTTTGCCAGGTTTGTCTAATCTTATATCCAACCCTTAGTTTATTTGTCTCTAGAAAACATTTTTTCTTGAGACTGCAGTACTTTTTGAGGACTGAAGAGCTGGCTTTAGAGGGAGTTTTCTTTGTAGTTATTCATGCACCAGTAGAACTAGGCAGCTCATATACCAAAACCAGGATTTTTTTTGCCAAGCATATTATTTAATCTGCAAAAACTCAAATTAAATATGCACACATCAGAAAAACTGAGACTTAGTCACAAGGGCAAAAGAAAACTGTTTCCATATTTTGCCCCTAAAGCAAAAGAAAAGATACGACTCTTTTCCTTGGAAAGCCTTCTATGATTCTCTTTTCTCCACATCAATTTCTTGTAATAAAAAATGGCCAGAATTTCATTATGTCTTCTCATAAATAATTTATTTACTACACGAAACAAGAAATAAATAGAAGGACCTTCTTTATCACCCTCGTGATTGCACTGAGCACAGTCCTGGTGAGATGCCATTGAACTCAACAAACTGTGTCTCCAGACTTTGATTTTGGGTATTCAGATCCATGAACACAGTTGCATGTAACTACAGATGTTTTACTCATACAGTAAGTAAAGCAGTACAGTGGGGCCTTGGTTTTACTACTTTTTTTTCCTTTTTTTTACTACTTGCTTTTACTACTAGCTTACACCACCAGAGAAAAGGCAGAATTGCCAGTTTAGTTCTATAATTCAAGTTAATGCATAAATCCAAGCCTCTGGAGTTTTAAGGCAAGTGACACTATTTGTCTTAGAAATGCAGAAGCAATATAATCTTTTAATTGAAAGTGATTAAACCAGAGTAAGCAACAGAAATACATTCAAACTCATGGAAATTTGTAGGTACCAGTGATTTTTATTATACCTTTACCTCTATCTTTACCTCTGAGCTAAATGTGTTTGGATTATTTCTGTGCAGATGATCAGAAAAATCATTAGAGTGTGTTTTTGTTCATTGGCGAACAATTAAAAACCTCTTCCCATATGTGTCGGGGTCTTACTATCTCATCAGACTAAACCTTTTGCTGTGGGCACCTCATGACAACTATTTCTGTTTTTCTAACAGAACATGTTGCCACCACAGAGTTGATCAGTTTCTCTTGATTAAAGAAATCTCTTTTTGGCATTAGGACAAAAAAAAAAAAAAAGGGGGGGTGTAGGGAGTTAACAAATTAAACTCTTTCCCCACCTTATATGCACAGTGCTTGGTGACACAGGAACAGTACTGTCCCTTTGATTTACTGTCACATCAGCTCCATATGGAGACCAGAGCACAGGGGTGATGTTGAAATCCAGCTATTTTGCTTTATTTCGTGGGTTCCCCATTAAGCAAGTTAGGGGTTATGGGGTGGAGGGGAGTTTCTCTCTCTGTGGTTCAGTTATGATAACTATTTACTTTGATACAACCATTCCCCTGGTTCCACTGTCTAGGGGTGGTCATGTATCTTCTCATTATTGAGGTGTCAGTACATACCTGTCAGTGAGTTTGGCTCAAGCTGACAAAAGTTGCCATGTCACCACGTGAAATATGGATGATTTTAGCATGATCTGATTTTTTTTCTGTGCTCATACTTCATTGTAAGACCTCAATCCTTCCCTAAATTTGTTCTAAAATCTAACATCTGGGGGATAGAATTTCCCAGGCCAGAAGTAATAGACTGCAGAGTGGCTTGGGCCATCTTTCATTGATTTGTGTATGCCCTACAGTCAGACTCTTTAACAAGGCTTAAATAAAAAATAACATCACTAGCATATGATGGTTCAGACCAGTTGTAAACAGTTTGCTAGCTGAGACACAGAGAGCCTTCACAGCCTCCTTTTTTTCCAGTACTTAATTGCTAATTTCTTGTTTTATTAAGGATTTCTTGTAGTCCTAATAACTAACTCAGGGTTCTGACTAATCTCCACTCCCCATTAGCTGTCAGCTTCAAGAGAGTCTAAAATTATTTCATATTTTGAATTTTCATTTAAAACAAAAACAAAGTTCAGAAAAAATATTCTTTGTCTCTGTCTGGTCCCTTCCCACTATTAAGATGTTTCAGTGGCCCCTGGTGGTACCTCTCCATTTGGGAACAAGAAGTTGAAATCTGGCAAAAGAACAACACTTTTATGTCAGGGATGTTTTTTTTCTTTCACCTACACATTCAGATGTGATGACTGGGATGTGGTCCCAGCTCTCCCCATCCCCTGGAATTTGCATGATGAAGTTTCCTAACTATGAAAGGAGGGGGAAAATTAGGCTTTACCTTTCAGCTGTTCTCTGAAATGATAATTTTTAAAGTGAGTGAAAAGTAATAAAAGCTGAGGCCTTGACTCATCTCACCTTTAACATGCTTTTGGATCAAGGGATTGTGTGTTTCCTCCTTTTTATCACTTCCATGCTGGCAGGATCAATGCAGTTCAATATCAGTGACTGATAGCGTAGTGTTGGGGGAAGTTGTTAGTTTTTGATTGAATAGACATGTTATCTTATTGGTATATAAATGATAGGTGCTCTGGATGCATTCTATCTCTTTACACTTCCATTTCAACCTGTCTTTACAATTCCATTTCAACCTGTCTTTCCGGGATGTTCACCCCCAAGAAATGCATTAAGGGAAATCCACCATGAGCACATTAGGATTAAGCAGGAGAGTAACCAATGTTGGTATTGAATATTCAAAGTAAAAAATACAAGAATATCCTTTGAATTGAGCTGCAATGAGTAGAGGTCCTCTAATTTCCTGTACAAAACATTGCAAATATGTGAAAACTTAAAATTCAAAAATATTTTCCTTTAGCTTTTGTCTTATCTGATGGGGCAACAAAAATTAAATTGATGCCATAAGTAATATGCAACTTGAAATCTGTTTTCTAACCAGAATACTTATCTTTATTTTATTTTAATAAACAAGAGCCAGATAGAGAGTTTCAGAGCACGTAGAAAAGTTTCAATCAACATTAGAAGAATATTATTAAAAAACAGCCCCTCACATCCCTTTACAGTAAATAACATGAGAGGCCAAGAAGACACAGAGTATTAAATTTCTCTAACAATAAGATCTTATTTCCAAAAATAGAATATGCATTGATCAGTCTTTTTTTATGTACAGTCCATATAAAACAAGAGTCAAGGATTAATTATTCTGTGTAAGAATTGGTGTGATAACACATGAATTTTGCCCAGCATCCATATTCCAATGTCCCATTTGTATTTGGGCTTTCCAAGATAACGATCCTTCAACCTGTATTCATGAGCATGTCCCATCAGAGCTGGATGACTTGTTTATTTGAATGAATGTTGCAAGTTTTCTCTCAGTTAACTCACATCTTGTATTTTCATTCTATACAGTAAAGGTGATGAATAAGTATCAGAACACCAGTGCATTTTAGATTCTCAAGAAAAATAAACACTTTGGCTCTACAACAAAAGAAGGATTTTGCTAAACTCACCAGAAAGACCATCCCTTTTAATATTTTAATTTCCTTTATTACACATGATACATGATTCCTCTTCTATAACCAGAAGTACACAACAGGAAAAAAGATGTTACACTCCTCATTCATTCTGCATTTTGTCAAATAATTTTAAAATTCTATCCACACTGACATTTTTCAAAAAGAAAAAAAAAAAAAAAATTAATTGCAAATAATGATATATTTTTTTAAAGTATTTATTCTACTTTTGTTCCAACTTCAAGTTACACTATTCCCTGTTCTTAGGTCGAAATCATTCCTGTACATATACACATTCATTGCTACTTGCTCTGGTCTGTTTTATTTCAGCAGTACTTTCCTATGTTAAACAAAATGGACAACAAGAAAGTGTTGATATAAATGTACAAAGAGGATGCTTCCTATGGGATGTTGAACAGTTAGGAAGTTCATAGTCTTCATACAAATATATAAAATATTTTAAATTTTCTCCATTCCTTGGAATCCATTCGATTTCACTTGTCAGACCTGTGTGACAAATAAAAAAACAGAAATTAATCATTATCAGTGCACTCACGTGTGTTTTCACACCATGCAGAAAAGCACCTGTAAGTTGTGAGGGGGAGTGCACTCCCCACACCTGCAATTTTGCTCTTGCTGACTGTACTTGTTTACAACCAAGTTCAGGCAATACAAATCTTTGTGATCCAATAGATTTTTCCACCTACTCTCCAAATCTGATGAAACTTAATGACTCTGTTAAGAGCTCAGGCCTTTAAAGCATCAATTTATAAAAATCAAAATTGTACCTGTAAATTCTCTTCACCGATATATACATATATGTATTGGGGGGGGGGTAACTGCTTTGGTTATCCTCTTATCTTGCCTTCTCTTTCTGCCCATTAGAATCCTTACTGGTAATTAAGCCTCAGTCTCTGTCTACTGTCCAAATTGAACAGATTTTCAGCCTCTCTTCCTTTGGTAGTGTATATGTTACTGTAACTACTTTTGTTACAGCTCCACTTCTCCCCTATTTCTGCTTTAATTCTCATGACTGAAATGCACTGAGGACAGTATTCTAGACATTGTAGCAAAGTATTTTCTGTGTTGTTTGCATAAATCCCACTAGAGTTAATGTATTTAATTATCTAAAGCAAGGTGGGGGCGGGGGGGGAGTGCTTAGCTGCTGTCTGGAGAATGATCAGCAATTTCCTTTGAGCTATCTACAGTGATTCTTTGCTGCATAGTCACAGCTAATCTGAAGCCAAGCACAGGGCCTATTTCTGTTCTCTTCGAAGTTAAGAGATACCAGTGGTTGCTGTTGATATTGGTGGTTCCAGACCGAGCAATACTGAGTAAAATAGGTTTTGAAATTAACTTTCAAAAGGTCAGCATATATGTTTAATCAGCTAAGATGTAAGTATTTGAGGTGGAGGAATATCTCTATTTTTGGTAAATTTTATTGAACTCAAGAACTTTTAACATATGCTTAGAAAATAGAGAAAAAGTCATAGGACAGAGAAAAAAAAAATTACAAAATTCTCTATTGTGATGTGTTACATAAAGTGAGTTTTTGTTGTGCTCCTGAATATGTGTAGGCTGTGCACATCTGGACAAACACTGGAAGAACATTCAGAAGGCTGGGATTTCTTAGCTTTCAGAAGAAACACCTCCTTGGAGAAGAGAGGTGTTATTAAGAGAAACTCTGCATTCCTTACACTGACTGCTTGAAAGTGTTGTCAACTTTTGAATAAAGAAGTCAGAAGTTAATTAACTTGTCCTCAAAAAAAGTGAAGGGGTGTCATTGTGTGCAGTAAAGAGGTCATAAAACCACATGTAGAGCTACTAACACACTCTGTGGGCATTAGCAACCAAACAACTGAGACTGTCTCATAGCCAGATTCAGTAAGGTAGTGCACTCTTCTGTTTCAGCTGAAATTTCCTTCCAATCGGGCAATCCTAGGTATTTATCTTTCTGATCTCTAAAACAAAATCCAGCTTTAAGACTGTGTTTGATGGCTCCCTGGGATATGCATGCACATGTAATCCTGCCCTATGTAATTACCGCCTGCCTACACACACCCTCCATGCTTCAGCATTCAGGATTATTCTCCTTTCTCTTTCAAACTGTTCTGTGCCTGTTCCTGAATAATACAGGGTGGCTGCTTTCAAGTGGTGTGTGGATAGCACATTGTTGGCTATAACTGAACTCAACTGCTCAAGCCTGGGATTGGGAGAAAGAGTGTTCAGGGCACAGCAGGCACATCTGAGCATAGTGTGGTCCTGGGTGTCACAAATGTTTTCTGATCCTTCTGCTGAAAAAGGCCACAGGTAGTTTCTACCGCCAAATACATTGTGGGCAGGTTTGTATCATGATGGGTAGCTGTAATTTAATATTCTGGTTTTTAGGATTACATGATATTTTTTATACCTTTTTTTTTAATACCTTTCTAGAAGATTCAGCATCTTAGATGGTAAGGCTGTGTTTTCTGCAGGTGTCATCCTGGAGGAGACATCTGCCCTGCATGGGAGCTCCATGCTTATCTGCTCCAAGTAGTTTAGCCTTTCCTTATTTCCTGAGTTCCTAATGCCAGCCATCCTGTGCTGTGCACATCAAGCACCCAAGGATCTCAGTAATGCAAAGAAGACGAGTACAGAGAAGATGGGACCAAAGACGATAGAGACAGACTTTGCTCACTGGTGCCCAGTGACAGGGCAGGAGACAACAGGCACAAAGTGAAATACAGGGAATTTCATCTGAATAGTAACCAACACTTTTTTACCATCAGGGTGGTCAAACACTGACACAGGTTGCCCAGAAAGGATGGAGACTCCATCCTTAGAGATATTCAAAACCCAACTGGACACGGCCCTGAGCAAAGACTCTGTCTTAAACAGGGAGTTGGGCTGAATGGTTTCCAGGAGTGCTCTCAAGGCTCAGGCAGTGTGTAACTCTGGGAAGAGCCTTTGTCTGTTCCAAGGGAAGCTATCCTCCCCTCACAAGGGCCATGGTAGATTCATGGGCCAGGTGCAAGGTCCCTGCTTACCCCTGCTTAGCTGTGGAATTGCCAGAGAGTTTACAAACTAAAACAACAAGGTATTATATATTTACTGTGCTGCTAACAATCCAAGTAATCTGGCTGCTGGGATTACTTTTAACTACATGCTCCATTTCTTCAAATACTCCTTTGTCCCTCCTTTGTTTCCTCATAATTCTCAAACTTTTCACACCCAAATCCCACTGAAATTAATATTAATATCACTTAATACCTTTATGACTTATGGGCTGAAAGGTCCCAACTGGTATCCAACCAGCAGAGCAAGCACCTCTTTTCTTCCTCCATCCCATGACACAGGTCTCTCACTAGGCATTGGACCCTCCAAAAGATCTGTTATGTCCAGTTCTTCTGGTCTCAACTCAGACATAGCAGCTCTAGCCAAAGGATTTTTGGTTTTCCAGGAGGCCGTGTGCCTACAAGGCTAGTTAGTTTGCAGAAGAAGCAAAAAAACCCAAAACACTTATAGGTCCCTAGAACTCTGCTACTTGCTGTCCAAATGCAGGAGAAATCAAATTGCTGTGATGATAAACGTTGCCCCAGTGCTCAGGGGCTGAGGAAAATCAAGCATACTGTTCTCAAATTTTGTCTAAAGCATGCTGCTTGCAAGCAGTGCTATTTTAACACCTGGTAATAACATTATCTTTCTCTCAGGTATACTCTCTGGTTGCTTATAATTGCTACCTGAACTCCCTTTGCAGTCACTGGACCCTCTATTATCTCCCTGTGATGCTCCAACCCACTCAGACCTCCAACTGGCTAGCTCCAATTCTTTCTGTCCCAGCTCCCAAAGGCACATTATTTTAGAGTGCAAACTCCTCCAGAGATCAATGGGAGTCTGTAAACTCAAAAATAGGTTGCTTATGGTACATTAATAATCCTCACAGTTATGTTCTCTGGTGGTTCTTTCAGCTGCTGCAGCTCTTACCTACCAGCCTCCCTTGCCACTCCAAACAAGCTTATACCGAACAACCCTCGGCCATTTTAAAGAAAGCAGAAAAGAATATACTTGGGAGCAACTGCTTAAATGTTGTCCTGATTAAGAATAGATATAAGCACATGCTTAGAAGCACTTTTGAATCATGGAATTAGAGGTGTTTTCAGCCCTCAAGACCTTCTCCATTCCTTGAGCAAGAATCTGAAGTGCTAAGATTGCAGTCAATAGGATGCCAGTGTTACCTTCTGGAACAAAAAGACTGGATCCCTGAGGTTTCTAGCGACAAGAAAAAGCAATGGCTACTTTTACATAAGAAATTATTTAATTTATGTGCCATTCAACATAGATGCAACTTCAAAAATGAATTTAAATAAATAAATCAATTGCAAAATCTCACTTTTTTTTTCCTTTTTAAAAATCACAGTTTTTAATGCTGCATCTCCCCTTTATTCTCTGAAAATACACCCAACTGGTTAACAGCAAGCAGATAAAAGATTTATTCTTTAAAAAGTAACAGTGATTCCAACTGTCAGTGTTATCTGTTCTTATAGAGCATGCTAGCTGAAAGAAGAAACATGAAATGAATCCATATTTTGCCTGTATCTTCATAAATGCAGTAAAATGACCACATTTAATGCTAATAGACTAGGCAAGAATCACCTGGGCACTACATACATTTATTTATTTATTTATTTCAGCTGTTTCCAGCCTTATATATTTAACTCTAAGATTCTGTTAAGGCATCCTCTTTTATAAGAAATAACTTTACAAAGGAGAAAACAGACATTAGCACTTCATAGAAGAGCAGTGATTATAGCAAGTGCACCAAGGTTCAGTAAATGCCTCCCACTCAACAAGCTTCCAAACTGAACGACCACATGATGTTTACTCCTCATTAGAACCCATTTATAGATCTCTTACTCACCACTCTCATAGTCATACATGCCTCTTAAAAAGAGGCAGCAAGAAGAACTCTGGGAGCAGACAGGGAGGTTACAGTTGGAGAACTTGCCCTTGTCTTTACAGTACCGATTAACCAGGCTGTGAAGTATGGTTTAAATCATCCAAACTCTAAAGATTCCAATCAACTGAAAGTGTTCTTTACATACCATGTGAATTGCACACAGACAACAGGTATGGCTGCTTGAAGAAAATTTTGCACCATTTGAAAAATTTGTAAAAAGGGTTAAAAAAAGCCCCTTCAAAAATGCAAGTGGGAAATGAAGGTAATGACTTCTTATGCAGTTCGTAGATCCAGAAAAGAGTTTTGTTCCCATGATGTCATTGGAAAGACATCTGGCCATTCCTAGCAAATAGCACACTGGGAATGAAAAGGGTATCGGTTACAGTAAGGTAAGAAGGGGGTAGAGGTCATGAACTTCTGTTAGTCTGGAGCAGAATTAGCCTGGAATTACAAACACACTGATCTTCAGATAGAAAAACCTGGGCAAAAGGTAAATCCAGGGACATGTCTTCTTTTATTGCTCTAGTGAATTGTCAATGTGAAATAAACCCAGACTATCTCCTTAGACTCTATAATTCTCCTACACATCTGGTAAAAGCCTTGACCTTTCTGAGACAGTAACCTGACGTGCCAAGGGATCTGCTTTAATTCATCTGCCCTCACTTCCCTTCGTTGGGCACCATTTGTTATGATCATCTCCTGTGCAACTACTTCGATATTTATATCATTGGGATCACTGTGCACACAGATGGCAGAAGAAGAGTAGGAAGTCAAATGTGCTCCAGGTTAACATATTAATACTGTGATGAGATGCCAGAGAGAGGTTTAAATTGCAAAGGGGAGTTCATCCCTTGACTCCTTCACAATGGTAACTGGTCAACAAAATGGAAGAGCCTACTTTAAGTTAAACTATGCATTCTTGCACACTTTTTGTAAATTATTTCAACGCATTTATGTTTCTGTCAGGATAATAACAGCAGTTCTCATATATCTGGGCATCTATCATATGTCTTTTAAAACATATTTTCTCTCATGTATATTTTCTGGGCATGGTCCTGGGCAGCCTGCCCAAGGTGGCCCTGCTTGAGCAGTGAGGTTGGACTAGATGACTTCCAGAGGTCCCTTCCAATCTCAGCTGTTCTATGACCCTGTGGAATGATGGAACAATTAAATAATCTACGCTTCTTTTTTTTTTTTTTCCAGCTCTTTACCTACAATCCATTGAAATATGCAGGGAAGCAATGAAAATGGAGATGTAGGTTACACATACACATACATATAGAGTTTCAAAACAGAACAGGGCATAATTCTATTCTTTCAATTTGTTTGACAAAGAATGATAGACAAAAACTATGTATTTTCCACCAAAATGCAAAAATAATACTTTTGATCATGAATTTTGCTTATCTTCACAATGAAATTACTGAAAGCCCTATACTGCCTCTCTCATACATGTTCCTCTAATTTACATCTGGGTTCAGACAGTATGACATGAGGAGTTAAGGACAGTTTTGACCCTTTCCACTGTCTGCAGCTCAGTAATGCTTGTGTAAGCCAAGTACTGTGTAACAGCATGTCTAGTCAACCACAATAGACCCTTTTATTTAAGACAAAAAAACAGTAAAGTGAAAACATTACTTGCGTTATACTGTTGTCAAAATTTCTTGTTACCTGCACTGACACAAAGCTTTGTCAGCAAAGGAACTTGCAAAAGAGAGACAATGTAGCCCAGTGGCTCTGAAATGACAGCTGTGGAAGTGAAATCTTTCAGATCAATATGAATTCTAAATTTTTATTCTCTGAAAGATGTAATGTCAGTAAAGTCATGATACTTGTCATAGGTTATACTGCCTTTCTGGGTTTTTTTTAATAAGTGTAACCTAGATATTGATGACCCCAACGCTAATGCATGTGGCTCCTAACAGTCTAAAATGTTGCAATTAAGTAGCAGTTTCAAATGTGATAAAACCCTTCCCATTTCAGCATTTCCAGTGAAAAATAAAGAACTTCCCATAAAAAAATATCCTTACTTCTTGACTAGTACTACTTCAAAGGTTTGAGATTTATAATGTGTCACAAACACTACAATCTCTAGAGCATAGAAATGTGTTCTGAACTTTTATCTCTTTAGCTTTATCAGTCATAATTTTACTTTTGTTTGGGCATCTCTTGGTTGAGATGAGAAAGCTGCCTAAAACATCATGTGGTGGGCTGGTAGTTGTCATTTAGATGAAGTAGCACCTTGAGCACGGATTTTTTAGTTTATGGATTCACTATAGACACTGATAAAAATCAACAATTTCTCAAAGGTGGAAAAGCATATGAAGAAGTTTATTGTATCCAAACAGTTCATAAAGAGACTGAATTTTTAAGTACTGATTATACATAACACTTCAAAATGTATTACAAATAAAACCTATATAAATTCCAATATACTTTCTGTTAATGGTATTACTACTGCTGCAATGAATTTTTCCTGGAGCTACCCTTAAGGTTTGCTCTCCACGGTTTACATGTCTTGAAGCTCAGTGGCTGTAACATATGTTTACCTCACATTAAATTCAAGTTTTCATTTCAATTTTCTGCTTTGCATTAACATTTTCCCTACAAATTCTCATAAATTAAAGAGTCATCCCTATAAAAAGGTTTTGCAGACCTATCTTCAGTTGCTTTGGGACTTTACGAGGCCACTCGTGATTCATAATAGGAAGCACAGATTAAGCAGTATATACCATATGCTGTAATTAAAGTTGTTGATGAGGAGCTGCAGTGGCTCTTTCTACCTCTGTTAAAGAGAACTATGCTGCAGCACTTACTACCTTTTAAATTAGTGCCTTCTGAAGAAAAAAAAGCTTTCCTTTTGTAGCATTTTACTAAGCCCTGCTAAGTTCATGCTTGTGTGTGTCTGCAATTGTTATTCTTTGCAATAATTTATCATTATGGGTGAAAAATTGTTCTTGAGTCTATGTCAAGCCATTCTCATTCACCTATACCATCACTGCTTTAAAAAGCATTAGATTTCCAGTGTAGGCATCCGTCAAGGGCTTGGTCCCCCTTTTAAGGTGTTGTCCTGACAATTACCTGAATATTAACAAGTACACCTACATAACAGTTCATTAACATCTGTTAATGAAGCCGATGACTTAAAGAGCTTAATTAGCAAAAAATTTATGGCACTGAGATTTGAAAAAGATTTCTTGAACAGTTTAGTTGTATTTCATTTTCATTCCCTATAACAGCAGAGAGTAAAACTTCAGGAATTATAGTTGTAGCAAATTCATCAGTAAGGAAGCCAAGGCCTAATCGCTGATCCTGCATAGTGCTTATTACCTCTTTTGAGGTGCTATAAATCCCATTGATTTCTCCAATGATAACCAAAACCACTTAGCAGCTTGCAGGCACAGGGTGAAAAATAGGCTGTAGAAATGCACCTGGGTGGAGGAGCACTGTAAAAATGAAAAGATATTGCTAAGTCCCCTTGTGGGCTGGTATTTGTGATGTCTACAGGAGAAAGGTATATACAGAAGGGACCAGGCTAGGCACTATTAGAAATAAAACAATGATGGGTAAAGTATTCAGTACAGAAAAAAAAAACAGCAATAAAAATCTATTACTAAAAGAGAAAGTCAAAAAAAGCTGTGACATTTGAAACAATGGGACATCTTTGTTGTAGCGAGAGTGGTGAAGGCTCTGTAAGGAGGCACTCATTGATGCAATATGAAATGCACCTGTGGAGAGTTAATTGCGTGACTGGGGTTTCTCAGCCAGGATGTGTCTCTGAAAACAAAGTTTCCAGCTAGGAGAAAATGTATATGGTAGTGAGTGCTCTTGCTGCAGAGACTCCCTGCAGTCAGCACTTGGTAGTCCACCACAGAGATGACTTGGAGAAAACTCCTCATATGTGTCTGCAGCTGAAGTACAAGAGACAAGAACATAATGACTGGTACTGCACTGTGTAACCTGGATTAAACATGGTCAAACTATTATAAAGCTAAAATACAGAATTCCTGGATTGTTTCAAAAGTGACTTATGAGTGTGGGGGTCACAGCCTTCGCGTCGGATCATGAGGTAACCCACCACAAATGTTGTAGCTCCAAAAAGTCAAGCCCTTTCGTGTCCCACATAGAGCAGCACAAGCAGAGGAACCGAAGGCATTTTGCACTTCTCAAAAACCTTGCTGCTCTCGTGGCAGCTCCATTCACTCCAGTGGAAACTTCAACCCACCATCCTTACATGTGCCTTGGAAGGGCACCCAGCTCAGAGACCCACAAACAGCTGCATGGGCCAGCCAACACCGGGACCTGTGTCTGGGAGTGAAGGAGGACATTTCGTGAGCCATCTCACAGCCTTGCAAATCCTCAGTCAACAGCTTGGACTATAAAATTTTGTAATGATCTTAATGGCCAGTGTCTGCACCAGACTCATAGCATCAAGGGTTTGAAGCTGCAGAACAACAGGTGTTGGAAGTACTTAGAAAATTATTTGGGGTGGACAAGAACCTGGAAATACAACAAAACAAAACTTCTTGACAAAAGTGCCTGGTTAGTTTAGAAATTTTCATACATTCTCCAGAAATTGAAAATCCACTGATGTTCTGTGCTTTTCTGTGAAAACTCAGGCCACTCAGTTTTGTTTTTCTAGAAAAGTAGTTGATCTGGGGAGACTGAAGTTTGGAGAAAGGTGTTGTAATCTTTATTGACATTTTTATGGTAGGGTAAAGATTCTTGCAGTTGAAACCTTTCAGCAGTCTTATTGTAGTCCCTCAAACAGGGCAATAAAAGCCACTGTAGGAGTGGGCTTTCACCCTCAAGATTGTGCTGCCTCATGCCTTATAAACTCTAAATTACATAACCATGCTACGTAATTAAATTATGAACAATGATTTTCAAGTAGCTTTATTACACAAAAGAGATTCTGGAGGAAGGCACTGACCTTGGACTTCTTTTACGCTGGCACTTAATTTGTGTTAGCTCTCTAATAAAATATTAAAGCTTTACTCTAAATTATGTAAAAAACTTTCTCACAAATCTGAATGCAACATAGCACACAGCAAAATGCTGCTGCTGGAAAGGCTCTATGATTTCACACCTGAATGCTCATGTCTTTTGCTATTGTCATGCTGCTGCCACTTAAAACTCCTGATAAGCTGGCGTTTTCTCCAGAGACACACGCCCAGTGCTAAGAAACACTGCTTGGTATCTGCCTGATTTTCACATACAGAGAAGGGTTTAAAAATTATTTGTATTTTTTAAACTAAAAATGGTCAGTAAAAGATTAAGAATTTTTATTTTGTAGCTGATGGTAGAGCTTCAGGGACAAAGCTGAGGAAAGTGAAATATCTAGCATGCTGCTGATTCCTATGGAGTCCTCAAATATGTGCCCTCATTAATGGCATTTCTGAAGTGCCATTGGTCTTTACTGCCAGCTGACATTTGTGGAGTCAATGGCTTTCTTCTTTTCAAGAAATTTGAGGAACTAATAAAAAGCACATATTAAAATAATATCGAGTTGATAAATAACCCACATAAGCACCAGTTAAACAGTTAAGATTGAGCAAGAAGTCTAGCAGTGGTTATTCATATTCAAGAATTATTATATCAGTACAAAGTTTTCATTCCCCTATACTTAAAATGAGATAGTCTATTTCAGACTCTTACTGGTATGTAGAAAAGATGATTCAGCATTGTTGTGTTAGTTTTGTAACCACATATAATTTTGCAGATATGAGATGGTATGAGGGAAATTGCTATAAATCGTAAAGTTCAGGGAACACAATATATAGCAGATTTTGCAATATATTAATTCATATGCAATGGCAAACATATAAACAGTCACTCTTAGCTTCCATACTGCCTGATTTTTTCACCTCCTATCAGACTATAATATTGTCTGAAGATTTTTATTTCATTATCCTTAAGAATTCACACACTATTCAGGATGCCAGCTCTGCCATTCATTTTTTACTGCAAATACTTTTGTTTTTCTCATGCAAATTTACTGGCTGAGGAGAAAGTTTGCTGCACTAGGTGTTGACTGGTTAGACTTTCAAAAGCCATGAGTTCAAACCCTGGAACTCATGTTGTCTTTCATTTTTCCCTGGAAAAAAAAAAAAAAGGTGCATTTCATGCTGGTTTTAGAAAGTACTACGTTAAAAGTCTGATTATGTGTATCCTGAAGGTAATCGATTTTGGGAGTTGTTTGTACATACACAATATGGGATTAAAACTATATATATTTATATCATGACTGCTTGTGAATTTCAAATTCCAGGGCAATGAAATCAGAAGCAAACAGCATCTTGGTGTGCTGCAAACATGACCTTTCTTCCTTCAGTGAAGCAAAAGGGTGAATTGACAAGAGAATTATCAGGTTGGATAATTGCGGGAGAAGGAGCCGAGTTTGCTTGATTTGTTGCTTGAGAGTTGGCATGGGCTGAGGCTGCTGAAATTTATTTCAAATGCAATGAGCTTTTGTACCTTAGAGTATGCCAAGAGTCAAACTGGTCCAACATTTTTCTGATGGAACATTTCTCCACTGGGAAAGTTTTGTGCTTTGAAAGTATAACTTTTTATGGAAATATTTTGCTTTCAGTGTTTCTTCTGATGCAACATGGAGCATTGAACACAGTGATCTGGCCAGTTTCTTGTCAGCCCCTGCCCTAGCTCTGCAGCAGCTGGCCAGGAGGCTGGGGCAGCTCTTTGACTTTGGGGGCTTCCAAGGGTCAGCAACTTCAGGTCTGCTTGACTTGGAAACCCTAATCCCTGTTCAACACTCCTACCAGAAGTTACTGGAGATAGTTTCTCAAGTCAGTGGAGAAATATTCTATTTTTTAAACCATAAATAGTGTGGTTTAACCCCAGCTATTCCTGCTCCTTTGCAGTTAAGCTGAGGGCAGGGCCCATCTCTGCAGTGTGACATAAAACGGGTGTGTCCAAACTGGTTCCACAGCCTCTGCCTCATCTCAGTCTCTTGCTGCATTGGTCTGCACCTTCATTCAGTTGTGTGATGCCAAACACTTCAGTACTGCCCTTCAAGATTCATTTTGACAACTCCAAGCTCTAAAAATTACACTGTATACCTGATCTCCCTCAGACTCAAAGACTTGCCCATAAGAAGTTAAAAATTATTTTCAAAAAAATTCAAATAAACTTTCTATTGATTTTATATTCTTCTTGGTGATTTGACCATGAGGGTTCACTGCTCTGCACTATTTGTCTGCCCCTTCAAATGTATTTTTAAATATCCCACAATGAAGTGGTCAGGAACCAAGCCCCATGCAGATGCTATGCACTACTCACACATATAACAAAAATAATAATAATAAAAAAACTCCTATTAAGCCCACAGTGATTCCTAGTACACAACAAGTCACAATTCACAACAAAAATGTTTGAGACAAAGGGAGGAATGGGGAAATGACAACTCAGTTATATTGTGTATAATAATCAGCAGACTTGCAATAGGAGCTGCTTGGATGCTGACACACAACAACCACTGTTATTTTTATGCTGCAGGCTTCCTGAGGCCTCTCAGGGCAGTATTTTGAAAGCATTTAGCTGATTAAACATGCAAACCCCCTAGGAGTTAGGTACTTAAGGTTTCTTTGGGAAGCCGATGAGATACCTAACTGCAGCTTTACAGAGCTTGAAGAATTTTAAAAGCCTGCCCTCTAGTTTCCCCTAAGAGTTACTGCCACGATGCAGTATTCACCAATATGTTTTGACTGGGATTTATCTCACAGTAACAGTTATTTCCCCCTTTTTTTTCTACCAAGAAAAAAAGATAAAATCCAAAAAACAATCCCCCAAGACTCTTCCAACAATTGACAGTGTAAATAAACTAGATTCATCATTAACCCTGTGGACAATGTTCTATACTAGAACCATGACATAAGTAGGATTGACAAAACCCCCTTGATTTTATTTGAAAACTAGTCCTTTGGGAAAAAAAATGGTCTACAGTAATGGCAAACTCAGTGGTCAAAAGAAGACAAATGACTGCCAGGAAAGAGTCTTTTGCATTTTTAGCACTTCACATAGCTGAAGAAGCCGCATGACACACGTTACTATTGAGAAGAGGCTGGGGGAAGTGAAAAAGAGCATTTCTGCAGTAGCCAGGGAAACCCAGAAGGGCAGCAGCACGGCCTAACTGTTTCTGCTGTTAGAGTGAAAAGGAAAAAATGTGGCAGCATAATTTCTACAAATCCTTTTTGTACAGAGGACCTCCTGCCCCTTGACCCACTGCCACAGTAGTCAGGGAAGGGAAGTTGTCCTGCAGACGCTCCCCTGATGCCTCATGTGCACCCTACTTTACAACTGAACTACAATTAAAGTTACAAAGAGAATCATCCCACTTTGCTCTCAATGAGGATTTTACTAGGATCCTTTGTTTGTAAGCCTCAGCAAAGGGATGTAGCTCTGCTGTAATTTCTGCCCTTTCAGGATTTGCCAGGGATTTCACGGACACTCAAAGCTCTCTGAAGCAACCAGCACTGCTCTGTGCTGCTCTACAGCTAAAACCAAAGAGGTGTCCAGCGGTCCCAGTCAGCTGAATTGACATTTAGTGGTCCTCACCGGGCTGTAAAGGCAGGGGAGGTTATTTCTCCTCAACTGTGAGGCTGGTGTGGAGCCATGTGGCTCTACTGCAGGGACAACGATGGGCAGTATGAGGGTGTTGGGGCTGGGGCAAGCCAAATGCTGCTGAACCTGAAGCAATACCTTTCCTTAAGCTCTCTCAGACTGATTTCTTTGCTCTTCATGCATTAGCAGCAAGCTCTGTGATCTTGGAGACACTGAAAAGGGACTTCTCTCCAAGCAAGAAAACAGAAATCTCAGCTGTCTCTATTTGGGCAGCAATATCCAATTTATTCACCATGATTTATGCCTCTTCTGCCACCTTACCCAGTCTGTACTGTAAATAGCCCACATTTGACTCTCTGTGCTAGTTATGGTTTCTAAAAATGCTACTTTCTCCTGGTCATATGGCTTCTTCTCAACAGAATTCATAATGTATGAGTGTTGTTCCATATAAATATAGTGTACATCTGATATGCCTACAGATAAGATCACAGCACAATTGAACCGTGATTAATCTTGGTACTATTCACCCACCTGTTTTCTTTCAATATAACTCTGGCATGTGCAATAAAAAGAGAGGTCCTGAGACAATGCTCCCATCCCTACAAATATAGTTACAGATGAGCTGGAAGTTGGCTATGGTTTTATTTTCAATCTATTCAAATCAAGACTGAGAGGTCTCTGTGCACTTTGCAAATACTTTTCCTTCGCACTTCATATGAAGCAAAATACATTGAAAAAATACAGCAAATGAGAGGAAAAGGAAGGGTGGTAAGAAAGTGATTGCCAACTCAAAAAAACCAACATAGTCTTTCCATAGTCACATTCTCTGCAGCCTCTTCTGCATATTTAACATCTCATCCTTGATTTTGTGGCCTCTTTGCCATGGAAAAGTGAGAGGTCTTAATCAGCTTGGAAAATTTGACAGCCATCTTGTACATAACCCAGAGGATCTCTTCAGAGATGGAAAAGCATAAAGGCAAGACATCATATGCAGGCTGATAATTTAACTTGACATGTAACTGACTGTTCTAGAAAATTGTATATTCTGGCATCTGGTCCATGCAGGATATGCTTAATTCCTTGCATTATCTTGCTTCTTCAAAGCTACTCAGGTAGTGTGGTAGTTTGTCTCTGCCTGTTGTTGAGTAGTTTAAGACTTGATATATACAGCTACAGTGCACGTGAGGATCTTTCACATCAGCAACCAGTATATAAATATATATATACACATTACATGTATATACATACATATATATGTTTATATGTGTATATATGTATGTGTGTATATATGCACCTAGCACATACATTATGTGTATATACATATATATGTTTTTATATATGTGTATATATATATGCATGTTGTGTTTATAGGATTTTGTGATTTTTTAGAGTTTCACACACAAGCCCTTCTTTTCCCATAGAATAGGTAGACCTCTTCAAAACCATAAATGAAGGTGTTACAGCATATTGCCTGTATAAGACTGTACTGTCAATACTTAATTTGCAATACGTGACAGGCGAGCATTTTAAATTAGTTATTAGAATTGAGTGAAAAACATACAGGAGAACTAAACATTCCCATGGCACCCTGTTTCAAAACACAAAATTGTTTTTTTTACTAAACAAACTGAAAAGAAATAAATATGTTTTCACAGAGAAATAGAAGAAAAACGTGAGAGAAATCACCAGCTGTTAAAAAATAGGCACCCAGGATCAATTATACTTTGGTGTCGAATTTCCACCAACATGATCTACAGGTTCTGTGGAAAAGATTTCTTTTGCTCAGCTCTGCAGAAAGGCTCCTCTCAGAACGTGCATGTAGCAGCTCCCCTTGGAGCACTTGCACAGTTGTATTAGCACAAATCCTGGATCTGACTGCAGAAGGATGAAGAGGCCCATGTAATCTTAACAAAGAACAATGTGCAATTTGAATATTCAAATTTGGAGTGGGATTTTGAGATGCACTTAAGTGATTTAGGAGCATAGTTACCACTGATTGGCATTGGGGTTGTGCTCAGTATCAGGGACAGAGTCCCAGCAATTTTGATGCCTAAGGTGCAAATGGGAAGCAAGTTCATAAGTCCAAAACTGTGATCCTCAAAACCATGGTCCAACTTCACCATAACCTCAAACTGTGCTCATACCCATCTACAAATACCTGAGTTTAGATAAACCTGCTCACCTGAGCACCAGGGACACATGTAACCCTGAGCAGCACCCAGAAACTTGGTGGGTTTCCACAGAGACCTTCCTCCTTAGCACCTACCTAGTTGGATCAGACGCTGTACAAGAACACAGCAGAAGGTTTCTTTCACAGCACAGCTTGAGGAAACTGTTGCTACACAAATTAGCCTTTAGACATGGTACACAGCAATCCACAGGATAAAGCACATGGAAGCAAGTTTCCTTATTGCCAGCTGAGCTCCACATTGCTAAGCTGCCATCAGGCTCACTTGTCTACAGATTAATTTTAATTCATTTCTGCACAGCAGCCGAGCTTTAGCTCAAAGTCTACAAAGGACCCCCCTGCCAAGGTAGTCTGCAGTCTCCAGGGAAGCAAGAATTGTGGGTTTTAATCCTTTTGAGGCAAAGCAGGACCTGACCTGCTTTATTCATGCTTCCTGGCTGGGTATGTGTGATAATCACAGAGCCAAAGCAGAAGGGAGGGGCCACCAGCACATTCCTTCTCTTGCATGTTTGCAAATTTTTCTTCATGTTTTTTAAAGAACTAAGAGTAAATCTGGAGGAGACAGCTCACACTGTAAATCCAGTGTGAGGGGAAATGTCTCCTGGCTTTACTTAGGATATTGACAAAGCCTCAGGGAAGAAAATCTGATTGTTCTCAATTTGTTTTTGTTAGCTGTATCTAAACAGCTCTCCACACAAGCTTCACCATGCTGCCTGTAGAAGTGGCTCAAGGGTTCTTAACAGCATATGCAGCACCATCTTCCTGAGGTGGCAGAAGCATGAGAGTTTCTGCAAGGCAGAAGATTTCTGAAGGGACTTGTGTGATCAGAGACACAGAGGACTATGGGTGAGACAGGGCTCTCTCTACCTCTATTTTCCTCTCTCTGTAACTTTGTATGTCTCTTTACAACCAATTTTCTCTTGGGAGAAGCCAAGACATGCCCTCAAGCAATGCTAGAGCACCTTGGAGGGGGAAGACAATGCTGCCCTTCATCCAGCCCTTGGGACACAGCAATTAAAGCAGAAGGCAGAGCCATAGGCTGTGGGCCATCTATTCTCCACTCTGTCTGCCTGCCCTCAGGGTCTGAGGCACTTCAACTCCCCTCTTTAATGGTGAAGTCAAACAGCCAGTAGGTGTTTGACAGAAGGTAGAGTCCAGGCACTTGTACCCACTGGTATATCATGCAAGAGGACACCTCTGTGGTAAAGAGAGACACTGAGAGACACAGAGATGCAGTGCCTCTCTGAGGCAGCTCAAAACGCAGCAGTGCAATAATATCTACCTGGAGCTGGCTGCATCATTCCCTCCAACATGTATCTGATCCCTGTGCTGTTAATAAAATTCCAGACGCTGCTAATGGATGTGAAGGAATGCTCCATTGGGTCAAGGTAAAGGCCAGTCTTCGCGAACGAAGATCTGGGAAAGGTGTTCCCACATCTCAAGCCTGCGCAATGGATTTTTTAGGTGAGACACAGCCTGCGCTGAACTGAGCCCACCCTTTAATCCTAAGGTT
>JAWWLV010000001.1:103351063-103373233 GCA_035041135.1 Platyrinchus mystaceus
GGACCGGGATTAGAACCTGTGGCCTTGGCGCTGAGAGACCAGCATCTTAACCGCTAGGCCACCGGGGGTCCCCTATTGGGTCAAGGTACTCTAATGCCATTGCACATGGCCTTCATATCATGGGCTTGCCTTGATGAAAATGGTTAGATGCCAAAACTCACTGCAGGTGGGGACCCAAAGACTTTGCTGAAGGATGGTCAGTCTTCAGCTCTAAAAACGAGGCTTTTAGCCTCAGGTCAGCACAAGCATCTCTCAGGGCCAGTCTCCACTCATTTCTAAGGTGTCTGTTAAAGTAAGGCATTGAAGAAGTTGGAGCTAATTGCTCTATTTGTCATCCTGCCTTAGAGAAACAGTTTTCTTTAATTCCTAACCAAACTGCAAATAACTTCACACTTGGATGTGACCCAGCAAGCTACTGCTTGTCATCTGAGCTGTGATGTTCAGCCAGGACCGACCTTTTGTTCTCTACACCTGTGAAGTAGAACATTAACATCTTTGCTGAGGTTTCCATGGTTGGTCATAGGCTTTGAAGCATGCACATGCTCAGCAGTGACTCAGGTGTTGTCTGCTTACGTGTTAAATTGTAGTAACTGGACAGGAAACGCTTAGCTGCAGAACTGATTTGACCCAGAAGTAATTGTTCAAATGTATGATAGCAAATCTATGCTGTGCCAGTATAAAAAGTTTAAAAGCTTATAAAAAGCAGAAAGGGATGCAATACTACATCATTCCCTCATTTGTTATTTTTTTTAGTGAAGAGC
The DNA here is from genome assembly GCA_035041135.1 of Platyrinchus mystaceus. Taxonomy (NCBI): domain Eukaryota; kingdom Metazoa; phylum Chordata; class Aves; order Passeriformes; family Tyrannidae; genus Platyrinchus; species Platyrinchus mystaceus. The sequence goes on from JAWWLV010000001.1 coordinate 103,351,825, forward strand.
TTAAACCAAAAAAAGAGTACGTGTGTGATATACCCATCTGAACTCACTTGCCTTTCAGCAAAATATACTAAAAAACTGAAAATAAGCCTCTTGTTTTCATAGGGAGACCTCTTCTTGTTTTGAGAACTAAAATGGAGAAAGATTACATTTTTTTCCAAAATTCAAAGCCCCTTCAAAGACTAAAGAGACAGATCAATTTAACTATTTTGAGACAAACCCGCAAACCCAAAGAAATTGAGAAATGAAAAAGTTAAAGGTTTGAGATCCTTCATTAAGTATTTAACGAAGGTCTGAAATCCTTCATTAGCAGAGGACATACTCTATCCTGGCCTTTAACAATCTTTGGGAAGGATACCACACTCGAGAAAAGCATGATTTCCAAACACATAAAAAACAGAAGTTTGCTTTTCTCTGTATTCTATTTCAGCTCAAATATTTTGTTTCAAGTCTTTGGATATGCATTTTCTTCCATTTCAGTACATACTTTGTGTTGGTTTCATCTTCTATATAAAGACAGCACCTTTCAAAGCTCTGAAATAGCACCATCTAGTCATTGTCATCATCCCTCCCTCAGAACAGGAGCAGTTTGGCTTTGGGGGAAGCTTTTTGTTTTTTGATGTTTCCTCAGTAAAAGCAATTTTGCCAGTCCCTGCTCTCTCTCTTTGCACACACCAGTGTTTCTGCTACCACTGCTGTTAAAATGCGCTGCCAGGGCAGCGGGCACCGACCGGTCAGGCTGCTTCTCCCGGGGTTCATTTGCTTGGAAGCCGGGCAAGTACAGCCATCGCCCTCTTCTCCCCTAAGTGCATTCACAGCCACAGCTATTATTTGCTCTGAGATTACATTTCTGTGCCCTGAAAGGCTCTGTAAGGCCGTGTGGGAGTAACAGCAATTTTAAGACAAGGTTCGCTCCAAGGCAACAAACAAGAACAAAGACCCAGGAGAGCTAAAAGCTGAAGGACTCGATTTATTTTTTTTATCCGTTGAATAACCGAATTATTAAATTAAAAGCAATACTACATCAATTTTACCAAAGTGGGGGAGTAAGTTTTGAACACCGAGGGTTTTATTCTGCTCTTATTGAATCCATGTCTGTACATGGACCTCAGTCATTCGCGGTCAGAAACAAATACAGCCATACCACTAAATTGCAGCAGAGAAAACCAGGCACTATACTTGTTCCCAAGTTCAAATAAAGGTTAGTTCAGTTGAATTTCCTTTCAAGTAGCTGCAACCTGCAGCAAATAAAATTTTAAAAATAAATTATGAGCAACACTGAGAGTAAAACTAATACATAATCCTGCAGGAAATGCTCATTTATGATGTGTCTTTTGTTCTCTTAGTACATGGAAATACAGTTTGTTTGAGACTGCTGTGGCAAATCAAAGGGGAATTAGGGTGTTAAAACAGAAGCAGATAAGGACAGCAAAAACCAATAACATCTGCAGCACAATATTTCCTCAGTAGTGTTGTTGACAGGGAGATGGACTTTGGGATCACTATCATTGTGAGCTCACCTACATACAAAGTTCTACCTACATATGGTGAGATCTACCATTATATAACATTATTCTCAGAAGAAATTTGCAAAAAAGTGTGATATAGAGGTAGCTTTGGCACTAAAAGAGTGACATTTTTCAAAACAAGGCACACAAGGAGTAATTGGATGGCTGAAGCAGGTGTAGTCCTAAGTACAAAGCAGGGCTCATGACACTTGTAGATGGCCTGCTCCCAGACAGGAGTCACAAGGCTCATGCCACATTAAGCCAGCTCTGCAAGGGATGGCAAAGTACAGAGGTACAGAAATTTATGTGGTTCTTGAGCACAAGGCTGTGAAAACATAATTAGGTAGTCTTCTATCAAATGAAACGAATAAAAAGTATAAAATAAAATGATGAGGCACTAAATTTAGAAGAAAATTTGTTTGATTATCACATCAGAGCTGCGATATTTCGGATCATACTGTCAGCTTAATTGGCTACAATTTATGTAGATTTGATAAAACTATCTGAGCTGTTACTAACGTGGGAAGTCACACTTCATGTATTCAAAAGCAGTTAGCCTTTTCACTCTGACGTAGGCACTTGAAAACCTTTGCCCTGAACACATTTTGAACTGTGTAAGATTAGAATAATTGCAATTGCTTATTATTTTGGGTTTCTGATGATGCCTGTCATTACAGTGTTCCAGGAATACCTAGCGCTGGCGGGAGAGTTCCCAGGAACACAGAAACAGCATCACCCTCATCTCACTCATAACTCTTTACAGTGACCAGTATGATCTCGTTCCTGCTCTCCAAAGAATTTCTAATGCTGATGGTTCCCGGGTTACAATTAGTTTTGCATGGGTTTATATGCATGTGCTTCAGGGCAAATGCCCTTTAAGCCACAGGATCTTCTCCAGATACCTGGACCTGCTGTCATTTGCTGTTCACACAGCAAATAACTGAAGCTTTAGGGATTTCTGATATCCTGTTCTGAGATTTCCAAGAGGAGTACATTCCAGTGGTACTTGTTGTTTGATCCTTAAGTTAATTTATGCTAACTTCGAACAGATCTAGCAGAGATAAGCAAGAAAAGGCCTGCTGACTGTATTCCATCTTCACACTTCATTGATCCCTCCACACCTGTATCTTCAGGAGGCCACTTGCCTTTCTGAGTTTCTTTTGAGGGATGTAACCCCAGAAACTGAGGGAATTGACTGAAAAGTTTAGTTTTTACAAAAATCTATGATGAACAGCACTGATGGAAACATAGAGGTTGTTGTATAAAAGAGTCCAACAACAAAAGTTCAGGACCATATAATCAACAGAATGATCACAGGGAAGCAGTTATTAAATAGCAGTGATTTTTTTTTATTATAATTTCCAGCTTATAAATAAGAGTCTTGGAACTTTCTTCAGAAAGTTCTCACTTGAGAAGGGAGCAGAGATTTGTGGGACCACATTGCAAGCATGGGAAGTATCTTATTACTTTAAGGGTGTTAATGTTTCAAAGACAGAGGCTCAATGAAGACATTTCTCCTGTCTGTGTCTAGAGGCCTGTTCATCTCCACATATCTGAAAACTCTCCTGCATATGGTGAGGATAGAGCAGTAAGTAACATGCTCATGTTCTAAAAATTAGTAGAGACTTCTTTGAGTTATTACTTTGTGCTCGTCTCTTCCAGCAATTAAAAACTTCTGCTTGAAGATACAGTTTAGAAATATGATCCTTTTTTCTGCATATTTTGTATTTTGAAAAAATATGAGCATCTGTTCTTGTAGTTTGCTTTGATTTTTCAGTGTTTGTTTTGAAATTATTAGTCAGTTTTCAAAACCACAAAGCAAAACTTTTTCCTAACTAGTTTAAGTAGAAGCATTTGTTGTTCTTAAGAATATGCCCTCTTCTTTCCTTAGCAAAATCCATCTCCAAACACACAAAGTCAAACTTTCTTAGACATCTAGAAAGCAGACTCTCTCTGGTCTGTTTTCCTTGTCACTTCCACTATTCAACAAGAGAATGAGAAGGAAATCTCTCCTTGACTTGCCAAGGCCTGAGGAATGATATGCTGGGGGCTTACATAGCATTGTGTCCATGGTAGAGACTCCCAATTCACAATGGACATCTACAGGCCACGTTAGAGACAACTGTGCTGGTTTTGGCTGGGGTGGAGTTCATTTTCTTCACAGTGGCTGGTATGGGACTAAATTTTGGCTTTGTGCTGAAAACTGTGTTGAAAATATAGAGATGGTTTTGCTATTGCTGAGCAGTGCTTAAACAGTGCCAAGGCCTTTTCTGCTTTTCTTACTGCCACTCTGGCAGGGAAGGTGGATGTGAATGGGGAACTGGGAGGAGACACAGCTAGGACAGCTGATCCCAACTGACCAAAGAGATATTCCAGACCATATGACATCAGCTCAGTATATACAGTGAGGGGAAGAACATGGAAGTAGGGGGACATTTGGAGTGATGGCGTTTGTCTTCCCTAGTCACTGTTATTTAATTCTATGTTTTTCTTTGCTTGTATGCATGACTTTTGCTTTCCCTATTAAGCTGTCCTTATCTCAACCCACAAGTTTTCTCACTTTTGCTCTTTTGATTCTCTTCCCCCACACTGGTAGGGGAGTGAGCAAGCACCTCTGTGGTACTTGGTGGCTGGCTGGGGTTAAACCACAACAACTAAATTTTTTCTTCTGAACACAGAAACTCTGGGAAACAAAACATGAATAACTTTTTTTGCTCAAGGAGATAACAGGATTACAAAGGTTCCTCTGGTATTAAATTACGTCCTGAAGATTCCAGTTTTCTCTTTGAAAAGAAATTTCTAGCTCTTCTGTTTTAAAGTCTGAAAGCATGTCGTACGTAGATGCAAAAAACCTGGAAGGAAAACCAAAGAATCTTAAACATGCTGTTAAAAAAATCCGATGTACTCTCAACTACCTGTCTTCTTAGGACAATTTTACAAACAGAAGTGATCTGACGAAATTGATGGCTGGCCATGAAATCCCCAAGTGCTGCTAATCTGGGAGTTCTGAACCAAAGACAGCAGGATAGTAGGAAACCATGGATAGAAAAAGACAAGAAGTACCTTAAAATTAACAAAGGCCACACAGTGAGTAGGTCCAGGGATGGCCCATCACTGGGCACCACTGAGAAGAGCCTGGCTCTGTTCTCTTTGCACTCTGACTTTATTTACTTTATACACTGATGAGATCCCCCTAGGCAACCTCTGACTTTGGCAGAAGGGTCCTGCAGAAATTCTTGCAGCACAGCCTCCTTGTTTACCCCATAGTTCCCACTCCAGCTAAGGAGATATTTGCTCCTGACCTATCTTGGCATCCTCTGGATGCAGGATTCCCTCCTTTCACACAACGTCTGGCTTGGACTTAATCAAGTGAAAACATTTTCCTAAAACTGTGAGGCTCTTACAAGAGTGCATAGCATGTCAGAGTTCCTCTACCAGCAAAGCACTGTTGTGTTTCTGGAGAAAAAGGCAATAGCCTTGCTTATAACTGTACAGCAGTTTAACTGTATCCCTCAGGTCCATGTGAGCACAGGAATAAGAGGCAATCACTAAACTGTGTGTCAGAGCAGTGACATCGGGAGAGGTAAATGGTTCTGTTAACTGAGATGTGGCTTCAGAGCAGTATGTAGCATGAGTCTGTAATTACAATCCTCAGTACTCAGGGGACAAAGCTATAATGTGCATTTTTAGCCCAGGGTTATTGACAAATTTTTTTTGTAAGTAATTAACAGCAACACCAAGGAACACCTTGTGTGTATGGATGTAAGGGCTTTATTCCCTAAGGGACTTCTCTGCCCAAGTGACATCAATCTCAGAGGCTGCTCTACTGACAAGTTTTCTCATTTTGTGCCAGAAAGGGTTCCCAGTATGTTATGGAGGAGGAAATGCTGCAAGAAATGCAAAGGCTAAGCTGCCTTGGGAAGCTTTTGCTAGATGTATAGTCTTCAGCCCTCAAAATACAACTCCCTTGCCTCTGTAACCTCACAACAGAACTACACAATCAAACCACCCTTCCTCAGTATAGTTCCAGGTAAAGACAAAAGTTTATCTACGAGTACCAGCTGCACGTGAGAAATCATCTCATCAATGTTGTGATGGGGATCCTGGCAATCTCTTTCTCAAAACACAACCAAAACACAGTGCTGAGAGTACTGCCCATATGTCCATGACACTGTTTTGTAACTTCAAGGTAGTAAACTTCCCTTTTTGCCTTTTGAGAAGTTCCTCCAGTAAGTATAAAAGTCTCACTCAGGAGGAAAAGACCAGACTACTTTAGCTGAAGGTTTAGGTCCTCTGAAACTGAAGTCCAACATTCTCTGAAGGACTCTGTGGCCTTCAGGGTGCACAGTGATAAGTCTTATTACACAGCCCCCCACACTTCAGGACACAAAATGTGAAAGATTACAGAATGAAGGATGAACATGAGTTGCAGAAGCAACTGGCTGAATTTATATATATTCTCAGGTGAAATGCCAGTTTGTGCTCAGGCCCATTTTCAGGTACAATCATCATACCAATTATGACATGAGATATCACAACAAACAGCAATAAATCTCAGCCATAGCAGGCTCCATTTGTCACAAATTAAATGCTTCCTACCATTACTTATTCAATAGGGCATATATTTTTAGCATGTGATATTTTGTTGCTATTTTATTTTGCATATGCTTCGCCCCTGTGCATGTAGAAATGAGCAGGTGTGAAGGGAGCAGCAAAAAAAATCTATAGTTGGAGAAAAGGGAAATGAATCACAACTCAGGTTGTATATTAAAACTAGCTCCACCTAACACATCAGCTACAGGTCTGTGGAAATAAAAAATCTTTACGACAAAGCAGAGTATGTTAATTAGTTAATTATGGATGACAGACCAGCACCAGGGGATGACTACAGGAATATCTTAACTGAGGAGCACTTGATGACCTTCAGTGGATCCAGCTTCATGACATCTCGCTAATTATATGCCTCCCACAAACTGTTAGACTCACAACTATGATCTTAGTAAGTCTATTCATGTTTCCTAATTTGGTGAAGAGCAATACCAAAGGTATTTAACAGAAGTTACTCTAAAGTGCAAATCATGTAGGAATGGGTTTGTGAATAACAAACCAACCTACTGCTTTGCAGGTTTCTCATTTTTGCTGCTGGTTTTGCACTCTGTTAAACTGAGCAAGAATGCATGGATCAAAATTTTAAAAAAATTAACCATCTTGACGTGCAATTTTCTGAAACTATCCCATGATATATGACAATACTAGGAGGTAAAGTTGGAAGTAACTGTTGTTATTGTAAAAGCTTTGGCATTTTTGAATGTTAATGTATACTTTTGATATTTTTTATTATATCATATTATAGGATAACGGAATAATGGAAATTATCCAGAATATTTGGAGTTATTCTAACCATTTCAAGTAGGTATTTCCTACACAGTATCTCAAGACATACAAAAATAATATCAAAGGGAACTCCCTCAATAGTGAATATCTGAGATTATAGTACTGATGTGAGAGAGACTTCATTTCCAAACTGTGAAAACCAAAGAACACCCTCATTGATCAGTACACGCTCTGTTCAGGCATATTCTATTGATCAGTCTGTTTACTATTCTTTAGACAGCATCACATTCAAAGAATAATCTGTAATCCTTTCTTGGAGATGGAGCAAAGTATCAGGCAGATGTGAGTGTGGATTTCTTGCAGATAAAGATAATCTTCACTAGATTGACATGGTCAGTCATAAAACAGTCCACTGACTATATCACATTTTATGCAAGGCTGCAGGTCATGACTGAAACACCTTAAATGATGAATGTCCTGTTGTAGGGGATCATCCTTAGATTTAGTATCATTCAAGGCTGCTGGATGTGGCCCATGATTGATTTACATCTCAGTTTTATGTAGAATTCATGCACCTGCTTAGTTCTGCACAGCATCCAAACCCAAACTTCCGGGCTCCAGTGATTTCTGTATCTGCAACTCTTTTAGAAACTAAGTTTTCACATATCATCTGTGACTGCACTACCCAAAATCTAGAAATCTGTATCACTGTCAGAACCTGATAAACAGTACATCAAAAGAAGGACAGACACAGAGATTACTTCATAATAACCTCATAGCTTTCAAGATACCCTTTACTTTGCTGACCTTTCTGTAGAAATCTTCTCCTTAGAGTGAACTTCTGTGCATGCCCCAAAAATTTGTCAGATTCTCAGTAAGCTCTTTTAAGTGTTGAAAATAGCAATCATCTAAGAATAAACATGGGGTTAAATTTATGTCCAAATATCTGTTACAGAAAAAAACCTCTTTAAAGTCTCATATCAAAAATTCATATTTCTCTGGGCAGTACTTTAGTGCAGTGACTACAATGTTACATTCTACAAAATATTAATTTTTCTTTTCCCAAGTTTTCTGAAGAGAAAGATTCCATTGTTCCTTTAAAATAAGAGGAACATTATGACACAGCAGGGTAAAAGCAAAGAAACAGGTAAGCACTCTTGTTTCCAAACAGCGTATTTATGCTGTACATAAAATATAAGTTAATGATGCACTGCACATTCGAGACATTCACTGAGATTATATGCCATTTATTTTAAGATTCCTGATCCTTAGCACTTCTGCCTTCCCGAACCCTTTTGCACTGCTTTCTGTTTTCCTCTGTTCTTCATTTATGTTTCTGTGCAGCAAATTGCAGATGATGTTCTTCTACTCAGCTTAGCTCCTCTGCCTCTCTTCACAATGGAAAGGATTTATCAGTCAATATGCAAAACTGGCAATTCAGGTGACTACTATGGGATGCGACTCTTTTTTTTACTGTAGCCAGGGTGGGGGTTTTTTTGTATTGAAACTTCTCTGTACATCTGAGTATTCATTGTAACAGCCTGATGCATCTTTACTGACTCAGGCTTTTCAAGGAAAATCAGAGAAAAATTTCATGGACAGAAATTACTAATTTCTATCAGGCTCAGAATGTAGAACAGAGGCTTATGGGCCTTGTTTGAAATCAAATGGAAATTATTCTGAAATCTGTGTTTAAGTGCTGAATATTTCCTTTTAAAACAAATAATCACAGAATCATAGAATGGTTTGGATTGGAAGAGACCTCTGAAGATCATCTAGTCCAACCCCCCTGCAATGAGCAGGGATGTCTTCCACTAGACCAAGTTGCTCAGAGCCTTGTCCAGCCTGACCTTGAATGTTTCCAGTGATGATGCATCTGCCACCTCTCTGGGCAACCTGGCCCAGTTCCACCACTCTCATTGTAAATAACTTCTTCCTTACATCCAGTCTGAATCTAATCTCCTTAAGTTTAAAATCATTACCCCTTGTCCTAACACAATAGGACCTACTAAAAACTCTGTCCCCATCCTTTTTGTAAGCCCCCTTTCACTACTGAAAGGCCACAGTGAGGTCTCCCCAGAGCCTTCTCTTCTCCAGGCTGAAAAACCCAACTCTCTCAGCCCATTTTCACTGGAGGGATACTCATCCCTCTGATTGACTTCGCAGCCCTCCTCTGGACTCAATTCAACAAGTCTACCTCTTTCCTGTGTCAGAGGCCCCAGAGCTGGATGCAGTACTCCAGGTGGAGTACTGATCCATGTACAGGATCTTGCACTTGGCCTTGTTGAACCTCATGAGGTGTCATGGGCCCACTTCTTGAGCTTGACCAGCCCCATCCCGTGTGCCATCCTATCCTTCAGGTGTGTCAACTGCACTGCTCTGCTTGGTGTCATCTGCAAATTTGCTGAGGGTGCACTTTGTCCCACTGTCTATGCCCACTGATGAAGATATTAAAGGGTCCTAGTCCCAGTACTTACACCTGAGAGAGACCACTCATCACTGATCTCCATCCAGACATTGAGCAAAATAAGTATGAGCTGTGGTTCTAGTTGTAGATCAGTGGCTCAATCCATAGGTATCTGGTGCTGTCTGCAGTGCCTGAGTGTCCCTACCTGCTGTTCATCTGCTATTTCAGAGGAGCACAGATCTCCCCAAGGTTCAATCTCATATTTCCAAGCCTGATATACCTATATAGCAGGTCCTCAGGTGCCACAAATAGTGGTATGTTTGTGTGATCAAATACACGGAGCCATTAGTGTGTCAATTTTGAATAATACATATAAATTAATATCAAATAACTAATATTCCAAAGGAGCTTAAAAATGCTGACTTACTTGTCCATCACAGCAGTAAATTTATTTGCATTGTAAAAGATCTATTTGTAGTTAGACTGCACAAATACAAGTCATATATTTTGCAAAACTGGAACTTGTGCTTGTGAAGCAAGATGTTATTTTTAAGCTGTCTTCAGCACTCCTAATATGCTGAATAAACTATTTGTTAGGCCAGTTCATGGGTGCCATATATCACTGGATATAGTCTCCAACATAATCTATGTCTGAAATAACAGATATCAAGGATTATGGCTTCTTATATTTTGTCTTTGAAATATGAGGTGTGACTCCAGGTCCACTGGAGTAATTGGAAAGCCATCTTTTTACATAAGAGGTTTCTGGGTCAGCCTGCTTCTCCTAGAGCCATGCAAAGAACCGTCTTTTACTCACCTGCTTGTTCCAGCTACTGTTCAGCTTTGGGGACATATCTCAGCTCACTCTTTATGTTCTGAATCTCTGACAAGTTGACAGCAGGACCTGGAAGTTTCTTAGCTCCTGGGAGATGTTTCTTGCCTTTCTCCTCCTCTGTCGAAGCAGGAACACTCTGTACAAAAGGACACCAGTGACTTCACTGCTGCAATAGCAATCTCTTGAGCATGAGCATAGGTCAGTTATTTGAGAAACAGGAAAGGATATTTTTATACTAAAGACAATCCCAGTGGAAACGGGGTGGGGGGGGAGAGGGGGGAAGAATGGGGTGGGAATGGGGAGGAAGAGAGAGGTTATTTAGTTGGTTGTTGTCTAAAATCATTCTAAAAAGAATAGAAGGTGCTCAGTGTAGAGGAACATGGATCTTTTGGTAGATGGGTAAGAATTTGCAGTGTCAGACTATTAGCAGAAAATAACTGAGTGGAGCATTAAAGGCAATTCCAAGTCCTTCATATTTCAGGGGGTAACAGAAGCGGAAGAAACATTTTATAATCTAATTTCTTTGGGAGTTTCATAGTGTCCAGACAGTTGGAAAGGAAACCATCATGCACTTCTGGAGCTCTGGAAAAAAGCTAAGATAGTAGGTTATGGAACATCAAAAGCTCCATGCAAGCTCAGCATGAGTTGAAGTTTAATTTTTCTTAACCTCAGTTGCAAGACCAGGAGGGGTTTTGTCATTTTATGTTTGAATTAGGGTAGTGCCTCATGGCTATTTTGCTGACAACTGTAAAACTAAAGGTTAGATAACAGCACTTTCAAAATAGTGAGCAACTCAGCTAATTTCGTGATGAACCACAGTATTTTAGCCCTTGGTACTTCCTCGGCTGTATTATTGCTTCTAGGTGAGTAAAGCTTGTATTTTAGACAATTTCTATTCTAGACAGAAAAATGTTTTGAAGTAGCAGCTTTCCAGTAGGAAGTTAAGGTGGTTGCAGCCTGTTGCATATTTTATAAAACTGGCATAAGGGGAGAATCATGTAGACTTAGAAATTAATTTATATTTTACTGCAAATAATTTCATGGTGAAATTATTTTTTTCTTTTTTGATTATGAATATCCTACTGGGATTGGCTTTTTGGAGTTAAATAACTATTTAGACTTATTAGGTACTCTTTTTGAAAATGTGGATTGACTGTGAGCATATTTAATTTATTTTTAAAATTCCAAAGTTATCTGTCAAATATTATTGGCCTCATTTTTCAGTTGACTAATAGACTACAGGCTAATTAGGAAGAAGACTTTTTGCAATGTCAAATAGCAAATAAACCAGGTATTCTAGAAAACTGACATTTTCTTCCTATCTGATCTTCAAGAGCTTTCTTAACATCACTATATATAGAAGAAAACTGAAGCAATGATTACATTGCTTGGCTTGGAAAACCTGTATTATCTTTTCTCGCATTTTAGCCAATACACTATTAGCTAATACAAGATAATACTAACTAATAATGTTACAGTTGTTTCTTCTTGTTCATTTCAAATCCCAGCCAGTAATTCTGCCCCAGCTAGGACAGGTACTGACTGATATCTAGCTTAATGATCTAACATCCTGAAACAGTAGCAAAGCACGGCAGGATAATAAGTAAATTGATACAGAAGCTGTTTGGAAGGATGCAGAAAACTGTATCAGTAGTCAAAGATGCCAAGAGTTTGCATTGTTTCCTTTCACAGTTTTCTTGCACAACTTGCTAATCCGAATAATCGGGGGAAACTACAATTCCCTCAACCCCTTAGTTCTTATTATAAATGGCAGATACTATGTTAAAAATACCATTTCAAGTCATGTGCAATACCCTTTCTCCTGTAGAACAAATGGTGCAAGCTTTGACTGTGTTTTGGAGACCCTGTGCTCCATAAGGTGCTGTCAGTTTTCTCCTCTAACCTCAGGTGGGTGCTACCTGTGACTGGCCCCCTCCCTGTATCACCCACTCCATGTGCAATGCGTAGCTGAGATTAGACTTTGGCATCCAGTTTTATGGAAGGAATTTTGAAGAGTGACTCAGATACACAAGAGTTAATGAATACAAGCATGGAAATACTCTGACTGAAGAAGTTATTTTCTGAAATTCCCACTGTCCATTTCTTTCCATGTTAAACATGCCCACTCCATTGACCTACAAAAATACATGTTCCCATCTGACTCCACCACCCCTTTGAGTAAGACCCATATTCCCCTCACCTCCTTTGCCAAGCCTTTAAAGCTCAGTGAAAAATGCAATGCACTCTTAGCAAAAGTCCTATTTGTCTAAAACTGCTCTGAAAAATCATGAGCTGTATTGCAAAACTTAACGAGAAGAGAAAACTGAAAAGACAAGTAGTACCATTAGTAGCATTTTTATTCTGTTCCCATTACAAGATCTGTTTCTGTAGTCTTTACTACCATCGGTTTGGTTGAACATTGCCTATAAAACCTGTGCCAAGAACTCTCATTCCGTAATGTCTGTCTCATATATAGTATTCATGTACCTGAGAAGCAAAGCAACAAATTTAATTATCAGCACCAGTCATTTATTTTATTTCCCAAACACTACCAGAATTCACACATGCTATATTAGTTTCTGCTTAATAACATGCAGTCCTTCACCAGCTTAATTACTTCAGAGAGAATATGCTTTCATTTCTTTCCGGTGGAGAAAGCCACAATACATGTTCAAGGTCATTTTGTATGTTTATTTCTTTTAAATCTTCTTAAGAGCTAAGTCAGCTTGGGTTTGATTACTTCAGGAAAGTTCTCTTTAAACAAAGGGCTATTTATATCAAAATATGGAGAAATTCAGAAAAAAAAACCCTAATCTGTCTGAGACAGAAAAGGAAGAATTAGCTCTTACACAACTAAACCTGACCATTTGAAGTGCCTGCTCCAAGTCAGAAGGAGCTGATGATTGGTTCAAAACTAATCTGGCTGCTTCTTGACTGGGGCTGAATCACCAGCAGTGCCACAGCATGCCTGGGGAGCAGTGGCTTTCCCCTCCCTCCTGACCATCACAACTCTGCTCTGCATGCCACAACAGCTTTGCTTTCCCTGCACGACAGCAAGTCCACCCACCCCAGTCCTGTCAGAGACAGCCTGGCTGTATGGAGTTGATTGGAGCCTTTCCTGCCCTTGGCTCTGAGGAGCATCAGCTGCTCTGGCCTAGTAGGAGCAGTTCTCAGATGAGGGTTATAAATCCAAACTAAGCCAACTGTCCAGGAAGGCAGAAGTACTCACGTTTAATTGACTTTTTTTCCTTGTTTGGGGTATCTACCATTACCTTTTTTTTCCACTATTCATTTTAGTTCTCTTTTATAATAAAAGCTAATGGTAAATAAGATGCCTTATTAGCATCCAGTAATATGATATCTGTGCTTAATCACAACCTTTGTGATCAATGTTTGTTAATGTATAAATTGGATTTTATATTCAAAACTCAGTGTTAAATACTCCCTGTAAAATATAAGCACGAAAATACAGAATTCAGCCCAAAATTGAGTATTTTCACCACTATGCAAATAAATGGGTTCTCAATTTCTGTTTTTACTTGCAAGTATCTTCACATTCAATTTTTCCTTGTTGATAAACATTTCAAAAAGCATCACATTTGAAAACCTGTTCCATTATTGGGAAGTTGTAACAATCAATCACACTATGGGGCAGCAGGTAGTAGCATATCCTTCCAAAGCCTTGCTATAACTTTTCCTGCTGTATCCCATCAACTCCCATCCAGACAAATACTTCTGGTGAAATCCTGGCTCTCTTTCCTGACAGCAGATGTCATCCTGCTGTTGAGGCACAGCTACACACCTTTGAAACAGTTGAAATTCCTATAGATGCCTTGGCACCAAAAGCAGAACTATTATATATGAAGTGTTTAGCAAGTGGCCATTTATTTCCATGAATGTTCAGTCCATGTTCAGCTGTGGTACCTAAGATTGGTATGCAGAGCTATAAGATTGATTAAAAGGCTTTCTTTCGTTTTATGGCAGGGATTCTCCTGGGGGGGGGAAAGTCAAAAAACCTTTTTTACTTACTTCATCCACTTCTTCAGGTGTAAGTTCTTTTCTTTTATGAGGGTGGCCTGCACCAGGTCGAAATGCACCCATTGGGATGTTAATATTAGCCTGTGAGAAGGAAATTGAGATGCATATAATGGTGACTGATAAATAAATATACAGCTGGTAAATGGCAAAACTCAAAAGGATTGGACAAGTGTATAGACATTTTTGTGGTTTCTGAGCACTTATGTCTTCAATGTATGCATCATCACACCACTCCTGTGGGAAAGAGAAGTGCTTTCATCTCCATTTTAAAGGCAGAAAATGAAAAAACAAAGCTACCTAGAAAGCTTTTGAAATTCTGCATTTGAGACTAATGCTTCCTGATTTCATTGGACTTCAAATGAGTACTAGACACCAAAATGTCTTTAGGCACCTGGGCCTGCTTCAATTTGGTCAAGGTCAAACAGAAAGTGAGTGCCAAATGCAGCATTTAAGTGCAAATCCCCCAAATCCTACAGTACCACCCAAATCACTGGACCATTCTCCCTTCCCCAGTGACATCAGTTTTCACCACAATTAATCACAGGTAGTTTGAAAGGAAAGCCTGCCCTGAGTCAGCTTAAGCTCTGAGTGTTTAAAATGTGATTTTACCAACAAAATTTACTGATCATGCTACGAACTGCAAATGGTTCGACCAGCTCCAACACCAGGCAGACCACTAGTCCCTGGCTTTAGCAAACTCCTTCCAGAATGATGCCCACACCACTGCACGAACCTGATCTTTTACCTGGGGCAGAAAGCCAGTAGCCATAATATAATTGGTGCTGACAACAGATACCTTAAAAGTAAAGATTATTGAGAAAAGAATGGCACAAAACACTGCTTAGGAAAGAGCAGCTGAAATGTATCCATTTCCCAGTGTGACCCAGTCACAATTATTTTAAAAGTCAAATGTCATGATCAATTTATACCTACTCAATGGTACAATTTATACCTACTCTTATCTCTTGATCTCAGAAGAGAAGATGCTCCTAGGAAATGTCATCAAAATGTCATGACTCCCACTGGTAAAACCAGAGGGTGAATCGGTAATGTTACAGAGCAGAAATGGAGAACCTTCTAACAGTGAGCCGTGTTCTTGTAGTTCACCATCTGACTGATTTGCACTAAATGAAGACAAATAATCCCATCCTTCTGCCCAAACCATGGTCTTGCAGATTGTACCCCAGTTGGTCAACCACAGGAAAGCAGCCCACTGTTTCCAGTAACAACAACAGGTCAGGCAGCTGTAATCAAATACCAAGTGAACTAAGAATCCATTTGCCAAGAAATAAGCAACTTTCCCTGTACTCTACTTACCTGTTTCCCATTACCCTATTTAGGCAAGGTGATGCTGTCATTTCAGTGGGGCTGCCAAATCTGCAGGGTCATGTAGTTTATAGACAACTGGGTATTTGTTTCATAAAGCTTTTTCACTGAGCATTAGTTTAGACACTGTGAAACCTTTCACCTGCACTTTGTAAGTTCCTAGGAGATAGGGCATTTTCAGCCTCACAGTTCTTAACCTATTATTTCATTTACAGGTGGAAAAAAACAGCTTTGCTATTTTTAATTTCAAGCATCTCCTCCGCCAAGCTCTGGTATCTCCAGGCAGCTTCTTTTTTTGGAATGCGAAACTTCTCTGCACTTTACAGCTTGCATGGTCATACAAGTTTGCAGAGTTGAAACTTTAAGAGCTATGTCTCTTTTTGGTGCTCATCCTCAACTTAGACATTCCTTCCCCTTGGAGCCAATCAAAGCAGAAGCCAGACTCCCACAGCACACCACAGCCCTTGCATTTCCTACCGTGATTGACAGACCAACTGTGACTAAAAATGGTTCGGGAAACAAAAATGAACCACTAAGTCCCAGGCTGCTAATTAAATTAAATAAACCACTCTTTGGTCTGCTTCAGCACTTTCACAGTAATCTGTGTCACACCAAAGCAGTTTGTACTATTTTATCTGCAATAAGGGCACTCAAATCAGAGTTTGGGCAAGATGTACTCAGTCATGATGTATTAACTTGGTAAAATGAGCATCCTTTAAGACATAATTAAACACTGTTTGAATCTGATAACACATACTATAAATTAAAATATTTCTAGTATGAAATGAAAGCATGACTTATTTCCAAGCCCTTCCTGACCAGAGGTACCAAGGTCCTGAGCTGTAAATTTCCCTGTTAATCCAATGCTGGTCCTGTCCCGCAGTTGTGTAATGGGTGGGCCAAATTCTGTACACCAGTATAGCTCTGCAATGACTGTGTTGTGCTGCAATCAGCACAAGTTTGCAGTTTTGTTTTTCAAATACATTTCAAGGCTTTTGTCACCTGTCACCTGGGATGGAGATATGAACCTCAGGAATCTCTTCTTTGCCTGCTTCTCATCCAGTAAAATGCTAAGCAGGAAATTTTCTGTTCCAAACTCCTGAAATCCTGAATTATAATTGCTTTAGACAGACTTTCTAGGTGTGATTCTTATTTTTAACCACACTAATTAGGAAAACTATTGGTTTTGCCTCTTCCCTTGTTTTTGGAAAGTGCCTACCATATTTTGGATGTCACTGCAGTTTTTGTAATGAGTACGTATGTGTACTTACGTCCTCTATGGAGGTCTTTCTGAACAGACCAAAGGAAAAATATCTCACATACAACATATATTGCTCCTTTGAATCAATTGAACTGATATTTAGAGATTTTTTTTTTTGTGTGTGTTCTTTCTGTTTAAGACAGACAGGATATTCAGATTACGATACAACTCATGCAGCCACTCATCAGCTGAGGATTGTTTTGAATAAGTTCTTCACAGCATCACAGTCATTCCTAGCTATGCAGATGGATGACTAAATTAGCTGGAAAGATGCTTCAGTATAAATACTTTTAATTAAAAAAAAAAAAAGAAAGTAAGAGAAAATTGAATGTAATTCAGGAAAAAAACACAAATACACCAGAAAAAACAGGAACCCCTTCAGCCTTACCTCTGGGGAAAGCAAAGAGTGGTATTTGAAGATAGAATATTTTTCAGCCAGAGCTGTATACAGCCTTTTACACACTCAGAGGAGGAAACCAGCAATTAATGTTACCAGGAATTAAAAGTACTTTGATCCATTGTTGTCCCCAACCTGGGAACAGTTGCTACCTTTAACTCTCACACATCTGTATTTAATGGCTTTTGGCAAGTGATGTTTTTTGTGTACATCTTGTACAGTCAGACAGAAACCAGAGTACCATGAAATACTGCAGTTAGTAAGGTGCCATTACATTTCCATCACTGCAGCATGATGTATATTCTCCAGAGCATGACAGTCCTATTATAATAGCACACAATAGCAAATTATCATAATATATGAATCACAATGTATAAAAGTAATGTGACATTTTGAGTCATGGTTCTTAGAGTGCTCAAAATGTAACAGGCATTGATTCAAGTGCAAGTCTCCCCACTGGAGCCACCTTTGACACAATGTTTAATAGATATATTTTAAAGTTTGTGCTGCAGTTTTCTTCATGATTTAAATTACCTTTGCCAAAATTAAAGTTTTTTAAAATATTAAACTTAGTATTGAAACTTACTGCACTTTTTAAATTAACAAGCTAGAAGCATTGTTTACAAGTCACCATAAAAATAAAAAGCAGTCTATCACTACTTCTTTAAGAAAAAAAGTAAACCAAATTCAATCCTTAAAAATGTTTGTATGTGCCTATGGAATTTAAGTGTAAAATGTAAATACTTTTAAGCTATAAAATATCTGTATTTTTTCATTTATCATACAAACATTTCTGTAGTCAGAGTAAAAGAGGGATGAAAATTTGAATTGAGTGAAATCAAAATTCTGGCAAAATGGCAAAATTCTGATAACTTCAACTGAATTAGAGTACAGTAAATTGCATGCCTGTTTCAGTAGAGTTGATGATGATAAAGAGAATCTGCATTTTTACAGTATCTTGCAACTTCAGCATGCAGCTTAGCCACTGGGTAATTAATCTTGGTACTCCAATCCATTGAATTAATATTATCTCAAGGAAACAGAGGACAGATCAGACTTTAGAAATTCCATTTTGTGCTTCTTATGCAAGGGAACCTTAACTCGTAAAATTTCATTAGAAATGCATTTTACAAAATACATGAAAATTCTGTAAGATTCTTCAGTTCAGGAAATAATTTGGCCTTTTGTCAAGAATCATTGACAGCTTGAGCTAAATACATTTTTCATGATGCTACTTTGTGATGATGGCATAATTCTCCAGCTCTTTCTTTTACAAGTATGGAACAACCAACTCCATCCTTATAAGCATATACCATTTGAGGAGGCACGTGGTAGACAAGAATCTTTTAAATTAAAAGATAAACTTTTCTTTCATTTCACACTAGCTTTTAAATAAAATGCTTCTTAAATAAACATTGGAAGTTGTGTGGTTTTTTTCCTAAAGGAATGCAGACATGAAAAATTGCACAGTACCTATGCCATCTTTTTAGCCTATAATTCTTCCAGCGTTGTATTAACTTTGTGGAAAATCTAACAGCTGCAAGAATTATTTTTACTTATAATGCTGATCAATTATGCACATGTATCACCGTGTTTTGCTTAGCTGACCCGCAACAGGCAAAACCTAACACTGGAAAGACTGTGCAAAGAAGTGATCAAGGAACCTACCTGATCCAGTTTTTTTATGAGCTCAGATCAAACGATGCTCTTCAGGTCACATTTTTTCACTGTTTTCATATCTACTAAGCTTTTCACTTTAACAGAATAATCCCCAATTAGCAGAGCTATGGTGCTTTGTCTGAGTAAAAATGCAGTTTGCCAAGCAATGGAGGTTGAGATTTATTATTTTATTATATTAGAAACATAAATACTGTCTCTTACCTGAATGGCTTTGACATGTGACGCTGGCTGTTTTGACATTTTTAAGACAGAGGCTTATCCCTGCAAGCAAAATGGGAAAGTGTTACAGGCTCTGACATTCCGATAGCTAAGGGAGATAAGCTAGAACTTAACCCATGCTGCCTCTTGACAGGCATCCATTTCATCTGCCCAGCTCCTGTTTCCATCTCAATTTCCAAGTTGCTTAGTTATTCCTTCTGAATATCAGAAGGAGACAGAACACCCGAGCTTCCCCAATTAATCTTTCATAACCACAAATGAAGCTATCTCTTTCACATTAAAAACAATAATGAGTAGAGATAACCTTAACAGCATTGTAAAATGAGTAAGAACTATGGGAAGCATTTGAGGATAAACAATGTATGATCATCTCTGTCACAGTATGCATGTGGGAATTACTAAAACTTTCAGTTTAAGCCTTCTTTCAAATAAAGCATAACTTGTTAGAAAACATTTAAAAGCCAGACATAACCATTTTCTGACTCTCAAATCCTTTAATGCCTGTAGACTGAAAATTATCAAGATGGTCAAACTGAAAAGTTTGACAATTGCTAGTGCACAAAGTAGCCTCTCTTCAAGTTTTAGATCCTACAGATTCACAAATTTTTTTCAGCAAAAAGATCAAAAATAACAGATTTTTCCATATAGTTTTATGCAGGTGGAGAAATATGGACTGTTAAAATATTACTATACAATAACAAAAGGAAATACACCGAAGTAAAAAGCAATAATTTTTATTAGCAGATTATTTGAAACATCATCTCAGCCTTCTATTCTTTCACTGAGAACTAAGATTTTAACTGGACTAGACCATCATCAAAGTCTGGTTATTTAAGCATTATAATAGTAAGTAAGATAGTAATACTAAAAGCTGAGAAATTAGTTCATCAGAAAACTCATTTGATCACAACCAAATTACATCATATTTTTCATACTATATTTAACCTGAGATAGGAAGGGAAGTAATGAGAATAGTGATAAATGACATAGGAGAGATAGTAGAAATATACAGAGAAATTAAAAGTGTCAAAGACTTGGCTACTCCAAAGAGTATAAATGTCACGTGAGGCACTACCAAAAAAAGTATAGATAGGTTGGCTTCAACGTGGAATATCAGCTTTAATTTGTATCAGTGGGGCTGCATGGAAAACTTGCTCTTGCACATTCTCACATCAGCTTTAAATCTGTGTATGATGCAGAGCAGAATTAAATATAAAAATGAGCTGCCATTAGAGGTCTCCCTCCAGTCACACTCAGATGCAAAGAGTGCCATCCAAGCCAACACAGTGTTTGGTCAGAGGGTGTCATCTTGATAAATGGCTTTGGGTTGAAATTGCTTCCACTGAACTAATAAATCAGAAAAAATCCCACTGCAAAATAAAACCAGCATTGTTTTTATTTTAGTCACTCTTCCAGTGAGTTTTAGATTGTGGTTTTGCATACACAATCTGAAAATCAGAGGCAGTTTTAAAAACTTCAGAATTCCCTTTATGGATGCAATCTTGGCCACTAAAATTCATGACAAAATTCGAGTAGATTTCAAAAACGCAAAAGAATTTACTACACTCTCTCTCCTTCCTTTTAAAAATCTTTACTATGTATAGAAATAACTGTTCTGTTAACCAGTGACTGTATTCCAAAATACATGCTGAACAATCCCCCAGTTATTGGGAAGATAGGACTTATAATACAGAAAGCTTAATTAATTTTTCTTATCATCCTATCCTCTTTCTAATCAAAATGGCAAATGCAAACAAAAGCACAGGAAAATTACATAAAACATTTTTAAACCAAAATGGATCTACTTCCCAACCACTGTCACAAAGGAATTCAATCTAAGATATATTTCTTCATCTTGAATGCCTGTGCATTGCAAAAAACATTGATACACAGCTCTTGGGCCACCTAGAGATCAACAGGAAGGATTTACACTGAATCTCAGCTTTAAAACAAGCTCAGTGTCAGTGCTCCTCAGCGAGGTGCTCCGGGTTCACAAGCAGTCAGTGTTCAAAATTATTGCAATCAGACACCAGTTCCTAAAGAGGGATGCATGATACAATTGTGTAGGACTGCTTTTGGAGGAGGTGATTTTCCTACCAGTCCTGCTGTCCTCGTTACCGCCAGAGAAATCAGGACAACAGCAAACTACTGAGTAAAAATAGACCAGCTTCTCTGGCTCTTTCTCTGCCTTCCCAGAGGTTCCTTACAGAGTGATACTGACCATTGATCACAGGAAAATAAACCTTAGGTTTTTTAACAGATGCAGTTGTTACAAAAATGATCATTTAATTTTTATAAATTCCTTTGTTCTTTTGCCACGCATCTCAGATGGAGAGCCAAGAGTGCTGCACTGATTGTATTAAGTTATTCCTGGCATTCCGATCAGCTCTGCAAACTTGAAAAAAAA
>JAWWLV010000001.1:103373333-103432131 GCA_035041135.1 Platyrinchus mystaceus
GGAGAGCCAAGAGTGCTGCACTGATTGTATTAAGTTATTCCTGGCATTCCGATCAGCTCTGCAAACTTGAAAAAAAATCCCACTTCACCCTCATTTCCACACGTAATCAGGATTATATGGATTTCACGGATTTCACAAGGCAGAGAAACGCAGACACACACAGTCTGTACTCCCCGGTGTCTTTTTGGCCTCCCCACACCTTACCTTTTACCTTTTATGGGCTGCATGCTGAGCCAAACTTAGAAAGCAATGGCAACGTTAGTTCAGTCTGGAGCTGGTTTATGCTTGACTTCCCTTGCAAATTCCCTTGCTTCACAGTGAAATTACTCGAGCAGAACTACTTGTGAAATACAGGACTACTACAGTGAAATAAATCAGTGTTTTGAGGCAAAACTTTGTAAAACAAAGGACCTATCTTCTGTCTCTCTGCTAAAAATAATTTCTGACAGTGCTGGAGCAAGATAATAAGCTGACTTGTTCAATTTGCTTTAAATACGATGAGATATCATAATGCCATCTTTTGTAACCCACACAAGAGATGTACAGTAGCACACAGACAACAGAAAGAGCCCTCCCCCTGCCCCAGCTGGAAGCTGTCCTCTCCCCCCCGCTGCACACACGGCATTGAGCACTACGGGTATTTTGGACACAGAACTGCAGTGTATTATCTTATTAAAAGGCTTTGGTGGGAACTACACTACTGTGAGACCCAGCGAGTACAGTGAAAGAAGAGAAACCCCCACTTTGCAGCTTTCAGCCTGTTACACAAAAACTTACTACGTGCTCTAGGCAAATGTGGTCACATTTTCTGTAATACATACATAATAATATCTGCTATAGTTACCTGTTAAGCTTACAGTGAAAGAAACTACTCTTACCATCCAAACCCCCATGTAATATTTCACTAACAATCACAGAGAAAACAATAACCATCTACCTGCGTAGTACAGTGTTCAATCTAATACACTGTTACACTTCTTATGAGTCACTAGGTATTTAAGTGACTTTCTATTTTAAATCTTTAAAGATCCCCACAGACTAAGAAGCAATACCAATCTGCTCTGAATGTGCAGATATGCTGCACGAGACATTAAAATAAGCAGAAACACACAACTATTGTAGTCAACTCACAACAGTTATAAAAGAGTTTTCATAAGGGTCTTCCAAGTTTTTAATTGACCCCTTCAATATTAACTTACTTATTTACTTATATAAGAAAAGTTCCAAACCGTCAAGTGAGTATGCACACCTCCTTTTGATGCTGAAAGAGGCACCTTCTTCTACCAGCTGAGGTATTGACTGTGACCCTTTTAATGTGTCTGAAATAGCTCCGATGCTTTCAGCCTGGACGGCACTGAGAGCTGCTCCAGGCTGGAGTGGGACTCAGCAGAGAAGCTAAGTGTAAAAGGGAATTCCTGTCATAGCTTCCAGTTGTTCTTCCTAAATATAGAGTTTGATTCACCCTGTAACTTGGTCCCCTGTGACACTTGACCATGGTAAAACCAGGGCTCAACTGTCAAGCAGGAGGTGTTGAAGTAACACACCTTTGGGTCCTTTTCCTGCCCTCCCTCTCCCTGTCATTCCGGGCTTTTCCCAAGTGCCAGGCATACAGTGGCAGTAGGTAACACATAACTCCTCCCATGGCATTTGGGGCAGCGTGTGCCTCCCTGCTGCCACACCAGGGAAGGAAATAATTATGGAGACGTAATTATGAAGAACTCAACTGGGAGGAACTGTCTAGGGGAGTGAACGACACACCAACGTGACTGTATTGCTGCTGCCTTGGGAGCAAACTCACACAGCAGCTGCCCTGGGGTCTCAGCACAGCCTTCCTCCGTGCAGGACAGCCATGGAAGGGAAGAAGGCTTCTGAGTGTGCCAGGCCATAGGGGCCCTTATGGCTGCTGAGCCTTTGGGCATGGGGATGAAGAAAATGTAAAGGAAGAGTGTGTGTGCGTGAGTTGCTATAGCTCATGAGGGAAGTGAAACGTTATCACGTTATCAGCTCATGTGGCTGGAGTACTGTCTTCAGTGAAGGCTACTGATGGAGATCTGTCACAGCAAGTTGTGCATGGGGCATATCCTCATGTTTCCACTTCCAGAAGTGCAGACTCCTGTTCATTGTATCTTCACAAGAGTGAGCTTCCATCTCCATCACTCCTCTGACTTACCTGTTTTACACCAGACCCACAACACTAACGGTGACAAGAGCAGTGTCATTATGGGCGATACTGTACTGGCCACTTGCTGCTACTCCTTGCCACTTTTATAAGACAATCAACAACTTTCAGAATTAGTGTCACAGACACTTATCATAGAATCACAGAATCACAGAATAGTTTGTGTTGGAAGGGTCCAACTCCCTGGCCGTGGACAGGGAACCTTCCACTATACCAGGTTACTCAGAGCCCCATCCAGCCTGGTCTTGAACACCTCCAGGGATAGGGAGTCCAAAAGCTCTCTGGGCAACCTGTTCCAGTGCCTCACCACCCTCACAGCAAGAATTTCTGCCTAATATCTAATCTAAACCTACCCTCCTTCAGTTTAAAGCCATTCTCCCCTGTCCCATCACTACATGCCCTTGTGAAAAGTCCCTCTCCAGCTTTCTTGTAGCCCCCTTTAGGTATTGCAAGGTGTTATAACATCTCTCTGGAGCCTTCTCTTCTCCAGGCTGAGCAACCCCAACTCTCGCAGTTGTCTTCACAGGGGACGTGATCCAGCCCTCTGATCAACTTAGTGGCTTCCCCTCTGGACTCGTTCCAACAGGTCCACATCTGTCTTGTGCCGGGGACCCCAGAGTTAAATACAGTTCTCTAGGTGGGGTCTCACAAGACTGGAGTAGAGGGGGGAGAATCACCTCCTTCGATCTACTGGTCACACCTCTTTTGATGCAGCCCAGGATGCAGTTTCCTTCTGGGCTACAAGTGCACATTGCCACATCATATTGAGCATTTTGTTCACAAGCACCCTCAAGTCCTTCTCCTCTGTGCTGCTCTCAGTCCATTTTCTACCCAGCTTGTACTACCCCAGCTTGGGGTTGCCCTGAACCAGGCACTTGGCCTTGTTGAACTTTGGTAGGTTTGTACAGGCTCATCTTTTAGGCCTGTCAAGGTCCCTCTGGATGGCAACTACTCATAACAACTAGTGGTTGGGATAGTGATTTCAGAGAAGATCTCCCTTGACTTTAACTCGTTTGACTAAAGAGTCTTTTCATTTCAAGGATCTCAAAGAGGAATATGACCAATCAGACTGCTCCATTAAGTCTGTGACTCACTCTCTGACGCCTTCTTTTCCAAAAATATTGTCAATATATCGTCACCAATAAAGCTGATGACTTGTAACATGGTCTTGTACATGAACTTATTTCAATTTATATTACAACAATTATATTACAAACTAGCTCTGGAATACACAGTTCTTTCTTCCACATGTCATTAATTTAGCAGAGGTAGGC
Organism: Platyrinchus mystaceus; assembly: GCA_035041135.1. Classification (NCBI taxonomy): domain Eukaryota; kingdom Metazoa; phylum Chordata; class Aves; order Passeriformes; family Tyrannidae; genus Platyrinchus; species Platyrinchus mystaceus. The sequence continues at coordinate 103,376,787 of JAWWLV010000001.1, forward strand.
TATTGTTTAGATTTGAAAATAATTTTGCAAGTATGCCTAAGAAATACCAGCTCAACATTGTTTCCTTCAATAAATTTTCATAGCAGTGACAAGTAATTTAATAGATAGTCTTAATGATGTGTACACAGGAATAGAATCTACCTCTGTCACATACCTAACACCCATAAACTATCACACCTGAACTGTATTAAATTGTGGGGATAAAAGGACAAAACTCAAATTTTATCAATAATATTAGAAAGTGTAGATCTGAGTAGCTTTTGAAGGGAAAAAAGCCACTCAGCATTATTTTGTAGCATTCCATAACCTTTGAATAACCTCTGGGATGCACAGCCCCATGACTTGCAGATTCATCTGCTAATACATGCAGCAGATGATTTAGTAAGTAAATAATGAGGCATATGTGCATTTCAGAGGATGGATTCATCTGGCAAGTTAGGGCCATGTACATTGACACACACAGCATAGAATTATTATGTCTTGTGTACAGAAATCCAAAAGACATAGCAACAATATATTTATTTGAAGTATGATATCTCAATATAGTTAAAACCAGACTTTTGTTTCATTCCTAGAAGCTTATCTAATTAGCACACTTCCTGGAACATCTTATTAGTTTTGAAAGTGAAGTTGATGGTTAACAGAAATGTGTATGTATCTTACTTCTCGACTGAGATATTTCACTGCATAATGTCAGAACTGTTTTTCTAAAGCTGTCACTACTTAATATGCTTACTTAAATGTTTTGCTTTTGGAGAAGCCTCATGAGTGCAGAAAAAACTTCCCTGAGGATCCCAAAAGAAAAATATTTTTTATATTATAGTCCAAAAATGTTTTTGTGTACTGCAAACAATTGAAAATGCAAGTTAACACAGGAGCAGTCACAACCTCAGCTCGCTTGTAATAAGACTTCTTTGAAGTAAAAAGTCAAAAAATACATTTCTGGAGTTTTGCTTTAAATTACCAAGTAGTAGCAACATGTAATAGGTCTTTAGCAATGCAAAATTCTGCTTCCCTGTCTTAATTTTAGCTCTGTAAATTACAGTTAAGAATAATGGGTCCACAATATTAAGTATTTGATTAATTTCTTCCTATCTCTATCTTCATTTGTATTTTTAATGAAGAATATGAAAACTTAATTTGCAGGGCAACTAGTGTAACTATTCTCTTCATTCCACACACCTAAATTATTGACTAAGATTTAAAAACAAGAAACCTGCTTTCAGACAGATGTATCAGAGGACTAACACAGAGAATTCTGAAAAAAACCAAACCCACCATCCATTTTCTAACTCACTCAGGTTTTATTTGTACTTTTGGCTCTTTTCCCTCAGTAAAGATGTATCTACGCCATGTAACAATGATTTGGCACATAGGCTTGATGAAAGGCAGAGACTTTTAGCAATGGTACCCAGTTACATGAGGTTAGACAGAACTACAGAAATTTAAAATGCAGTGGGGCTACCAATTTTACCAGGCATCACAGTCCATTTTTATTCTTGCTTTAAACTGAAAATAATTTTGAATCATGGATTGTAGAAAGAATATCAAACCTCAGCAGTTTTGTCAAAGGAAAATTGTTTGAGGAAGTATCATTTAGTGTTCAATTGTTTCTCCCCATTTTGCCCAATATTTATTTCTTAATATCAAGAAAAAACAAGGACTTTCTCTTGAGTTTCTATTTGTATAGTTATGCCAACAACAGTGATATCAAGCTATTTAAATAATGAATGACATAAAATAGCATGCAAAAATATTTGCTGTTATCTAGGGGACAGGAAATAAACAAATCTGAATTAGCTGATTTTGTTTCTGTGACATTTCTGGACTGCTAAATATTAATTCAACTCCTGCATTCTCCCTTTCCTTTCCGTGGAAAAGCATGATGATTATTATCACAGACTGTTCCATAGAGAAATAATTAGCCTTCTATCAAGGAGATGGTCTCATTAGAGGCTGCCAGTGACCTTGTTCTAAATTTCAGAGTTACAGCATCATTAATAGTGTTGATAGCATCATCTAAGATTTTGCATTAAGTTCTGAAAACGGCATTATGAATGTAATCCATACAAATGCTAGAACATTATAGATTTGACCACTATTACCCAAAAGCCATATTCTCTGTTGCTTTCTATTGTGTCAAATTTTTAGTTACCAAAATGTTCTGGGAAACTGAAATGTGATGATGCCATACAAGCAACAAATTCGTTTCTTTTTTCCTGACAAACTTTAGCCAGTATACCTGGCAGAGCTGATACTATAAGAAAGAGCAAGGGTAGTGGCAGATTTAGAAGAGAACGTGAAATGTAAATGACATGCTGATTTCTGTAAACATTCTGTCTGCCATAATGATTCAGCATTGTTTGGAAAAGACACAAACAACCTGACACTGTATCATCTGATATTGTTCTTGACAAACAAACTGACTAAATCATTGGTGAAATTTTGAGCAGAAAGGCTACTCCTTGTTTTCACATATCAGGATAGTTCTACTATAGCATCTACTATCTTTTCCAATCCCACCACACTCTTATTTTGATGATGGCCATCCCTATCAATTGATCACATCAGCTGTGCACTATTAGCTCTTGACTTCAGCTTAAGGCATTACCTGATATGCAGTGAGGAATTTTGCTGTTGTACCAATTGGACCCAAAGATGCACAAGAACTAAGTGCAGACGTATCAGGGGACTTGGGGACTCAGCACCATAGAAATTAATTTATTACTCTCTTGTAAGAAAGCATGAAACAAAACTGCAGTTGTGCAGGTAATCAGCTCACATGCAGCTATGGGCCTGCTGTGAGCACAATCATCTGATCAGTAACTAAGAGAACAATGACTAAATTCAGATGATTCCTCATTTAAATAGCATATTAACAGGAAAGAAAGACATGGTTGAGACATGAAGCATCTGTGGTAGAGAGATGCATCCAGAACAAGGAAGATGAGGCAATGGAGGAAGCAGAATTTCAAGGACCTTATAAAGAAATGAATGCCTTAAGATAAAAAATGACCAAACTCAAGGACAGCTGCACCAATCTGCTGAATCATGTGAGATTGATCAGTTGCTATCTTTGGTTTGTATCTGCTGTACAGAAAATAAAAGATGAAGATGGTTAAACCATTGGTGCAGAGATTTTTAAAGTTTGAATCAATATCAGGACACTTATCTTAGTTCCCATGAGTCATAAGGAAAAAAATATTTACCTTCTCATATCTCCAATGTTGTGAAAAATAAGGCAATTAAGAATGAATTCTTTCCATGGTGAAGATATGAATAAATCTACTCGTCGTATTTATCTATCCAGTAGTCAAACATGATCCATATCAAACCTTATTTTTATTGAATCAAATCTGCTACAGGAACATTTTTCAATCATCTGTGGTCTCCTGCCATACAAATATTGTAGGTGTTCAGAGAGAAATTGCCAAAAGAATTCAGTGTTGGCACAGAAAGACCAGTAAAATCCTTCAGCTGCTCCATCGGGAAATTATGTTTTCTGATACAGTATCAAATCTCAAGGATCAAAAAGTGTATAAACAGTTTATCTTTGGAAATTATACAAAGTAGTTTTTAAAATCTTCACATCTTACTTTACACCCATATGAATTAAGAGTTGTGGACAGGCAATATGTTCTATACTGGAATAATAACAAGTTTGGAAAAAGAAACTATATTAAGCTGTTTCACTCTGTCTTCTCTGGCTGTGCAACACAGTCCCTTTGAAGCACAGTTCAGTTCTTGAGATCTGGAGTTAAAAGTGGTGTTTGAAAATCATCTGTCTTGGAAATGACTGTTAAGAACTGCAGGCTGTGCTGTGTTTCCTGTGCCCACCAACTATCAGTGAGATGTTGGCCATTATACTCTGACAAGTATAAGGATAAACTCACTATTTATTTTTATTAGAAAGAAAGGAAATGTTCTTAGCTCAGGCTCCTAACATAAAGTGATCTATGTAAGGCAGAACTGCTGTTTTACCATGGATAGTTCACAGCTGCAGTGGTTGAAAAGGGGCAGAGGGGATTTGTAGTACTGGGACACCAATTAAAATTAGTTTATTCACTGCATGGAGAGGCTATGTAATCATGAAGCTGCTGTCCCTTGTCCTTGAGGCAGAACAAAACTAGTGCTGGTTTAACTGACTGCTACGCTGCATGATGAAGCAATTCAGGAGCAATTCAAGAGCTGCTTCAGCCATCTTTACAGTCCAGGCAGACAGTTACAGTGATATCCTCAGCAGTTCATCCTTGTGCAACACATTTCAATTGCTCAGAACAGCCAAATACCATATATGCATAGGAAGTCCAGGTTGGAAGGGGCCCTGAGCAACCTGGTCCAGTGAAAAGTGTCCCTGTCCATGGGGGCAGGAACGAGATGATCTTTAAGGTCCCTTCCAACCCAAACCATTCTATGATTCTGTGAATGGAAATGCTTTGGACTTTAACAGCCATTAAATAATGAGCTACAGACTACTTTGTCTCCTCCAAACTGTTACCCCACTTTGACTTACTCAGGTTAAGTGCATTTCTTTCCCTAGGGTTCAAGGCTGCCTTACAAGTTTTGGGATTCAAACTTGACAAGTCTAATGCTATCATGTGCATTTACTTCAGGTTACAGTGAGCATGAAACAATACGTGTTAGACTTAAACTATTCTATATTTATTTTGCATTCTGCAGTAAAATAAGATATTTTACTTTTTTACCTTTTTTTTTTGCAGTTAAATAAGATATTTTACCTTTCTAGAGGGACTTCATAGATAATTTAAATTAAATTAAAAAAAACCCAAACACAACAAATGAGCAAAATAATTGTTCAGCAATAGCTTCCCTTGTGTGCTCTTCTTCTTCACAGATTAACCCCCTTTTTAACTGGAGTTCAGGTTAACTCTCTTTCATGGACAGACTTTTAAAGTTATAAAGTGATCCCAACATAGGAAATAATGCTGAACAGCTGTTTGGGAGTAGATATTTCATGTTTTTCCTCAAGCCCAACAGATGAGCAAGCAAGACTATCATCTAAAATGGGTATCTGAAGCCTGAAACTAATATTCTTATGGAACTGTATTCTAGAACACTATTCAAGCCACATCTCTCAAGTTTCTCCATTTCCTTTTCTTTTCTTTAAAGTCTGACACTCAGTTCTCCTAGGAGCACAACAGCTTCAGAGGACCTTCTTTTAGGTGTAATTCCAATTGTGATGTGCCTACCAGAATTAGACAGATGGATAAATGCTGCAAATCGATAGCAATTATGTTTTGCAATAGGTCAACACTGTGAAATAATTGGTGAAAAAGCACATACAACTACTATTGCAGAATAATCTAGTAAAGGCATGTTTCTATGAACACTCAGGTTTTTTCTTTACTTACATTGAACAGTGACTTAAGAACAAACTTAATTTGTTTTAAGAATCAAAATCCCATCTTTCCAGCGAGTATCTTTGGTAACCAGGTTAAATACTGCAAACAAACCCTGAACCTTAGAAGAATATTTTGACCTCATTTCTGTTTAAATAAAGCAAGATTCTTTTATACTGTAATTGGAACACAAAAAAACCCCAAAACAATAAAATTTTGTAACATTCTGCTCTTTTCCTTTTTAGGCACAGCAAGGATTTTTTAATTTTCTTGTTCGGGTTCATTTTAAATGATACACATATTACATGTCTCCATAATTCCCATCACCTCAATTGGTCCCCTATATTGAGATTTTTTACACAATACTAGTAAGGTAATGAAAACATAGTTGTCCTTCAGACCTTTACAACCAATGCTATATACACCTCTGTAGTGTGCCAGTCTCTGTATGTCTCCTCTTTTTTCTTGATTTCTTCTTACTCTGATCTTTTTGTTTCCTCCGATCTCCTAACCTGCAGAAGTGCTTAATGGACCATCTATTTCATCTTCACCCATCAATTTCTTCTTTCATGCATCCTACTTAAATTCTCAACTAGGCGTGAAGGCTCATTCTGCAAATATTCACATAATCCATTAGAGCACCCCTTCGTTTTAAGTTACCCTGGCACATAAACATTGGCAGAATCACATTTTATTCCTGCCCTCCTTTCTTCTGCTTAGCTCATCTCTGTGCCCAACAATCTAGTGATGAAGACTACTCAGAACATATCTGAGAAGCCATTTGATTTCCCCAAGGCTCGAACACTTATTCAATCAAGTCATGTTCTGATTGTAGTGTCTTTGAACTGGCAAAATTTACAACCTCTCCTCAACAAAATCAACATCTTAGCTGATTTTAGGTCTGAGCCTGTGATAAACTGCAATTCTGTACAATTTCCCTGAAGCCCTGCAAAGCCCTCTCACATCAGAGGTTTTGAAAATGTTGTTAAGGCTAGTTTTACTTTTATTTTGCAATGTGTATTCCATGGCAATATCTGAATACTCACATATCTACTTTAATAATAGAACAAAGTTGAAGAGATTATTAGACACGTTGATAATTAATCTTAAGATAAATATATTTGTCTTGAAAAAGATGCCTATGATATTAAATCTCTAACTGAATTAATATCTTAATGTATTAATAGATTCTGTTTGGTATTCAGTTGATAAATTATATTTAATCAGTAGTATTATGTTTATGAGAGTATTTTTCTCTATCTAAACTTTTTGCATGAACTTATATACTCTTGCATGATGATTGATGTTTATAATTTTCTAATATTCTTTGATACTTTTGAGGTCCACTCATGTCCTACCCTTCCCACACATCCCAGCTGTGACTCCTAAAACTCTGATAGTGACACTGCTCTGTAACAGTGTGTGGACACTGTGCACTAACCAGATTACTGCATGGCATTTTGCTTTGGTCGCTACCTTAGCTTAATATCTGGCTGTAAGTAAAACCAAAACATGGTAAAACATGTATCAGTACCTGTACTACCTCCTGAACGATTCTGAAGTGGAAATCTTTAATCCTGAATAACGTAACTTTGAAAATGCAATCACTCCCTGTAACACTTCATAGTCCACAACAGTTTAATTCCATGGGAACAAGGATAAACTTTGCCTTTCTGCCAGGGGCAAAACACCTGCTCAAGTTACACAAGTCAGAACAGTGGGGCTGGCAGTTCACTCAGAATATCTATCTTCTGCATTCTAGAAAACTCTTATTTTTGTTCTTGTTTTCTTGTGATAAACTTTCCAACAATAAAGTACAGACTTTATTTTAATTTTCATTCTTTTTTAGTTGCACTTCTAATTTCTATGATAACTCAATAAAATTCAAGTCTTTTTTTAAGTGGTATATTAAGTGAATATATAAGTAAAAATGTTACAGAACCTGTTTATCAACTTGTTCATTTAAACATGTCCATTTTAGTTTGCTTTATTTCGCTGTTAGTAAAAGCATTTGTGTTCTCAACTGTTTGAATACAATTCGCCTCCATTGCTTCCAAAAATGACCACAGTTTAAATTCTGTATATTTATATTAAATGCATTTTGGTCAATGGAACAACTTGAGTTTTCAACTAATAAGGTGTAGAATAAGCCATATTCGCATAATTTTTCAATGATTTGCAATTGAACTTCCTAGATTGGGAACCACTGCAGAAATATCATTATCAGATCTGATTATTCTGGGACTCTGTTTATGATTCCTTTTAAATGCTGGGGACATCTCAAAGTTGTGTATGCCAGTGCACAAACTCAAATTTGGTTGCATGCAGGGCCGGATACACTTCCTGTAATTCTGCAGTTTTATGTCAGAATGATATTCTTTCCAAAGTTCTCAAAAGGCATCGATCAACATTAACAGCTCCTATCAAAGGGTAGGGGTGTAAGGATGATGGAAAATCTAAAGAGGGGAAGCCATCCCTGAGCTGATGTGAAAGACAAAGGAATTAAGCAAACAGAGAACAAGTGAAAGCCAGCCCAACCTGCATTACCAGTTCACCTCCCACTCTGTGCCTACAAGTGCCAATGATGACAGACTGGCCAGGGCTGTCTCCCCTCACTCGCTGATCTAACCTGGACTACAGACCCTTGTTATTCCTCAGCAATGCCATGTGGTCAGTGAAAAGAGAGGGAGCTGAAAGGAGCCAAGGAGTTCAAAGCTGAGAAGTTCTTCCTGCTGGTAGCATAAGGTAAAACTCACAGCACCCATTCCGGGAAGGACAGAATGAAGAAGCATATACGGAACAAAGAGTGAGATGACAAATCTGTAAAGGTGGCTGAAAAACAGCACTAAAACCACTTAATTCTAGGAAAGGGAGGTATTGATGCAGCTTTTTATTCAAGGGACAGGCGCTTGCACATCTCCTTTAAAAACACAAACACAACTTCTACAAATCTTTCTGTGTGGAAAAGACAGGCTATGGTTGGTTTTTATGAATCCTTCTCCTATTGACAGTCCCAGGTTTTCACAGGGTGGTCCATGACCCCACAGACTAATCAGAGATAAAGGATGGATGGAATAAGCCTCTTCAGGAGAGAGAGAACCTTCTGAGTCATTCGTTTCTCAAAAGCCAACAAAAGAACAAAGCTTATCTGAAGCACGTAGGAAAAGGTGGACTGGAAGCCACAAACTGCAAAAGGGCTCTCCCCTCTGCTCTCTTAATTCAAACTGTAGAGAGGTCTCTCACTGCTGCGGTCCTGATTCCTAAAGAATCTTATGAGAAAACTGAGGACATCATCGCGTCATTTTTTCACAGGGAGAAGGGAAGGGGACGGGAGGGGGAAGGAGCAGTTCAATTTTCATCGTTTGCGTAGGCAAATAAATACTTTCCTTTAACCTTTGCCAAACCTTGTACTTGCTTGCTTTTAGTGTTCAAGCTGAGAGTGGAAGTTTTTAAACTAAAACAAGCCCTGGGAAATCAACTCTTAAAGTGACCTCATGGCACATCCCACTTCTGGGAACAGCGAAACACGCCCGGGAGGAGAGGCGGGACCGACGGAGGCACAGCCGGAGAATGGTACTGGCAGCGGGTTGGGAAGGACACGCAGTGGCCGGAGTGCCTGAAAGTCAGTCTTACAGCGCGCCGCATGGAACGATCTCCCCGTGCCACGGCGTCAGTGCTGAATTTCTGGAAGAATGTCAGCGCTTAAAGGGAATCCCACTGCTCCCTCGTCACTGAGGCGCTTACACAACTCGCTTTAAACTCGCCACCGCAAATCACTTTTATTCTCCTGCACGACATCGCTTTCCGAAGGAGACAGATAACTCAAATGCAGCAAAAGGAGTGGAACAGCTCCACCCTCAGTCCCCCCTCAGCTCCTCAAGCCCCGCCCCTCATTGCACGCGCGCCCCGCCCTGACGACCCCCCGGGCCGTGACGTCACTCCGCCACCTGCCCTCGGCTCGACGCGCCACCCGGAAGCGTCCGCCCGAGCACCGCAGCCGGCTGGAGAAAGGTTCCGGGCGGTTTTGGTTCCGGGGGCCGCCCGCCTGAGGCGCGGCCGCGGCGATGATCCCGATCCCGGTGGTCGTGTGCGTGCTGGGCGGCTGGTGCGCCGTGTACCTGGCGGACACGCTGCTCAAGGTGAGGGCTGGGGGCGCAGGGCCGGGCGGACGCAGCGGCAGGCCCGTGCCCCGGCCCGTCGCCCCCCCGGGCGGCCCGCGGACCCCGCTGCCCCGGGCGGAGGAGCCGCAGCCGCGCCCGGGCCGGCCGCGCTCTGAGGGCTGTGAGGGCTGTGAGGGCTTCCTTCCTTCCCCCCAGAGGAGCCTCCTCGGCCCTGAGCCGGGCCCAGGGAGGCCGGGCTTTGCTTCCGCCCATCGCTCGGTTGAAAACGCCTCCCCGGCGGCTGCGGAGGTTCGGTCCACGTTAAAGGACCCAGCTTTTAATCTACTGCTTAAACAGTTCTGTGGCCATTTCAATGTGCTCTCTGGAGTTTAAAGTAGTAGTAGAAACGCGACCTTAATTTAGACGTTTGCTTTGCAGAGTACGTGTTTTATGTGTGTAGAGGATGTATTTTATAATAGTGATTTATCTAAAAAATGAAAAAATGCATAATTTTTTCTTTTGAATGTCCTTAGTTTTATTGAAAAAAATAAGTTATGACAGAGCTCGATGCAAGTAACTTTAAAATAAATAAACTTTAATCTTCAGAGAGTATTAGAAGACTCATCCTTTTCCTCCTGAGGGAGCGAGGAAAGGATTGAAAAGAAACTACACTGACAAGACAGTATTCATTTTATCTAGGATGTGTTTGGGTATTGCACAAGTTTCATAAAGTGTTGTGGGGTGTTTTTTTAAAGCTCCAGAGGTATGACTTCTTAGACATGGCTGAAATTGCAAAGTAGGCTGTATGCTGGTTAAATATGAGGGAAAATGAAAAGTTTGATCTGTAATTCTCATTCTGAATGTTACAGTCCAGGAGCTGCATCTGTTTCTGCCAAGGCAGAAAGAGCCTAATGAAGCCAAAGTACAAAATATTCATGTTGTCACTCCTGTAAAATATAGGAAGAAATACAAGAAATTTTAGGTGCTGAGAAAACTTTGAAAAGCAAGTGGCTCCCCCTGCAGCAAATTGGAAAGTGTAGCTCAGTAAATTATGAGAGCTGTTAATTGCAAAATATCAGTCTGTACGTAGTGACAATAACAAATACAGTCATTTACCTGAATATTTTTCAAATTTTATTACAGAAATTCTGTATTAGGTATTTGAAAAAAAAAAATGTGGCATTGGCCCTGGCCAGAAGACAGAGCAGGAAGGTCAGCCAGGAGGCTGCTTTTCTTTTGGCAGCAACTTTGTGTCTGGTGAAGAATTTAGGTATGAAGCAAGAACCGAGCTCAGGTAGGACTTGTTGTGCTGAGATGCTGAGACCATTTGCATCTCAGAGTTCTGAAAATCTCTTTCTGCATTAGACCATAAAATCATTCTCTTTTTTAATGAAGGAGTGACACTGTTTTTCTTGTTACAGGCTCTGATAGAGGGAGGAAAAAAAAACACTTGGGGACAAATTAGTGCCTGATTTGCAAAAAAAAGAGGGGAATGTCTGGAATTTTATACTCAGCATGAGAGTCCAGGAGATAAATTTTAACTTTGATCTTTTAACTAAAAGTTGACAAAGGTCATTAAAAGTCAGGAAGAGTGAAGGAACTGTTGGGTTTTAGTGAACTTGCTGGTAGATCACATGTGTGGGCATCTCAGTGACAAGCTTCACTGTGAGCACCACAGTCAAAGTAGAATTTGGGTTAAATAACCAGGTTTATATAATTAGGAAGCTCAGGGTTGCTTGTTTTACTGCTGGTACTGTAAATCTGCCACATTCAAAACCTCGCAAGGCTGCTAGGAACTGTAGCAAAAGCTGCTTCAACCTCAAATCACAATTTAATTACAGCAAAAGGACGTACAGAGCATGAGTGAAAAGTAATACAGGAGCACTTTACCTTGCATGATCCTGTTGATAATTTTGGTGAGAGAAGGATGTGTGCTGTAACTTGCAGTTAATGTTTATTCTGTGAACTTGTTCCATGTGCAATGCCTGTTCCTCAGTTTGTTCCCTTATTGGTTTTGTTCAGATTTCAATCATTTTATTGGGCAGTCTGCCTTTTCGAAAGACTACAGTATAGAAGGTATAAATGTATTTTTGCACAAATAATTTCACATTATCATATTGCTAAAGTTACATTACAAGATACATTTGTGTTAGCAAACTAAAGCTATGCTAAGGCAAGCTGGGATTTGGAGTGTTAAGTCCCTTTTGTTGCTCCTTATTGGAGCGCTGTCATGAAAGTTTTCACTGAAGCTTGGATCCTACAAAAGGGAATAAGACAGATCCCTAATTTCCTTCTCCCCAACATCCTAAATTATCTTATTTCATTCTGCCTGAAGGATTAGGAATGACTGAAGGGTAGAAGGTTGTCTCTCCTTCTGCTATGGCAAATAAAGGATGCATTAGACACGTTCAGCCAAGGTTAGCTCTCAGCTTTTAAGGTCAGAAAGCTGAAATGATTCAGAGCTCTTGAACAGATTTTGTCAGCAAAGAAGAATGTTAAGGACTCCTGCTTTGCTGGCAGCAATGGAGCTTCTGGAGTATTTAGCAGACGTTCATTGTTTTGAAGGCTTGCATAAATAAAAAAGGTACTGCTTTTATAGTAAAATTAGTATAACAAAGATCACTTAGATGTCGACTTGGACAAGCAGAGCCCAGGCTTTTGAGAAGGGAGTTAGAAATGAAACACACCAGGGCACGAGGGTGTGTGTGGAATGTGGGGGTCCTACTGGAATCAGCACAGAGGGAGCAAAAGTTTGCATAGAGTTTTTAATGTATTTTGCAAGGGATGCAGTCATTTAGTGATCATAAATATTGTTTATACAACTTGTGAGGAAAATGCAAAACAGAAAATTTGTGGCACCTTTTTTTTTTCCCCATTTGGCAAATGTATGGTCAATGACTCCATATTTTTCATGGAAAACTTCATGCTTATTTATGTCTTGCTACTACAGTTGGGCTGTGATATTGTTGGAATGAATTCAAAGGGAAGGATTTGTGGCATTTCTAGGGAAAAAAGTGGGTTTTGCATGTGATGAACACATTTGCAAGTGTCAAATTAATGTACCTGAGTACCTTTATTATAACGTGTTAGGTTGTTTTGGGTGTTGTTTGGACTCTGTGTGAATGAATAGGATGTGTTTTCTTAATTCCCAAAAGACAGTTTCTCATATCAGAGGTACTTAATGACATGTATTTCTGGTTTAATTATCTAGTAGATTATGTGAGGAGGTCTTTTTCTCTGTTTCCTTGGCTTATGTAGTGCAAGTGTAATCGTTTTTGTGATCTCTTCTGTTAAAGTTTAAAAAGCTGGGTTAGCAAATGCTGATCTGATTGTGGACACTGAACATAATGGTGTCATAGGGAGTGAGCAGTGTTGATTAGGGAAAGCATTACAATGAAAATTTTTATTGGTGCCCTCAGCTGACTGAACAAAAATGTGCCTGAAATCAATAGGGTCAAGCAGAAGGAAATGACACAGAAATATGTAGGCAGAAAGGATAAATGATGTAGTAGGTGAGACATGAACAGTGACCCAGATAAATGGATTTCACATCCTCGGAAATTTGTTGCTTGAAATAAACTTTCAGTGTTCAAGTTTTAATTAATTTGACAAAGTGAGAAAAGCTGTTAACATAGTTGTGCAAAATAAGATCCTCACCCCCCACGACCACTGTGTCAGGGCAGGAGGAAAGCAAGGAACTTGGTGAGTTCTGAATTTGTTTAAAGAACCACAGACAACAGCCCGAAACTTGTAAAGTTCCTCCTGGAGGAGGAGAAGGCAGTCTGTTGTGAACTACACATTCCAGATGTCTTCAGTAGGTGCTGCTGCTGCTTGTGGGGAACCTTGGGAACAATGGTCCAGTTCAGACAGCTCCAAGGATTGTCTGGATTATGTCAGAGACACTCCTGCCTTGGAAACTGCCCAAAGTCAGAAGGCTCAAGCCTCTTGTGGGCTTTTCCTGAGCTATGAGTTCCTCTTCCACCTCCAAGGAACGCATTCCTTCAGCTGGATTTCTGATAGTAGCTTCCATGAAGCAGGTGACTAAAGCCTGTTGAGAATGAAATTGTCATATAGTATGAAGTAGCAATTCCAAAAAAAGATGTCCGTTGGTCTATTAGAGCAGCTAATACTGCAGATAAGTATTAATCATATAGTTTAGAGATCACATTTCTCATCAAGAGACATATTTGAAACTAGAAGTATATTGAAATGCTGGGAAGTTACCATAGTGAATCACCATTGCAATACCAGTTGATAATTCCTTGCGTTTTTTTGTTAATGTGACCAAATATTTCAGAGTCTTTATATTTGAAAAACAGGCCTCATTTTTACCCTTACTAATGGGTATCTGCAATACTGAGCCATATCTCACCAGTATTAGAAACAGTTTTTTCAGCTGAAGACGAAATAAGTGTTTTTCATTATTGTAGTGTTTAAAATGTTTATTGGAATGTAATTGCTCATTGAAAGAATACCATCAACAGTCTTTAGCCTTCTAACTGCACAGTAGAATTAAAAGTGGTTTAACACCAGGAAAAATGACATAAGATCTTGTAGGTCAAGTAACACTGGATCACTCTCACAAACCTAGAACTGTTACAAATGACATCAAAACAGCGGCATAACTTTTTCATATCATGTGTCATACCTACCTATAGGTCAAAATATAAAGAATGTGTAGGACGTTTACCTGAAGTGATTCCTCTGTTTTTATATAAATAGGTCACATTTACTGCTTGGTTACATTAAAACAGATCACATATTACTGCTTGGTCACATTACAGAATCTTCCTGGAATTGTTTGATCCAACAGATTATCCATTGTTTTGCAGTCATCCAGCTCTCTGAAGGCATCGTATGAAGACTGGCTGCTGACATATGGCCTGAGCATCTCTCCCTTTCATATGCGATGGCAAACAGCTCTGTTCAACCGCCAGTTCTACAGCTGGGGGAGATGGAAACCCAAATTTCTGTATTTATGGTATAAAGTCAGCATTTTTTTTATTTCTGTCAAATACAGAGTCAACAGCTGAACCATATCTTTGCCTTTCAGCCTTAAAAATGCAATGGGTAGACATGGTTATTTCAGTAGGCTAATGATAAAACCAGATTGGAGTGGCTGCTATAATTGTACTGTGCCAGTATAAGTCTTTCTCCTCTACTAAAACTGTACATAATTGTAATACAGGTTGCATTTTGAGATGCTGTAAGACTAGAAATCTGTAAACCTGTGGTTTCAACTATACACAGTACTAAAGAGTACAGCCACTGCGTGCACTACTGCATACAAAAGTAGATCTGAAAGCAGCTTCTCATATCTTAGATCTGTCCATCACTTCCATCACTGTACACTGAGCTCTCCCCAGTCTCTAGAGTTTACAGAGTACTCAGTTGTGTCCCTGTAGTCAATCAGTGCCCAGACATTCAGCAACGATACCTGCTCAGAGCACATTGCTCACCTTCTGTCTGCTTTCATACCTTTCCCTGCTGAGGTTTCAAAGTGCTGAGATTGGGTAGAAAGTAGGGTGGTTTAGTATGGGTGCTCCTGAACTGGTTTAGGAAACTATAGCTCAGTTGCCTTCCTACCATTAGGTATCTGCTCTGAAAATGTAAAATAAGTATGGTTTGAATTTTTTTTTCATTTTCCTTATTGCTACCCTCAGTGAGATAGTAATAAAAGAGAGCTCTGCTTCATATTGGTTTCTCTGGTATGTAATGATTTTGTAATAATCAGTCTGAAATAGTTCTATATCAATTACATTTTGTAATGCATATAACTTATTACAGTATAATGTTTTCCCTAGTCTCTTTAATTAACATTACAAGTACATGTTGCTTAAAATAAATCTACTAATTCCCAGTGAGCTTCATTAAGGATGGTAAGAGAACAGCTATGCTATTGTGAGAAGAAGGTAGGACTGCTGGAGAAGTGTTTTAGTTAGAAAATAAATGTTATCACATCCTTCAACTATGGGACAGTGTAAAATAATAATGCTGAATAAAAATTTGCCACTAGATGGAGTGACATGAATTGAAATTATTTTCAACACTGATTTTAATGGAAACTAAGTTGATGAGAAAAATAATGTTGTTTAAATAATTAATGTTAATTTGATCTTGCAGTTGTACCTTTTAGTTGTTCTTTAAAAAAGATTGAGTCCCATTTATTGTTCTTTAGCACTTTTTATTGTTTCTAAGAAAGATGCAAAATGTATTGAAAAAACTTATAATTTCATAAGCTACCCCATCATTTGATCAAGGTCTCTAAATATGTGATGGTGTGGTGCAACTTGGTCAATTATAAATTGTTAGTTATGTTTATATATTCGTAGCTAAAGGCAGGTTACATGTATTGGGTAGCTGAATAAAATTTAGAATGTGTAAGAACAGAATAAAAATAGTTGAAAATTGATCAATATTTATTAACCATGGAAAATATGTTATTATTGTTATTAGTGTATATTATTATTGCTATTTATTTCCTTTAGCTAATATTTTTGTACCAGATTGTTGATATATGAATGGTAGGTAGTAGCATCAGATAAGCATTGCCCTGTGTTTTGTGTGCTAAGTTGTGCTACGAAGCAGTTACAAACACCCCACCTTCTTGTGGCTGTGGATTGCTAAACCATTTGCTTCTCTTGGTAGGTTCAGCATAGGAATGGTGTTCGGAATAGTTGCCATGTTCGGCTCTGTTATTCTCCTCGGAAAGACGCTGATGCAAACACTGACACAGATGCTCACGGAGGCACCGAGAGCCCAGAACGATCGGATGCTGCAGGTCGTGGTAAGTGTGCTCTCCTCAGGTCTTTATGTGAGAGCTGTGATATAAAGGAGCTTCTTAATGGGGTATGTGATGCTTAAATATTCCCATGCAAGAATAACCAAACTCCTGATGTTCATCTACATGAAAATATCCTGGTTTGTTATCAGCCTTAAAAATGGAGAGTGGGTATAGTAACAGAGGGCAAATGAAGGCAAACGTGGAAGAGTTTGTATTAAAAATTCTCAGGAGTGAGAATTGACTAGTCATTTTGAAAAACTAAATTATAGTACTAAGAATATAAAACAGAGCTAAGAATTTGCCTCCTGTGAGCTGTGCAGTGTAGAGTTCACAAGAACAGACAAGTCTGTTTCATTTATTACAATACAAAACATCAGTGGAGAAGGAAGGAAGTGTAAAGGGCCTTGTGTGATAGTAGAAACAAAGATTCATTAGTGAGGAGGTGACATTTTTTTTGATTGTTCAAGCACTTACAACCTAATTTACAATCTGACATTTAAAGTGCAGTTTCTGGCAGTATCTAGTTAAAGGCCTAATAACAATGTATTTCATTCTTTTATGGATTTCTGATGCTGGACAATATATTGTATGCTTTTAGAACAGAATGTATTTCACAGAACAGGAGAGATTGCAAATCCTGTCTTTCTTATCTCTGCGTGAGGCAGTAATGGAAGAACTGGCATTGTCTTACAATAGTTTTAATCTGGAATGGTTCCTGTCCATCTTTTGTACCCCAAGAGTGCTATCTGGCCAAAATGTGTGGTCGTTTTCCAGAACTGCAGAAAGTCCTGTGAGATTTCTCTGCCTTCTTCTAATAGCTTAGAGCAGGAGTGCCCAGCCATGTTACTCTGTTTAAGTACTCAGCTTTTCTAGTGAACAGAAGTTGAGATTTTTGTGTTGCCATAATAGACCTTCCTGTAAATGTTAAACCAACTGCATGGAGCTAGACTTAAAAAATTACATGAGTGCAGGAAGACTGATTATTATTAGCATGTGCCATAAACCTGGTGCCTTTGGATGGCTGGGTGTGGGTGAATATTGCAAATGCAGAATGTGTTGGCAAAAACAGGCAGTGAGATCTGGGAGTGAACTGCTGGCACTGCCACTGCCATCACCCAGTCCACAGCCTGCTCCTGAATTATTTCCAGAAACAGGAATGGGCAGTATGTGCATCCAACAGAGCACAAGTGGAACTTGAGACAGAAAATTTTTAATTTACATGCCAGCAGGGTCTCTCCTAACCATGTATTTTTATTACATTCTGGAGTAAGAAAAGCCTCCCTTACATCTTAATTTTCTGAGATCGTTGTATGAATCTGTCGACTTCTGTGACACCAGAGTAAAGTGGTCTTTGTCAATATATTGCTCTTTGGAGAAAATAATGCAGAGGGAACCAAAGTAAAGATGAACCTTTGGAATTAATCTGGTGTGAATTGGAACAATGAAAAGTAGGACAATGGTCACAATTCAATGTGAATTGATTCCTCAGTGACTGCCTGTGGCAATATCACTGTATTCAAACCGAGCATTGACTGGCACTGAGAACGATTTACTATATAGGGATAATGTAATGCCATGTATGGGGATATGTTTACTTCTCCTAACTTGACTCTTCCTTTCCTACCTCATTCTTTCATTCCTGAATGGTCACAGTTGTATAATTCTGCCTTTAATGAGTTTCATTATTCTTTTTAAGGGGAATGAGCTAGCATAAATTGACACAAAACAGTGACCCATGTACGGTTGTAAAGAGGTGAAGAACAACTCAGGATGACCTCCTCAGTTACATTATTTACTTGTATTTGGCTGCCTGGAGGAGTATGAGTTAGTTAAAAAAAAAAAAAACAAAACAAAACAAAACAACAAACCACCCCACTTTTTCTTTTTTAACTTAACTTTAGCCTGTGGTATAAATCTGTTTAACCTTTAGCCTTTGGCTATGGAGAGAGGGAAAGCAGTTCTGTTTATGTTTTATTAAGATTTTTGTACACTTCCTCTTTGTTCAGTCATGTACTTTGTTTAAAATACTTATCTATAGTTAACTGGGCTGTTTTTCTTCAGCTGCCCCCTGTGTTGGCTGCCTATTGACAAAAATAGGAAAGAGGCAGATCAGTTACTATCAAAGGATTTTCTTTTACTAAAGGCATTTCCAGAAGACTATAAAATTTAAGATGACATGCTTTTTAACAAAATCCTGATATTGTTTTCAGAACCCTTCATGAGAGATAGCTTCTGTTTTAGGTGAATCTGAAAGTAGCTTCTTTGATGTGAGGTCTGAAAGCAGTGTGCTGTGTTCTAGCAGGCCACAGTCATGGTGGTACTGAGATGGCAACTCCTACTATGGCTATCTGTCCTCCCATTGCAGAGGGCCACTGGCAACACCCCTTGGAAATGCTTTAGTGCCAGCAGCTGATGCTGCAATACAACCAAGGGATGCTTAAAGAATGGAGAGCAGGTGTCTTCATCCAGTGAGGTACCATAGTTGTGCCACTTAAGATAAATATCTTAGTCGTGATCACACTCTGGACAGAATTTGTGGAATGATTAACATTAATGATAACAGTCTTTTGAAGGATTTATTTTAGCTATTTCAGCCTGTTGCAGAGTTCTGCTGCATGGTTAGGTGAGTGCATGTAAGTGTGGAATGTGCAGAACTTAACAGAGGTAGAATCAAACCTGCTCTGGATCTGCAGTTGGATCTGCAGTCTTTTGGTTTCCACAGGGGTGGTTTTTATAGAGTCCTATAAACAGGGCAGGAATTTTTGACTATAGCATCTCTTTTGTGACACTGGATTGCAGTTCAAGTTGTGTTCACATCAGCTGTTAGTGACTGCAGTGGACTGTACCCTGCCTCCAGTGGAAAGAACTGTGGAGCAGAGAAGGGAACTGCCCCAGAGCAAGCAGCAGAAGTGGCCTTATTGTCCCACTGCAGCATGGCCCTGAGGGGAGGTGGAGCTGGGCAGGATGAAGGTCCATCAAGAGAAAAGAGAGGATGGTTCCTAATTCTTTGAGAAGTGACCGCTCTGGAGCCTGTCTGGAAGCAGCTGGTGTCTCACATAACTAGTGCAATGAGGGACCTGGGGAGTGGTGGGAATCCACCAACAGGAGGAATATGAGGGGCCTGCATATTATATCTTAGGTAAATTAAAATAGTATGCTCATTTCAAGTGGGGGTTTTTGTGGTTAAATTGCCATATGTAGACAACCAAAACTACATAGATGAAAACAAGAGGTGAAAGTTACCTTTTCTTCGACCCTATTTATTTGGGATAATCTTGTAATTTATATGGGGAGAGAGAAGGGAGACTGTTAGTCATGTTTGAACTTTTACAGTGTTTTAAGTGCAATACAGTTTTTATTATTTTCTTTTGAAAGGTGAATCTTCTCTACAGCTACATGACTGGCTGCAGGAAATTGTAAACTAATGCTCCGAATTGCCAAGCCTGTTTCATTTGAGTGGAAGTCTGTGTACATTTTTATGAACTTCTCAAGTTTAATATAGAGTAAGACATTTGGTCAGGGCTGTGGGGAATAAATAGGTCAGGGTTTTGTGCCTGGAGAGCTATTTAGCATTCAACAACTGGATATATATTTCATATATGTTACAATACATTGGTTAAGTTGGGAAAGAGGTACAAAGTGATAGTGCTGCATGACAACAGCCCCTGTCCTGTTGTGAATCTGAGGAAGCTGAGTGAGGGCAGGAATTTTAGGGGTAGAAGGATTCATCTTTGTACCTCTTGGTTTCCTCCTGTGTTTTGTTTTGTTGTCATGCCCACATCAACAGGTGCCTGGTGTCAATTTGCCTGTCAGCCAGCTGACCTATTTCTTCTCTGCAATCCTCATCAGCGGTGTGATACATGAAGTCGGCCATGGGGTGGCAGCTATTCGGTAAACACAAATTGCTTTTCTCCTACTCTCTGCCAACACAGCCTAATATTCCAGAGCAGTTACCCATAAATGTTGTTAGCACTGTTTTGGTTTATCTAGAGAGACTGTTTAGTCTGTATTTCATAGCTTCCTTACATTCTAACTTTGGAAGGATGTACAATTAAGGATAGAGTTTTAATGCAGGGTCTATTCTACAAAATGAAAAAGGACTTCTACTTTGCAAATATACAACACTGCATCAGGTTTAAAATAATACTTCTTTTAAGTGGCCCTGATTTTCACAGAGCAGTTTCATCTCTGCACCTGTGGCAGTTGAAGAGGACCCATGTGCTGTTACACAATGATACTTTAATATAGATTTTAAATTGGTTTGTTTGAACATAGCTTGTGAAGTAGCATATGAATGGGTTGAAGCAATAATTCAGTTAAATGTGATTTGCCCACGTTAACCTCAGGGATGTATTAATTTGATCAAAAATTGTATTTTTAATGTCCTTAACTATGATGATTACTTCACAAAACTTATTTGACAAGTTTAGTCATTCCTGTTAAATGCCACTCCAGCATAAGATGGTTGAGTGGTGATTACTGGGACTGATATTCAGATGTCCTCCTTGTTTCTCCTGGACAGCATCATTATCTGTCCTATGAGCATGAAGCCCTAAGTTGTTTCTTGAGCAAAGGGAGTCACAACTTCATTTTACCACATTACTATCTTTCTTTTAAGCCCAAAAGTTCTCAGTTAAAGGGGTGGTTTGGGACCCCCTGTGTTTCGAATGCTCTGTTTGTCTTTCAGCTTTTTTCCCCCAAATAGTCACAGGGATTTTTCCACAGAAGATGAAGCTCTTGCTCTTGCTCATCCCACCACAGGAAGAAAAAAACAAAATTTTCTTACATTTTCCTGGCTGACTGCAGAGAAGCTAGGAGTAACTACAGTGCTCTTTTCAAGTGGAAAGAATAATGCTTATGTCTGATATCTTTATTCAAGATATCTATTTATCTAGGGCAAAGGTTCTGAATATTCAATTTTGGGTTATGTTTTTGTCAAAAAATTGTTTCCCAGCTGTTTCCAGGAGAGAAATTAGTTTGTCCAGTGTATACATTGGCAGCCAATGTTGCTGCTGCTGTTTTCTGCTTGACTTTATTTTCTTCTTAGACCGGTTGGGTCTATAGTGCTGTTATTGTAAATCCTCAGGGTTTAGGCTTTGCTAAATAGCTGTGCTGTGGGCAAATTTTATTATTCTGGCAAGTCACTTAGCCTTCCTGAAATCTAATAAACTTCTGCCAACTTCAGTGCAAGGCAACATTAGCAGTGAACTACAAGAGCTTAAAATACTTGAGCCTTAGCTTAGTCAAGGCTTTTACCAAAAAAATCATCTTCTTCACTCCGTACCTTCTACCCAAGTCATGAAATCATGTATAGGATTTAGAGTGGCTATTACTGCTTGGTAGCAGGGGTGAGTCTGGTGAGTTAACTCCACAGAGTTAGTGTATGACTTCATTCTGAAAAATTTGTTATAATTCTGTGTCTTCATTTTTTACATATAAACAGTAAACAAATGTGAATAAATAAAATGTTATACCCAGTATACTGTCTCAGTAAAGATACGGTATTAGCTGATCTGTGCCTGGTTTGTCTTGTTATGTGATTG
Source organism: Platyrinchus mystaceus (assembly GCA_035041135.1). Classification (NCBI taxonomy): domain Eukaryota; kingdom Metazoa; phylum Chordata; class Aves; order Passeriformes; family Tyrannidae; genus Platyrinchus; species Platyrinchus mystaceus. The sequence continues at coordinate 103,398,574 of JAWWLV010000001.1, forward strand.
TTTCGTGCCTAACGAAATTTCTGGCGTCAGAAAAACTTAATGTATTTGTTCCAAAACATTCCACTTAAAAGCAATTGTAAAACCTCTGAAAAAAAATATTATCTGTATGATAGTGTCAGCTACTAATATATTGAAATAGAATCATAGAATCATAGGCTGTTAAGCATTGGAAGGGCATTAGCATTTGTCCTTTTAACCTCATGACTTGTTTTCATTTTTTCAGATGACATATCCCTCATTTTTGTTAGTTTACAATTTACTCTAAATTTCTTTTAGGAGAAACAAAGAAATTGTAAATTCCAGAAATCTATAAATGTTTCTTTAAAAGGGAAACAATTGCTTCTTGCAGATAATTTTTCATAGACGACTTTGAAACTGCTTCCTGCAGGCTGCCATTTTTTTACTTAAAAGAAAAAGATACCCCAAATGTTTAAATATATTTTAACTTGAAAGTAGGTGGTTTCTTTAAAAAAGTATTTCATGTGTTAATAGGAGAAAAGAAGCTGGCCTTATCTTTTATTTTTTACCAGACTCACAGATGTGTGCTGCTTCAACATGGCAACTACTGCAGAAAACATTCTTTAGTTTAATTATCTTTCAGTTATTGGTATTATGAAAAATAAGTTTGTTTGTAATTATAATTTTAGTTATACTTATTGTCAAAAATATGTGTGCTATGTAGAATCTCTCAGTTTTTCTTTTGTTTGTTTACAGTAACAGCACTACGTTTTTCTTTTCTTCTTTTTAAGAGAACAAGTACGATTTAATGGATTTGGGATTTTTATCTTCATTGTCTATCCTGGAGCATTTGTTGACCTTTTCACAACTCATTTGCAACTGATATCTCCTGTCCAGCAGTTAAGGATATTTTGTGCAGGTAATAGTTTGTGCTTTTTAATTGAATCTTTGCTTAGCATTGTTACTTATTCTTCAGGCATCATTTGTGAATCTTTGATAGATTTAAGGTTTAAAATGAAGAAGTACCAAAGCTTCTCTTGACCTCAAGATGATCCTTCTGTTCTGAACCTACATTGTCATTTCAGAAAATGATTTGATCAGTGTCCATATTGTGCTGCTTTCTGGGCTGGAGATGTCCGTTTCTAGTGTCTTAAACGAGTACCAATTTCCTGTCATGAAAAACATTATTATATTCTAGATCTGATTCAGAATAGTTGTGCACAAGAAATTCCAGTTATGTGGTTGGGGAAAAAATGTGGTTTCTGACCTTCCTCTCATTAGAAAAAGCTCTTACACCAGCTCAGGTGCAGAAGTACCTTTTTGTCTTTTTTGTTTGTTTATTTGTTGTTAGGGGTTTTTTTTTATATCATATGGCCTAAGTAGCAAAACCTTGGAGCCCACAAGCTGGAAAATACTCAGTCAGAAGATGTGGTGTAAGAACATGACTTGCTGTCACAGGTGAACATCCTTGAGCAATTCAGTACCATTTTCTGCAATAGGAGCAATCTATTTTTCAATAGTATTGTAAGTGATTTTCATTGACCTGTGAGTTATGTTATTATACAAGTCACTGTTTTGATGTTGCCATCAGGAGGACATAAAGGTTAAAACACAAACGTCCAGAGAGAATCATAGCTTATGGCTCCAAATAAACTCCAGATGGCTCTGACTTGATGTTTTTTGAAGCCTCTGGCTACTGGGAACTAGAGCTCTGTTGCTGTGAAAAGTCGAACTGAGACTGTGTTGTTCTGCCTGAACCACTTGTATGATTATTTCTATAGACAAAGGTGGTTCCCAAACAACTGAAATAAAGATAGAGAAGTTATTACCTTGGTTTAGTTCTCAATACTGATGACTTTCTATTGCAGGGGATGGTAGGCCAGCAGCCAGCCTGTTCTAATGTTTAGTCTCTAACATTTTTTCTTGAATACTGTGTCTAAAACATTGTATAGAGGGTAGACATGCAGAAGCCTTTTAGCAAACTTGTTTTCAAGCTTTCATAAATCAAGGAAATAATTACAAATGTTAGCTAAGTTAATATATCTATATTCCAAATACTCTAATCAACAAAAATAATTCACTGCAATAGGATAATTTTTATGAAGCCCCATTTCTCAAATTAATCAATTTCCGTTTTCAGCTACTGTGAAACAGAACTCAAAGAAAAGGCCTACTGATTTTCAAAATGGGTTGCTTACATAGATTCCTGAGAAATTATCTAGAAAAATTAGATTCTAAGCTGTAATAGAAAATAATTGTTTGCATGTTTTGATGGCAAGCAAACACTTATAATAATTTGTCATGTTTCTTGGGAAACCTGAAATAGGGTAATACAAGGTAAGGAGCAAGCACGTTGCAAGGCTGGCTAGCATGAACAGCTTGTTTTCAGTTTAGGTATAACAAATACATGCCTTTTTTTACAGTTAATGATTGATCTGTTTCAGAACTAGGATGTTGGATAATGATAAAAGGTGTTACTCAGTAAACGACTTTTGTTTTAATTGTCGGAACAGTTGAATGAGCCCATTCTCAGTGTTCAGAAGATTTGAATTGGAATTTTTGAATACAGATTTTTGTATGGCAGCCAGGTAACAGAGTAGAGGACAACACCAAATACTCTTTTTGTAATCCACCTATGCTTTGGAGATTAAAAAATATATTTGTTGTACAGCAGATGGCATCATGAGTTCAAGAATAGTAAATGAGCGTTCCTGCAAGACTTGCAGTGTTTAGAGCATAATTCCATGCCTACTAGATGAAAAGTGCTTCTGTGCAGAACTTTCTTGTAATTAGTTCAAGTATTTGTATTACTTTTTAAGATAATTTTAATACATTTTGTCTCATCTTTAACAGGAGTTAAATATTTTAAAAATTTAATTGTTTTTAAAAAATTTAATAATTCATAAATTATTTTAAGGTGGTTTAAGAGTTGTGTAAAGTGTCCCTTTTTAGATATAAGGAATTCGGTATTGGAGGATGAGGCTGTTTTAGCAAGTTGAAGTTGAAGGTATACTGAGCAATGTGCCTCTACAGATATTCTCATTTTGAGCATATTTATTTTTCTGTGTATCACGTGGATGAGTTTAAAACCTTTCTATTTTAGACTTTTCTGCTGTATTCCACACAGCAAACTGTGTCAATTATGGTGGTAATGCTCATATTTTCCAGCTGTTTGAAAGTATTCCTTGTCACACTCTAGCAATTCCATCACCTCCTTTTTTATTTATTATTATAAGGTTGGGTTTTTCTCAGTTTGCTCTCTGTAGCAGCCATACCCTTGTGAAGGAATTTTATTTCCATTTTTCATTTTTATCTTTTGTTAAGCTATTAAGCTGAAAAAATATTTATAAGATAAAAAGTTTAAAACAATAAAATTAAAATATTTACTTACTGCTTTTGGATTCGTTGCACTTGTGTGTCTGTTCACGCATATGTGTGTAGATAAGGAGAACTGATTGCAGAAACATTTCCTCTATCTGATTGCCTTTCAATGCAATACAATTAAAAACTGTAGAAAGAGAAATTACTTTGTGAAGTGTCTGCTAGTGGAAATGGCAACAAACCCTGGCTTCAATACTTCAAAAATATCTCTAATTTCTGCAGAATTAGAAGTGTAAAAGAAGACCAGGTGAGATGTAGAGGGGAGACAAGAGTCTGCCATATGTTCCGATTCCTGTGTTATATACACTTCAAGAAAGATAGGTTTAATATATTTTTAGACATATTTACTTCAATTCCTGTCCTGTAACTGAACTGTAAATATGGAATACAAAATATTCCTGCATTGTTCATACTAAATGTTTGTGCAAGAACACAAAGTCAATGAGAAAATTTGAGCGGTACTGAATGTGGAAAGCCATAAAGCTTTGATCATGAAAGCCAACTGTGTCTTATGATAGTGGTTCATTTCCTCCTATGGAGAACAAATTACTATAAAGATTGCAGTTGTAAATATGTTCCCCAAAGTAATGTGTCAGGAAATGCTGATTGCACAACTTAGTTTCTTGATGTGGTTTTTGGGCCAGATTTTCTTTTTTTCAAATAATTTTCTAAACTCATTTGGCACATATACACGTAATAATTTCAGTTGAAATAATGGAGATAACCATGACAAATCCTGAATTGCCACTAAATTTCAGACATCTTGCTGACTAGGGCAAACAGCATTTATTAAAAAATAAGCCCATTATTCGTAAATTCAGCAGTTTATTGTGATAGAAGGTGACAAGTACTACATTTCATTCTTTTTTTTTATTATATTTATGACTGAAGACAATTACTTCTACTTAGAGAAGTAGTGGTACATGATGAAATCTCCATGTGGTAGAATGACACCTTAGAAATGGACTTACTACTTCCCTGTCTTTTCTCATAGTGTAATCCTCATGGGCTCAGAGGTTTGTCTAAAACTTCCTTACAAAGTGGCATCATAGAAACTAAAGTTTGTAAAGGAATATATATATTCTTCTTTTATGCTTATGTTCAACACAAATTAACTTTTTATCCATTCTTACAGTAACAATTTCAGGAAAGTTAATTAGAAGGTAGCTGTAGAAAAATTTCAAAACCAGCTTTGTTATTAGTTTTTATTTAGAATTGGTTTTTTTCTTCTTTTTAGGGGTGTGGCATAATTTTGTTCTTGGTGTTGCCAGTTTCATGGTTTTGTTTCTGCTGCCAGCCATTCTTTTCCCTTTCTATTACACGGGTGTTGGGGCACTTGTCACTGAGGTTGCAGAGGTAAGAAAAGATCTTTGCTGTTTTCATCTTATATGCTTTGTGACCTGAAATGTACCTCTGTCTCTTATTACCACAATCAGGTTTAGTCAGTGCAGCACTCTGCAGAATCAAATATATTGAACTTCTTGCTTGAAGTTTTCTTTAGTTTCTTGTACTTTAATATAAGTAAATAAAGGAACATAGTGTGAATAATTATAGACTATTCAGCATACTATAAAACTGTATAGGCGTTTGAGATGAGTTTGGAGCTTATTTCTGTAGGGGTTTTAACATTTTTTCAGTATTAGCACAAAGAAAATCTACTGGAAACTGCATTATCACTCTAGTTACTGTTATCTGGTTTTAATGTAAAAGATTATTTTGAGCTGATTTCCTTGTTTGGTCAGCTGGAAACAAAGTAGAGATAGACTTCTGAGATTCTGGAAAGGACTGATTTTTTTTTCCTGACTTAATCAAATACAGCACAGTTGAACAGCAGAGCTGAAAGGATTCAGCCTTTCTTCGATCTGAAAGTCAACTGATATAACTGAGGAGAGAGTGACATTTATTATGCTTTATTACCTTTTAAAGTATAGGTACATGCTGCTTTCTTGAAAATTTCAGGGTATTAAATTAAGTTGTTGAATTTAATATGTTGTGGGGTTTCTTAGCATTTTAACTTGTATGAAAATAATTACTCAAATTTGAAGAGGTCCTTGGGACATTTGCAGGCCCTCCTTTTTCCCCTTTCCTTCTTTTCCTTCTTTGCACTAATTATTTGTAAAGGATGGTATTTTTTGTAATGCTTTGTCATAAATTGAAATAATCAGTTCTAGTGGAGTCTGAGGTTTTGTTTCTATGGAAATAGTGTCTTAGCCTAAAGATTTCATAGCTGTTCAGTAGAACTGTAAACTAATCCTTGTAGTTTTAAATACAGTAATATGGCTGACTTCACTGTTTTTCTCAGGATTCTCCTGCCAATGGACCAAGAGGTCTTTTTGTGGGAGACCTTGTCACTAACCTACAAGACTGCCCAGTTTATAATGTGGAAGACTGGAATTCCTGTCTGGGAGACATTTCAGAGAAGTCACAGGTCGGCTACTGTGTAAGTGCAGCCACCCTACAGCAATTAAGCTTTCCAACTAGAGGTATGACTTTAGGTGCTCTCCTCATTATTTTATGTATTAATTAATTTATATTTTAATTTTATCATGTTTGAAAGAGTGTTTTGGATTTAGGATTTGTTGTTGGGGTCAGATTTCTCATGAGTCAAGTCTGCTATCCTGTCTTAAGGAGTTACCAGTGCAGTTTTGTGAAATCTGAAAGTGAGGATGAGGTACACAGAACAACTTCTCTTGTTTTTCAGTCATCCTGTATAAATACCCTGTATGATCTAAATAATAAAATTTGCTTCTTCAGGATACTGCAAAACTTGGTTATTAGCAGTAATGCAATTATCTCCTCTATTTTAAGTTCCGTTAACTTAAAATCACTCAGTGATCTTTTGCAGATGTAAACCCCACACATTACCTTACAGCTTTGATCAGCATGACATTGCAAACTGTATGGCTTAACCCAATGATGTGCTTTATTATGGTCACTTCTTCTGATGTGTCTCACTATACTGGTTTTATGTCATTGCCCATAAACTCAGTTTTGTCTGGATTGCACATATTGCTTCTGGAAGTCAGTTTCCTTCTGTTTCCATTTATACCTTAGAGTGCTTATTGCTGTAAAGGCTTACCCCCTGAGAAACAAAGAAAAAAAAAGTGAACTGAACTAAACCAGAACAATAAACAAAAATTAAGTAGAACAAAAAAGAACAGTCAAGTTAAATTGACTGAATGTCTCATGACATGCCCTAAAGCTCTCTAGACTTTCTTACATGCAAACATCCATGGAAACTGAATTCCAAGGTAAGGGGCTGCTGCTGAGTGAAACCTATATGATGCTATTCAGAGCTTTAAAATTGTCAGTGCATTTTTTCATCATTCTGGAAATAAACAGGAGACCAGGCAACTCCACTACCCTTGTTTGATGCATTGTAGTACTTTTGTGAGACTGAAAAGATAATTATTTTTTTTTTAGTATATGAGGAAAGTAATCTTACAGCTGGAACTAAGATAAATATTTAAATTGGAAACTAGTGGAGTATGGGTAAGAAGCTGCTTTTAGAAACCTGACAGTTTGGATTGTGCCTCTGAAGAGGAGGGCAACTTTGGCACATGCTTTCAGCTGGGCAGGGCTGGTAAGAACCAATTCTCAGGCACTGTAGGTATATGTATGCTGAGGTTCTGCTGTTCTCTGAAATGGAATTTCAGAGTAATGGGTAATAAAACTGCATATTCTGCAGTTGAACCAGTCTTATTTAGATTGAAATACTAGAGGCTTAATACTGGAGACTTGGTATTGCTGGTTGCTGTATCATGTTAGCAGCCCTTTGTCCTCACTGCTGCCTTCTAATCAGACCAGTCTGTCTGCATTTTCAGAGTCATAAGCCTCCAGCAGTGAGAAATATTCCTCTGAAATTAAATGAACTCTGTTTGGTCTCTAGCAGCTGTCATTTATCAAAACCTTGACAGTTCACAACTTGACATAAATACAGAGTATCAATAAAAATGTATATAGCTAATGGACTCCATCTACTTGATCATAAAACAAATGGAGAGTAAACTATATGAGTATGAAGCTAGACAGAAAACAATGCTCCAAGGACCTTCCTGAAATTAAAGAAGAGAAAAATGTTTTCAATGTAGTTTATAAGGAAACTAATTTCATGGTCATTCACTGTTCAAAAATGGATGTGGTTTCCTAACCTCAGTGTACTTGAAGAAAGGTTTGTATGGTATGGTGCTTGCACCTGTAAGCCCCAGGCATAAAGCTCCATGTTGCTGGACTGCAGTTTATGCAGTGATAAAGCAGCAACCACTATCACAGGCTTGCTCTGCCAAAGGAAGGTACTGCAGTTGCTGTGTACAGTTTCTTACAGCGACCATTCATTTGTGTGTGTTTTTAAGCTGTTGTTGCACAGTTAGTTAGGCTTATTTCATTTAAAGAGCATCTGTGCAAAGATTCCAGACTAGTTAAATCATAGTTTAAAACATAATTTATTCACTGCTGCAACCCCCAAGGTTTGAAAAGCCTTCAGAATTTGAATCTTGTAAAGGCTTTCACATTTTAAAGAGTGTGTTTTGAGCCTTGGTCATTTCCATAGCCAGCCAGTGACATCAGTACAGTAGTGGCTGAGTAAGTTCTATGCCAAACCTTGATGCAGGTTAGGGGCAATGAATAAAATGTTTTTTCTAACTCACAATGCTCAAAACACTGCAATGGTAGATGCCCAGTATCTCCAGGAGATTTATTAAGATGAAAAAATCAGTATGTGGCATTCACACATATTGGTGGTGAAAGTTATTTTTAGTTGTGACTGAACCTCAGCTATGCTGTGTGAATTACTATAATTCTCGAAGGCTACAGGATGGTTGTTTTTGCTTTATTCAGAGACTAATTTTTTTTTCAGGAAGTTAATATAATATCGACTATTTGCTCTATCCCTGTGTTCTTTAGTCTACAGAAGACTCGACGGCACAGTTGAATGTTGTAGTAACAACAGCCTCACAGACATTTGCTTTTCATACAGCAATAAGTTGGACAGCCATCTGGTAAGTTGCTTCAACTGCTAATTCTCTTTGGTAAATCTAAAATTATTTAAATTCATTAGTAATATTTACCAACATTTATGCAGCATGCTCATGTGTTTAAGAATATCAACAGTTTGTAATTAAGGTATATATGTATATTATTCTCCACATTTACAGCTTAAAACCCCACAAAATATTAGTTATGATTTTCCCCATGTTCAATCAGTGAGTCTCTGGAAGAATCATAAAAAATCTTAAGAGCCCTCATTCCTTCAGGCAAAAAGAAACCTAACTGGTTTTCAGTATCCTGGATGCAGATCTGGTGAGAAAAAAACGAACTTCTGAGAAGGTGAAATTGGCTTATTTTGGTGCTTCAGTCTTTAAAGGTATTCAGGACTACAGGCAAAGCAAAGCACTGGACTACCTGTTCAGTTATTTTGTTTGAAGTCAGTAGTGCTGCTCCCTAAGTTAAACTAAAAACATGCAGGAGAAAGTCCTAGAGGTTGCCCGGTTTCTCAAAATGCGGGCCACTATTTGATTCCTTTTTCACTGTGTTTGTTTTCTTGTTATGTGAAAACATAAAGTTTCTCAGTAGGATTTTGACTTACTTCCTTCAAAAGAGAATGTGGCAGCCTTCCAGTGTCTACAAGAGAGCTGGGATGGGACTTTTTACGAGGGCATATAGTGATAGGACAAGGGGGAGTGGCTTTAAACTGAAAGACGGCAGGTTTAGATTAGATATGAGGAATTAAATTTTTTACTGTAAGGGTAGTAAGACTCTGAAATGGGTTGCCCAAAGCAATTGTGGGATGCCCCATCCCTGGAGGTGTTCAGTGCCAGGGTGGATGGAGCTCTGAGCAACTTGGTCTAGTGGAAAGTATCCCTGCCCATGGCAGTGGGATTGGAATGAGATGATCTTTATGGTCTGTTCCAACCCAAACCATTCTATGATTCTATGAAAATACACAGATGTTTGTTAAAATATGTTTCATATTGACAGTGATGGAATATTGGTTCTCTTTACAAGAAAAAGAGCACAAGTATCAACTGTGTCAACTTTTGTACACATACCAGTTGTTATTTTTCTGACCTCTAGTGATAAATACTTGAAGAAATTCAAATAAGTCTGTTCCAAATCTGCTATGTTTACAGTTTCTATGATGGTAAGCTTCCCACTCCAGGGTGTTTTTGTGGTATTTAACCACTAAGAATTGAGCACATTCCAGTGGTTCATTTGAAATATGGCAGTAACTGGTAACATCCTGGAGTTCAGCAAGATTTGATAAATCACTATCCCACTGAGCCTTGGCATTCTTAAGCTCATAGCTGCTACTTATGAACTGAGAAGAAATAAAAGCATCCAGAAGCCTGTGACCTTGTGACTTTCAAGTGTCCTTAGACTGGCTGTGAGTTTTTGAACAATTATTTTACATAGTCTTTGCAGTGCTACGCAGCAGTATTTGAAAGTGTGTCCTCTCCCTCTCATTAGAGTAGGAAGGGCTTGTATCGAGCTTAATGGCCAGTGTCTGACACTCAGGCATTTCTGGGGAGTGTAACCATCAGGCTAAAAAGCTAGAAATCACTTTTTTTTTTTCTCCTAAGGCAAACAGTAGATTAAGAACTTTCCTTGCTTGTGTTTTAAGAACAAAAGGAAAAGTGTTACTGAGCTTTTACAAGAGATATGAGGGGGAAAACCAATTTCCTGTTCCCTTCTGCTTTACTGTCTTCAGCCTGTGGGGAGCAAGAAAGATCTGGTCTTTTAGACTGTAGAGTGGTGGAGTTATAGGTCAGAGTTATAAGGACACAGCACTGCATTAAGTCCTGTGTTCATCTTAGTTGAGAATAGTTTCTTAGCTATCACACACCTTGTAGGTTTGCTGTTTTATTTACTGAACATAAGCTTTTGTTCAACCAAATGAGGTTTTAGATCAATGAGGACTACAACTTCTAATACAAGTTAAGTCACTAGTATGTTGATGCAGGCTCTGTCCATTAGAAATCACTGACTTATGTTTAGATGCATTCATTTTTTGTTATGCAAAAAATACTTTGCTTTTATTTTGGTATACGTGCACACCCTTTCTTCCTCATTCCACTAAATATGGCGTGAAAGGTTGAATATGTATCAGGTAGAGATATCTACCTGAGAAATCTAGAGATATCTAGAGAAATCAGATTTCAGCTCTTCGTGGGCTGGTATCAGTGAGGCATTTCTTTTCTTTGAAAAGGAATATTTAGTTCCTTTTATTCTGATCTCTTGGTAATACCTTTAACTTTCATAGTCATTTCATATGTCCTTTGCAGCATGCCTGTCTGCCAGCACGAAAAGTTATTGAAGCCAGCAAAGTTTGTCGAACCAACATGGACTGCCAGAAGGACTTTGTTCCAGGCTTTTGTGTGACTCCTTCTTTGGAGAACCAAACAAGGCTAATCAGGGTAAAGCATCCACCCCATATTGACATGCTATATGTAGGACACCCCATGCATCTTCAGTACACAGGTTGGTATTATTTATTGAAACAGTTTAGCAAAAACAATCTCCAGTATGGTTTCCTTTGCCTGGCTGCTTGAATGAGGTCTTGGAATGCTTATCAGTTAAATTGTTTAATGCAGAATCCATTTCTTGTTACAGCCAGTGGAGAGACATGGACTACTCAGGCCTAAAATGAAATGTGCACAGTGCAATGAGTTATGAAGGTAATAGAAACCATATGTGATATGAGATGGTTGTTTTTTCAGAAAAGTGTGAAAGGGCTATTTCTAGAACACATCTTACTCAGGTTAGTCATAGGGCCCGGATACCTGCATTTTCCTAGCTCACAGACCTCTCAAGATGCTATTGTAAAATCTATAGGGCATCTTGCTCTAGCACCTTGCCTGGAATATTAGCATGACTGCTTGAAACACACCTAATATCCAAGTATCAGTGGCAGATTCCCATGACTGCAGAGCTGCAAGTATTATCACAACGTAGTCTTTTCCTGATTTTTTTTTTTCATTTGATTGCCCTAAATTAAATAACATTTAACAGTTTAGTTTCTTACTTTGAAATTCACTGTGTCTCTTCTTTGGGTAAGCTTGTATACTTGAGCCAGGTATATAAGTAAACAGTAATTCTGCTGCTGGAGAGAGTATGGAAAGAATGAACAAACTTATGAACATCCTACTTAGTAGCATGAGTGACATGGTGAAATTTAGCTTCACATGGGCTTTAAAAAGTTTTAAGTCTTAAACTACATCCCTTCCCATGAGAAACCTACCAACATGTTCCTCATAGTCAGCTGTACCTCTCAGGGTGATTTTACTCCAGACATTTGGAAGTATGTCCTTAGCAAGGCGTTGTACTTTTCTGAATAAACACTGGAATTAGGTACAAAAGAGCTTTATAAACAGTGATGAAATTTGGTAGTGTAAAGCCATTAACATTCTTGCATAACGTATTTTTAATTAATCTGTCAGTCTTTATCTTTCTGTGCTGGTAATTTGATACTCTGTGAGGAGTTATTTATTTCAACTTTATTTACCATATACCCTCATTTAAGCCCCAAAGCTGGTCTTTTTGTTTGTTATTTCTGGCCTCTTGCCATTTAAGAGGAAAACATTGTTCTCGTGTGTGACATCAACACACAGTTCTTCTATATTTATTGACATCTATTCCAAGTGGAGCAACATATTTTAAGAAGAGAGTTTTATAACTATACAGAATTCATGTTCTTGGTCTCTAACAAAATGAACTATCAGTATTGTAGAACAGTTGATGTTATTCTCTTTTCCAATATGTGGAGTTTTGGTCAGTGTTTCGTACTGAACAGTAATTCTGCAAAAGAATTGAACCTGTCAGTCTGTCAGAAGTCCGAAAAGAATGCTATTTCATCTAAAGAAATAGTTCTTCTTTAAGAAGTTACTGTGTGAAAATACAGTTTACATACACATGTAGGAATATAATTCTGAAGTGATTTATTGTCCCTGGGAATTGTGCATTGAATGTATTAATTTGAAAGCTAAAAGCTTGACTTCATTACAGACTTTGCTGCAAATGCAACCTATGCTTTGTGTTCACCTTGGAAAAACATCCAAGCTAAAATTCTCAGATCCTGGCTTGGGCAGCAGGTGATCTACTGTAGCATCATAGAGTTTCGTGCATTCCAGTGAAGCAGATTCTAAATATTTCAGACTTAGTTTTGCACTGTACAATACTGGCTGGGGCCAACAGGTCTGGTGCGGGGTTTTTTTTAACAATTGTGACTGATCAGAATGTGGTAACCATTTCTTTACAGTTAAGAAAAGAAAATAACTTCCTCCTCTACTGTGTGAGTTTTGATATTGGAATATGTTTTAATGCCTTATTCTTTAGTGTGATCTTTCTGCCTGCAGGAAACATTACTTTTTAGAGTGGTACTACATTTAACATGCAACATGATATGAGAGTTGCACTAGGGTGTATTATGTCTTTGCTTTGTCTAGAAGTGTCAGTAATGTTTGAATTTGAAGATAACCTCCATGTAACGTATTTTTAAAAATATATTAAAAAAAAAATATCCATAATAGCTACTTAGAGGAAAGAGACTCTACAGCTTATTTCTATTAAATGTTTGTTCCTCAAATTAAAACATCCTAGCAAAAATATTTTTTGTTGATATGGATGCTATTTATAGCACTTGTTTCCAGTATTTAACAAAAAAAACCTGGAAAGAATCATAATCCTAAATGAACTTAAAGTGCTGGAGATTTGGCCAAAACTAAAACAGAAGGAATGATTAGGAATGCATGTTGTTTGGTACAGACACATTGATTAATCCTTTTAATTAGCATTCCTTCTGTGAAAAGTATTGAATGCAATCCAATATAAATTCATACTGTCAGTTTAATACATGTGGTATTACTCAAGACTTTTAAACTTTTCTTATTGCAGGGGGTTATGCTCTAGAGGCTCTCCCTGTGCTGGACAGATGATATGTAAGGCTGAAATGGAGGGCCCTGTCAGTACTGCTGTGTAACTTTGCACTGTTCCTTCTTTATTATGTGTGAAGGTTTTTATTCCCTCATGTAATTTCTGATTCTGCAAAATTTTTGCTTCTTTCTCTGGCCCTTGTTGGTTGGAAAGAACCTGGTGGCTAAGGTTCATATTTGGAATTCACGCTACTTGAGAAAACATCACGTCCCTGAATGTTACAAACTGGCATTTCCTTCATGAAAAGAAGGTGGAACTTACCTAGGAGATAATTTCCCTGAGCTGAATTCCTACATCTGTCGTATTTGAGTCTTAAAAAAAAAAAAAAAAAAAAAAAAAAAAGTGCCATTCCTGGCTTTGGGGATGTTTATGAGCAACAGCAGCCATAATCCATGATGAAGGTCTTTGTGGTCCTACCTGTTTCTCAGTATTTCCATGTTCACCCTTATCACTGGGGATGGTCCTTCTTTGCTTTTAACCCATACTTTAAGAATTACATGTGTAGTTCTTCTGGAGACCACACAGAAATATCTCATGCCTTGCTGTCCCTCTCCTCGATAGCATACATGCCCTTTGCCCCATGGAGAAGTTTTGAAAAGCTCTTTGGTCAACCTAGTCTCCCAGTCACTTCAAATTAAAATTGTGTCTGTTGTGCATTCTTCTTGATATTTGCCAACACCATCTAGCATTAGCCAACAAAAGAAATGTTATTTCCAGGTCAAAGAATTGTTTAATTAGAGTGGAAAAACAATGACTGTTTTCTCTCACCCGAGATCATTGCTGTTCACCTCTTCCCAGCAGTGTCTTTTTGAAGACAAGCCTAGAAAACAATTTCTGTAATTCTTTTGTTAGTCCTTGGAGGACAATTTGCCTACTGCCATTAGGTTTAATCTGTTACAACCACTAAATTCATTGCCTCGTATTACAGTGGCTAGAGCTCAGTCCACCAACTTCCTGAAGAGATTCTTTGTGTTTGGAGTTTGCTTCAGTAGCAAAGTTTGGAGTTTAGATCCATGTCTAGTGGCTATTGGTGACAACAATTTGTTGTAACAAGGAGGGAAGAAGATTAGTGATCCATTCTCAGTGTGTAGGCACAGCTTCACATTCAGGGTTGTGACTTAGTGGCCATTAGGTGTTAATCAAACAGCAGTCAGGTTTTTGAAATTACAGTATATTGGAGTGTGTGTCTTTTGAAGCCTTTGAATACACTGGATGCCTCAGCCATTTTGATATTGTGCCTCATGAACAAGAGGTCAGATCAGATGTTCTGATACCAGGCTTCAGCATGACAAGTTGTTTGCTTTGGATATCACTTGACCTGGATGTACATACAGACTGGGTAATGAGAGGCTGGAGAGCAGCCTCGCAGAAAGAGATCTGAGTGTCTTGGCCGCCGGCAAGTTGAATCTGAGCCAGCAGTGCCCTGGCAGCCAGGAGGGCCAACCATGTCCTGGGAGGCATCTGGCAAAGCATCACCAGCTGGTCGAGGGAAAGGATCGTCCCGCTCTGCTTTGCACTGGGGCGGTCTCACCTTGAACACTGTGTGCAGTTTTGGGCACCACGATATAGGAAAGGTATCGATCCATTAGACAGTGTCCAAAGGAGGGCAACAAAGATGGTGAAGGGCCTGGAGGGGAAACCATTAGAGGAGCAGCTGAGATCACTTGTCTTGTTCAGCCTGGAGGAGACCTCATCATGGGCTACAACTTCCTCACAAGAGGAACAGGAGGGCAGGCACTGATCTATTCTCTGTGGTGACCAGTGACAGAACCTGAGGGAATGGCCTGAAGTTGTGTCAGGGTAGGTTTAGGTTGGTTATCAGGTAAAGGTTCTTTGCCCAGAGAGTGGTTGGGCATTGGAACAGGCTCCTCAGGGCAGTTTTCACAGCACCAAGCCTGACAGAGTTCATGAAGCATTTGGATGATACTCTCAAGCACATGGTGGGATTCTTGGATGGTCCTGTGCAGGGCCAGGAGTTGGACTTGATGATCCTTGTGAGTCCCTTCCAACTTGAGATATTCTGATACTACTGAGACACTTGTGTGATGATTCTGTTGCTTTTATTCAGACAAAAAGAGCTGATCCCTGAAGCTGTGGGTCATGTTTCTGTCAGCCTAACCCCTTCCCTGATGAGCCCACCCTCAGCTCTGTCCGGAGGGCTGGGCCAGCAGGTTTGGGGGTAGAGGGGGCTGTTCCTGTTGTGGCTGGGGCTGGGCAATTTCTGCAGCTGCTGCAGGGCAGCTGAGGAAGGGCTGGGGAACAAGGACAGCTCAGGGATCAGATATGCCAGTTTTTCAGGGCTGCTACAGTGGTGGGTCAGGTTCAGATAAACTGTTCTGGCTGTCTGGGCGGGACATCAGACCAACACATTCCTGCCGGTCTCCGAAGAGACGCCTGTGGAGAGAGGAGGTGGCTAAGTTGCAGGTGGGACACAGGGACTCTCCTTCACAGCAGGGCTCAGAGCTGACAAGGCTCACCACCATGGGTGGAGCTGCAAAGGTGAATACCTGCACCTCAAGGCACCACTAAGCAGGGGGATTCCTCCAGGCAGGTTCACTGGTCAGCAGCAGGTGCCAGTGCATGTCTTGCTTTTTAGAGCAGTATTGTCCCCCACTCTTTCTCATCCTGACCTTGCTTTGCCTCTGCCTGTTGCTTGTGGGGGCTACTCTTGTCCAGGCAGGCTCAGTTTGAGCAAACACTGGCTCCAGTGCAAGCAGGCTCCCCAGGAGAAGACCCAGGAATTAAAAGGCGAGTTAAAGCCTCTGACAGCAGCAGAAACCTCAGCAGAGTTTTATGGCCAGCCACTAACTCACTGCTGCACAGCAGCCTGACTAAAAATGCTTCGTGGCTGTGAGCAGCCTTTGAAGGAAGCAGAGGGTGTGGGGGGAGTGGTGACTCACCGTTTTCTGTCACACCACCAGCAGATTGCAGCAGTACACAACAGTATTCCAACTGGCACAGCAACCAGGACTACCACTATGCCTATCATACAGCCTGCTCCACGACAGAACATACTTTCAATGTGCTCCTCAGGTTTGGGAACATGTGTGGTTGTCGCTACAGTCACTTCTGCAGAAGAAATTCAAAATGTTAGCACATCCTCTGCACCACTTGTAAGCTTGCAGCATGTTTGATAACACCAGGACATTCTCTGTTTCCCCCCAGTGCTGGTGCCTGGAGGTACACTCCCGTCCTTTGGGACAGGTTGTCCCTTCAAACGAAACTCAGATGGTCAGGAGGAGAGCACAGGGGGGAGTATCACTGCTTGACCAGTCATTCTTCTGAGAGACATGGACAAAAACCATCCCTGCAGCAGGCAGTGACACCTGCAACTCTTCCTCCCTGGGCCAACTCCCACACCCCAAGGGGATGGAGTCAGGCCCTCTCAGAAAACACTTGAGCTGTGCTCCCCCCACCATCTGCCTTTTCTCCAGTTTGGGCACCCCTTGCAGCTGTTCCCAGGTTTCAGGATGTGTCTCACACTTAGGGACCCCAGCAGGACTGCTCAGTACCTGAGTGCTCCGAGTCCGCTTTAGGAGATTTTCTGGCATTTCCGTTGTGTTTTTCTCCAGACTTTGACACCGCTGCCAAAAAGCAGAGACAGATAAAGCCTCAGCATGGCTCAGGAACAGAGGATGTAGGAGAATGGGGAGGTTCCCTCTAGGTTTCCTGCCCAGTGTGGGCGCCAGAACATTGCTCTGGACCTCAGCTCATGAGAGGAATCCTTCTCTGGGCTGCTGTTGTGCCTTGGGCCTCTAGTTACTCAGGGCAAGCCCTGGGATGAAGCTACACAATGGGAGCTACACTTGTGCAAGAGTCCTGTTTTTCATCATTTGTGGAATGTGATCCAGATGTCTTGAACCTAACACACTCTTCAGCTCGGCTGCTGCTGTGACGTGCAAGAGCAGGTACAGGGGGAAGAGCCTGCTGCTGCACAGCCATCCTGATGGCTGACACCAGCTGACCACAGGACAGCAAGTACTTGGCCATGCCAGTGGTTGGCATTGGCCATGGAAGGAGCAACTTCACGTGGAAGGGAGATTAAAAGGTAAATGCTACTGCCTCCAACTAACTTACCTGTGGGATCACGCTTTTGCTTGAGGACTCGAACTGGCAAAGATTTCAGCAAGCCACCAACCTCGTCATCTTAAGGAAAATTGCTCATTAGTAAACTCTTGACACATCATTGATCATTATTCTTTCAAAGAAAGGGACATTGAGACTTTACCTTCAGGTTCCAAGGGCTCCAAACCATCTTTCTGCCAAGCTGCCAGAGACTCTTTTAGAGAATCAGCTAGAAACAAGCACAGAGAAATGTTTCCATTGCATGTTAGGATCTTCGGCCTTTGTGAACAGAAGCAGTGGAAGGGAGTCAGGTAACAATGTGAGAGCCAGATGTCAGTGGATTGCCAAAGCTGCAGAGGAGGCCCTGGGGACCTCTGAGCTGGCAGCGCAACACTCCTTTAAGGCGATGTGCAACACCCTGGAGGAGCAGATGGACCCTTGAGACTCTCTTACCAGGAGAGCGCTCACACAGAGGAAACCCTCAGAAAAGCACTGGAGGAAAAACCCATCATCCACGCTTCTCAGTGAGAAGACCCCACCGGCCCATGGAAGGCTGCATTGTTGCCACCAGCTGACCTGCTTCCTGCAGGTGCCCTGTAGTAGCCTGGGCAGCCCTGGCATGCAGGACAGTCAGGAGGATGAGGAGAAGGAGGCGGTGGACAAAGACCATGGTTCCCCTCACACCCGCTGCTACTGCTGTTGGTGTCGCTGCTGCTGCCGTCAGGGAAGGGGCTGAGCAGTCGGTTCTTCGGGCCAGGGTAGCACCGTGGGGCTCTGTGACCTCATGGCCCTGGAATGACCGCAGGGCTGCGGCAGAGGTGTGTGGGGAGCTGCCCTCCCAGGTAGGGGAGCACATCCCTTAGGGGACGTGCCCCCCCAGCAGGATCAATTACACCTTCAACAAGTTTGCAGACAGTGTCAACCTGAGTGGTGCAGTTGACACACCTGAAGGATGGGAAGCCATCCACAAGGACCTGGACAAGTTCAAGAAGGAGAGCCCATGGGAACCTCATGAGGTTCAATAAGACCCACTACAAGGTCCTGCATCTGCTTCAGGGCAACCTCCAGCATCAAGCTGCAGTCTGTTATAGTGTCTTCCTGGTTAAATAGTGTAACTTTTAAAATAAGGCTAAATAAGTATTTTAATAAAATCTTGCATTTAGTTGAGTAAATCTGTGTGTGGTTCAGCTGGGTTTTTTTTACTGTAGTGGCTGATACTAAATGCTGCCAGACAAACACACAGAATGTTTCAAAGACCTTCCTAGCTGTATCTCTGCTAATCAGTGGCTTATCATACAGGCTTTCTTCTAGAAGTAGAAAAGACACAAGGAAGAAATTCTTCACTAAGCATGGTGAGGCACTGGAACATAGGTTGCCCATAGAAGTCATGGATGCCCCATCCCTGGTAATATTCAAGGCCAGGTTGGATGGGGCTTTCAGCAGCCTGGTCTAGTGGAAGGTGTTTCTGCCCATGCCAGGGGGGTTGGAACTAGGTGATCTTTTAAGGTCCTTTCCAACCCAAACTGTTCTATGATTCTGTGATTGACTTGGATGCCTCTGACTTTCTGAGCTGGGTGGTGTCCTGGATTTCTGTCTGTTTTGTTCTTCACTCAGTAGTCCAACAGATTTCTCTACATCAAAGTTTGGTCTTGAGCTGTAAGAGAGAACATGACTTTCAAACACAGCAGCAGTTTTGGTACTGGAAAGTTCTCTGTTGCCACACCAAACCATTCTTTTTTTGGGACTCCTTGTTACACATATCTCTCCATCTCCATGGTATGCTTGCTGGCTGGACTTATCAGAAGGGCATCTATTAACAGAAGAATATGTCTTTATGTGACTGAATGGACCAGTTCTCTGCCTTATGTGCCTTTGGAACTACTTTCCCTCACCTTTGTTGCCATGTCCTTGAATTCTTTATTGAACTTGAAGAAATCTGATCTCACTCTTAACTAAGATATACTTAGCAGCATTTCGGAACTTGAATAACATTTTTGGTATGTTATGTTCCCAGTGTTCTCTTAGCCTAGAGTTTTAAAATTTCTTAAGGGTGGGTTAAATTGTTTCTTTCCCAAGGGATGTTTGTATTGCGTGGGATTTGAACTCTTGCTTTCACATATCTCTGTGGAGGTGGTATTTCTTATATAAGAAATAATAATATATAACTATAACTTTTTCTGTAACTTTTTCCCAAGTCGGTAGGGAAAATTCACATCCAAAGTTGCTCTTTAGGGACAGAAAGACTGTTGTTGGTACTGTGCAAGTTTATTCTCAAGGTGATTTTCTATCTCTGCCTTAATTTACCTTAAACCCTTCCTTCTGGGGATAAGACTCTGTTCTACTTTCCTTCTGTAGGAAAGGTGTCTTTCTTCCAGCTGTCATAGAACTAAGGTTTCCATATGATCCCTGGTGCTGACGGACTCAGACTGCTGTTTCCTTTGAAGGACTGT
This sequence comes from Platyrinchus mystaceus, assembly GCA_035041135.1. Lineage (NCBI taxonomy): Eukaryota > Metazoa > Chordata > Aves > Passeriformes > Tyrannidae > Platyrinchus > Platyrinchus mystaceus. The sequence goes on from JAWWLV010000001.1 coordinate 103,418,355, forward strand.
AACAAGACTTTTTATGAGACAACCTGAGTGGAGCATCCCTGTACTAACAAGGTGCACTCCGGCAGGTCACAAGTTACCTCACTTTCCTTTGAAGAACCTCTCAAGAAACATTCGGCGTGCAGTAAACTGAAGGTTCATGTACACCTTCAAAGAACAGTGTGTACAGTAATAATGTATTTCAAGATCATGTTGTGCTTGACACTGCAATTTTCCCATCACTGTTTATAGGAAAGATGCCGAGTTCCATGTTTCAGGTTTTTAAGTTGCATCAAGTTATATCTTGGAGTCGCTTATTATCTGAACACAAAAGAGAAGCTACTTATGTACTGGCTAACTGGTGTTGTGCAGTGCAGCTGTGCCTCACCTCATAGCCTTGGCTTTCTCAGAGGGACTCCAGAATTCTGCTCCCCATCTGCCCCACTCCTGCATACCATGAGCTCAGCCTCAGGCCAGGGGGAGCTTCTGCAGGTGCTGCAAGAGAAGAATTTTCTGGCCTTCAGAGAAAATACACGTGTACACCCAGAGTATACATGTGGACTGCATATGTTGAAAAAGTCTGGTAACTATAACCTCTTTTTTGAAAAGAACTGAAATTACACAAAGGGGTCTTTATGACTATAGATGTACGGTTGCCTCTGAAAATATGTTTTCTAGATCTAGTTTTACTGAAATGCTAATTGTATTTTGTGGAGTGACTTTACTATGATAGTGGCCATGTTTAAGAAAGAGTTAATGGCTGCACTCTTGTGAAAACAAAACAAGCAAACCCATATTTAGACTGGTTATTCCTCCTTGAAGAAGGTCATTTCACATCTGATGTGTCTGCAAAGTTATAATCTAAAATTCGTAATGTTATAACCCTGGAATTACTTTTCATGCTTTGTGTGTCTTTATATTTTCATTTCAGTAAGTCTCAGCAGTTTTGTACCACGACAAAACTTTCTAAGCATCGATCTGCCTGTGGTGATAGAGACGTTTTGCAAGTATCCTTTCAAGTATGTTTGTTCTTTTAAGGCAAGAATGGAACTGCTCAGAATTTAGTGACCTAGCAAAATTTCAGTTGGATATCATTTTAGGCAGGATGCTCTGAAATATTTCTGTAGGGTTTTGACATCTTTATCCCATCTCTTCATTGATTATTGTCCATGTGCCAAGCTCAAAATGAAATCTCTCACTTTCCTGTGCTTAACAATATATTTCTGGTCAGTACTTTTTTTAACTCTTGAGGGTGAGCCTTAACAAATGTGACTAGAAAGTGAAAGTAAGTCTGAATTTACGGTAGGACAAATAAGATGTTCTTGCTAGCTTTGGTATGTCAGAGTTCTACAATTTTTATGTCATTATACTGAACTAAATAACAGAGTATGGTTGTTCTTTTTAATTTTTTCTTCAACAGAAAAGCAAAGCATATTCAAAAAGCAGGATAGTTTAGTTAATATATGCTCGTTAAGGAATGAGATGATACATATATGCATGCACAAAGCTTAGTAGGTTTGAATATAGCTAATCTACAAACTCTTACCTTAGAAACTGAAATGTTTATGTAAGGCTACAGAACAATTAAACTGTGTAGTTCAGTGTAGTCCATAGAACTAGAGTAAAGATAAATATAATCTGCCCTTATCTGGGAACATATCAAGGTTCACACTGTCCCAGATGCTTTCTGAAGCATATGTCTTCTTGCCTGGCCATTTAAGATGGAGGTAGGTATTGCAGTTAGCAAGCCTTTACCAACAATCAAAATTGTCTCCCCATGCCTCATTCTCACGTGCACACACACGTACAGAAATCCACTCACCTTTTCTGGCTAACAGGTAAGTAGGGGAGATAGGCCAGATTTCCAATTATATTCTAGTCATTTACTAGGGAGTGTTTTGGAAAATATTCCTAATCATGATTTCATACTTGGGCCATAGGTCTAGAATACCTTCTTACTTCAGGCATGGTGTCAGAGCTGTAACCTTGCTCCAAAACCACACAAAGCAAGGGAGGAAGATGTGCAGCATCGAGTGTGGTTTTACTGTCTCCTGCTTTCATTCAAGTTGTGAAGAGTGCAGGTTGTCTAAGTATACCAACCTAGCACTTTAAAAAATACAGATCTACAAAGGGAATTCTCTAAGCAGGTATGTTATGGTGTAAAACTCACTTTACTCATATAATTTCTGTGAAACAGAATGGCAGCTAAAAAAATAACCCTCATATGTTTCTCTCTGCATACTAGAAATAGTATGGTTATATGTGCTTTTTATTTATTTATTAATTACATTTTCTTGTATATGAACCTTAACTGAAGTCAACCAGGTACCTAATTTCACTATCAGGAGCACTGGCAGTTATCAATGCTGTACCCTGCTTCGCTTTGGATGGTCAGTGGATATTAAATTCATTCTTGGAAGCCACGCTGAGTTCCCTCATTGTAGAAAAACAAAACAGAGAACTTGTTGGCTTTTTAATTTTGCTTGCTGGTAGTGCACTTTTGGCTGCCAATGTTGCACTGGGACTTTGGATGGTGACAGCACGATAGAACATTGGACACGCTTCCATCAGTTCTCAAAGTACACAGAAATAATGAATCTATTGCCTTTTAAAACTTGTCCTGTACTGAGACTGAAATAATTCCCTTAAAATGATACTGAAAGACCAATCACTGGTGGCTGCTGTTTTAATTTAAAACTGTACAACCTTGTGCCTGTGGTCATGAGAAATCTAATAGAATTAAGAACCTTTTTATTTACTCTTTAAACACTGTTTAATTTTGGAGAAATTCTTTGTAAAGTTTCACAGGAAAAAGTTAGACTTCATTAATTTAGGTCTCAAAATAAGGGAATTATTTGGCCTCAAACATTTGTAAAGTGGGAGAAAAAAAAAATTCCACTTTTATAATTTGAATAATTGTCAGAAAATCTGTGTGGGCTCTGATCATTTGTCAGTCAGCATAGTCTTGAGTGTCTTGTTTTGTTTTTTTTATCTGGTATTCTACCAAACTGGATCCTAAGAAGCCCTAAAGTCTGATCTCAAAATGGTGAAAATGCTTAGCAAGCAAATGCTTACCATGTGTTAATGGGGAGAGAGCGGCAATATGAGTTAGTGGCTTTCCTTTTCAGCTGGCCAAAATGACTGGAGGAATGTTGTCCCCAGGATGTAGATGAGAAGTGCCAGTGTCTGCTAAAAATGAAGCATGTGGGAGGATAACAAAGCCCACATGTCTGTTTCTGAACACATTCAGTTGTATATTGTCATATGCAGCTGAAGTTTTTTTAAAGGCAATATTTGTCAGCAATAGCTACAAGATAACAGAAATTTAGTTTCTGAGTGCTGAAGTATGCTGTGCACAATTTTTCCTCAGTGATATGTAATGTTTGTGTTGTTTTACTCAGAAAATAATAATGTATTCTACCTATTTACAGTTAAAAGTGAAACCTGTTGTTTTTATGATGTCTATCTTCTGATGCTATGCATGTAATATGTACAGTAACTCACTGATGGCTTTCTCTATTTCAAAAGGTTGTTTTCCTTTGCTAGGATTTATTCCGTTCAAAGACAGCTAAGATATTTAGTTGAAGCTGGTTTTGGATCAGAATTATTTAGAGGAAGAATATGATTGTGAATGGAACAATTTAAACATTTTGCTTTGCTTTCTGAAATGAATACAGACCACATCCTTGTTCTTAAATGAACAGTGGAAGAACAGTCAGTGTTTTGCTGATTGAAGTATGTCTGACATACTTTGAAGCTCTTTAAGTCTGTAATATTTTGTACCTGGTAGGATTATATATTGACTCATGTCCTTTTATGATATATTGCCTAGTATATAAATCAGGTTCAGTCAGAGCCTTGTCTCAATATAGGCTGATATTTAAACAAAAATGCTCCAGTTTGGGAGCCTAAATATTTGAAATACGAAGTTTTTGAAAAATATGCAACTTCTGCCTTGTACAGTGCTCCCCGTAGGAGCTGCTGCAGCCCAGACTTCCTTTACAGAAATGGCCCTTCCATCAGGAACTGGAGTCAAAGCTCATGGATACTGGCCTGCAAGGAGAACTGAAACTTTCCTGACCAGGTCAAATACATTCTTTTGGCTCTAGAGGTAAAAGCCTGGGTAGTTTTACAAGTGGGGCTGAACCCAATTCCTGGTGCAACTGCCTGGATTCATCACTGATGTTTGCATTTGCCCACGGTGTATTTTTGCACAGTTCCTTTCACACTTAATTAAGATGTACTCCTTTCTTAAGATGAGGCAAGCAGTAATGAGACCCTGTATGTCTCTTTGTTGCTGGCTAGTTTTACTCACCTCTCCAGTGCTGTCACAGGCTGGGTGGACCTCTTGAAGTTCACCTCTGTGGGGTGGCAGGCCCGTGCCTCCCATTTTCAGTCGGTTCAGCCCAGGCATATGGGCACAGATCCTGGTAAGAGAGAGTAAATCCTCCAGTCAGTCCAGTGTGAGTTGGTCCCTTTGGGGAAACTGTTAAAAGTCACACGAAGTGCAAGAAAGGGAAAAACAAACTATGCCCTGAAAGTCTAACTTGTAATCACTCCTGGAAACATACAGAAGTTTCAGGGGAGCAGTTCTGAAGGGCCACTCTGCCATCTCTCCATGAACAGGAGGATAGGAGCAGCCTGGTCCTTACACAAAGCCTGGCTCTGAGGCTCTGTTCTAGAAGCCTGCTTTCTCACCTAAGAGACTGCTTTCTGATCTGAGCTCTTCCTTTCAGTGGCTCTGTGTCTTGTCCAAGCTACAGTGCAAAAAATTAATTTGCACTTAGGAGTTTTAATGTAATTTAGTAAGACAGGATATTTACTTTCAAAACATGTCAAGTTTGATACTTTATATGTATGACTACAATGGCTTGTGACAATCTTTTAGCGTAGTGCTTCTCATGGAGATGTAGGCAATAGATTAAAAAAAATGTTTATGAATTAACATACACAAATTATATCTGCTATAATAAGGCCAGCAGGTTGTTCGTGGCTATGTAATGTGCCACCGAACCATGAAGTCTTATCAAAGGAAACTAAATCCAGTTTACTTCACATAATCACTGAAAGTCACCGTTACACTAAGTAGAACGTCAGTCTGTGTCTGACCTCAAGATCAAGAAGAGATTGGAGAAGACATTGGTCATGGTTTTAGCAAAACAGATACACTGGTGTACTGTAAAGACCCTAGATATCTTATATGGAAGAGAGACTACTAGAAGTGTTTAAAAAAATAATTAATGAGTCCATTTCTCCACATACTGGAACTCTACTGAATAAGGGTTGATTTAGGTATATACAGGTGCTTTGAATCAAGACTTCAAGCAAACTGGGCATAAATGGTGACCCAACACATCTTAAATTACCTGTGGGAAAAGGTAGTACTTAAGTTGGACCTCTGTCTGGAGAAAAAGTTGTTCAGTGGACCCATTTCATTCTCCTGTAATCCCAACATATGGATTACATTCTGATAAGCATGTGCCATGCATACAGTTATGGGAAGGATTTTTCCTGGGGTTTTGGTTGTTTATTTTGCACAAAAGGACACAGTGATTTCTGTGTGTTGGATTTTTACTCTGGAGTATTTGTGATGTTTCTTCTGTGTTTGTAAAAATAGAAAGGAAGCCTTTCCTTAAAATGAAATCTTTCCACTTCTTATTCTAATTAGCCCCTCAGAATCTTCAATACAAAATCCATCAATGTAATTATAGGGCATATTGACTGGACTACAGGACAGAGCACTCTTAAAGATTGGATGGCTGCTACTATTTATGTATATACTATGCATTTTAAATCTGTATCAGATGGAAAAAGTAATGTCTAATATTCAGAAATGTTATATGTAGCTTTTACGTGAAAATTGCCAGAAAATTTCTGTAATTATTATCACTGTTCTCCTTTGTTTTTAATGAGATTTTTTTATATCAGCAAAGATTTACATAGCATGTTCTGATAATGCAAAATACAACATGAAAATGGCAAACTTCTAAGCATGGAGAATGTTACATGCTCTTTGCTAATTAGGAAATTAAAACCAGCTTGCTTCTGTACAAGTTAAATGAAAGAGGCTTCACTAGAAAAAGAATAGACAAACCTGAAGATTAGTTAGCCCAAATTATGAGCCACAGTGGAAAATTTGTTAACTCATCCTTTTTATTTAGAATGAAACAACCAATTATATTGACAGTTACTTTTTCCAGTGATGGTTCTGCATTTGTGGATACATATGTGTATATATACATACATTTCTATAACAGATATATATACAGCTGCAGGATCTATTAGTGCTTTTTTAGGGATAACTTACAGCAGTCCTCCATATTCTGCAATGTAGGCCTTTGTTTTTCTTTTTCCTTCTCTCTATGATTTCTCTCTACGGCTTTCTCTGGATTTTAAAATAGAAACTATGTTGTTCTCCCATAACTGATCTTAACTTTGTTAAGAGAAGGTAAGGGATGGAGATGTAACAGCTGCATGAGTTTTGTTCAGTTGATGTTTATGTGTCTTAGTTTCTGTGAAGCCTCAGCTACAAGCATGATAAACACAGATTTTTCAGGGCAACTAAAAGAGGTCAACCTTGAAATCCATCACTCTCTTAATGCTGCTGTTTGTGCTGTTCTGAATGATAACTGGGATAAGCAAGACTGTATAGAGTATACCGAAGAAATGAAGGTTTCAGGACAGACCTCCCCATAGCAGTCAGGGTGTTTCAGCTTTCTTTGAGTAAGGATGTATTTTTGTTCAGTTTAGCACATCAACAATCCCAGTTTTCCCAATAGTTGCCTATACATTTTACATGACAATAAAGGCTGACCTGTAGGAAATATTTTTAAAATAAATTAGTATATCATCTTCTCTATGAAATAACTGAATTTGTATCTGGATGTCATTTATGACAGATGAAGCAGGGTTATAAAGGTTTATGTAGCCTAGTCTGTATTTAATTGTTTTAAAAATATGTGAGTTAAACTCTAGATATAATTATTTGTAAAATATGCATTCTGTACACCTGCATTCAGACCGATTTCCACAACTATTCTTGTCTCAGCTTTGTTCTTGTACCCTTGTGAGTAAGGAATCTGAAGTTTAACACGGGTAAGATCCAATATTAGCAAGCATTTTATATCCTCTTCATCCTGAATTTCATGTAACACTTTATATAGATTAGTTATTTAATGTGACTGAGTTACCTGGGGTATATTCCCTGTATTAATGCAGCATTTGGGAAGCATTGTACAAGGGACTGCCAGGAAAGGGCAGCTCTGTGACTCCTGTTCCTTGGACTCCATCACTACCATCATGTGAAGAGCAGATGGCAATGATTAAGGGCAGTGAAGAACTTCAGTTTATGGCAGCTTTATGAAACCTTCCCACTGCTGACCCAGTGTGAAAGGATGGGAACAAAGAGCAGGATATGACACTGCAATTCCATTCATTCCATTTACATTGTCATGAAACCTGAAAAGAACTTGTGATTAACATTTCAGAGCAGGAAGGTACACTTTCCAGCCCTTCACTGAATCTTTCAGTGACTGATGATGAAACTTTTTAACGTTTTGTCTTTCCATTGATAAATATGTGCTGAATAAGTAGTATGAGTAGTTGTAGCTCATTTTGTAAAACAGACTTGGATGTTTCTCACCTCTAGATGTTCGTCTTGGGATGGTTTTTGTAGCATCGTAGCGTAATTGACCCTTGTTGATACTAGTTTGAAAGGCTGGAGGTTATTTCCAAGCCATCACTAGAAAAATCTATTTCCTTCCTTCCCAAGTCATTTGTTAATATTTTAAATTCCTCTTTTCCTTACATAACTTTGCTTTTAGATTTCATATACTCAGATGATCTTATCTGAAGCCTGTCAATGGAATATGTATTGTTTTGAAATTCACTGTGGAGTTTTTTTCCTCTACATAAGCCTTATTTTTCACACTGACTCACAGCTGTGGAATGTTAGATTTCTAGACCCTTTGTTCCCAGTGTGCATTGTTCATGATCATGGTTTTTTTTAAAAAAAAAGGGGGGGAAAAAAGAAAGCTTCATTTTTAAAATGTCAGCTAACAAATATATGGAGCAGTGAATAACGTATTGTGGTTTTGTTTTGCTTTTTTTTCTCTATTTAATCAACCAAACAATAAGTATTGTTTTCTATGTATGATAAATGTATCCTGCAAATAAATTCATTGTTTGATGGTAGTGTGCTTAAATCTGTTTTTAAAAATAAGGTAGAGTGACATAATCCCTTATTTGTGGCAATTACCATATTCTCTCATACATTCTCGTTCTCTTCATTTGTGATTCATATTCCCTCTCTGGGTACTGACAAGGCACCCCAAGGTACACCATCCTTTTCAGTATCTGACCACCTCCTAAAATTAATAATAACTATCACTTTACTTTCCCTTAATTACCAGCTTATCACAGTAAGAGTTGAAATATTTGACACAGGATGCCATAGTCAAGGTAAGTGAAATCACTCCTCTGGCCAGTCCTATGTGAAAGACTTAAAATGTCAGATCTTCAGATGACATGAAGGTGATGTTATGTATCACAACCTTTGATTTGTATATACAAGCCAGAACTGGGCACATATCCTGGCTAGTTGTGAACAAGTTCCTTTCGGTATCCAGGTGTATCTGGGGCTGGGAGAGCACAGTGTAACCAGGTAGTTCAGCTTTATTGACAATGGGGTGTTACTGATCTGTTTCTTCAGGAAGTTCATCTACAGTCAGCCAGGTTATTTGTACTGAGAACAGAATTGTCCTTTGTTGCTTACTGGACAAGCTGTTACTTTATACAAGCAGAACTGTTTCAGCAATCGTGGCTTTGTTCCCAGATAAAAGACTACCATGAGGAATTGGCACAAAGCACAGATTGGACACATTGGTAGGATTTCCCACATAGGTCCCTGTGCAGTTTTTGCAATTGTCTGAATACTTGCATAAGGGGTTTTTTTGGCAGTTTTTTTTTCTCTTACCTATGTTAAAAGTAGAGACAATAGCATATTTTTTGCTGAAGCATTTAAGCTTCTAAGAGAGTTCTGAGATTTTTCAGTTGATTTTGAAAATAATATCCCTTATTCTGACTATGTATGTTCTGTAGTCTGGAAAAAAATCCATGATATCCTAATGTCATCTTGAGGAATGTTCTCTTAATCACTAATATAGTTACAGGATAAGATTTAAAAAGAAATACTGTATCTATGAGTCTTATTGCTCTTTATAAAGAAAGCTTAATGTAATTCTCCCTCTGATCATACCAGTTTGAACCACCAAGCAGAAGCATTCCTAAACATCTACAGTAGATCTGTATGCATTGAACTCACTTAAACATTTTTTTTAAGAATTTCTGTGACCTTTTGATGTGAACAATTGATGAAATACAATTTAAGGTTTGATTCTAATGTTGTGGTAAGCTAGGAGAATACACAACATAAGCACCAGTCACAGAGATTTCTACTAAAATTGTCCCTTTTTTTAACTCAGAGGGATGTGGGTCTAGTGTTTACTTTCATACTTTTAAGGCTCTAGTGTTGTTGAAATAGAATTGGATGTTCTTACCAATTATGTGTCATATTCTCTACGTTTATGATTAATTCTGCCTCTTTTAGTTCTGTCCAAATATATTAGTGGCTGAATACTACTTAACCACCACTTCTGAAAGTCTTGAAAACACATGGTTGTACATCCTTTTTCATTTCCCCTCAAAGGAATCTTTCAAAACAAAAAGAAATACTTGTTTCTCTCCTTTTTTTTTTGTTATTAAATGTCATCTTTTTTACTTGCTATTGCATTGCAAAATTCCTATCTTTTTTCCTTTTCATAGCTCTGTGAGGATCTCTATTAAAATATCACCAGATAATTTTTTATAGTGTGAGTTTCTCCAAGCCAGCTGAATTTGATTCAGTTACCCACGCAGGCATCTGGTGTGGTCTGAGATATCCTAAGGTGTTCTTAGGGTAATAACCTGACTTGAAAAAACATTTTGAAACTCATCCCCCACTTGTCTCCCTTTGTCTCCTGGTAGATAAGTCTTAGGGTTTCTGAGACCTACACATGGGGCTGGCAGATGTGGGTGAGGCCTTACTGGAGATCAAAGACTTTCTGGACCAGCAGCTGGATACTTGGAAGGACACCTGAGGGCATTTTGTATCACACCAGATGCTTATATGTGAGTAACAAATCAAGCCACGCTGACTCCTTTTCTTTCCTTGCTTTTTTTTTTCTTTTTGACTTGTGAATTACAGTAGAATATGAGGCTTTTTGAGTGAATTTATTTCACATAAAAATACATCTAAGCTTTTCTTCTTATGCGTGACAGCGTGATACAGGCTGTTCTATAAAAGGCTAGCAGAATTCGTGCATTCTCCTCCTGCTCTGGACCTTAGGCCTGGAAGCAGCAGAAATTGGTATTGCTGCCTTTCCTACAGAAAGAAAAAGGAAGGCTTATAGGGAAAATTCCATCTGTCTCTAACTGTGGAGGCACCAGGTGGAGACAAGGCTTTGTGAGGGGACTGTGATCATCTTGGCCAACTGCCACGATTGTGTATTTGACTTTTTTTTCTTGCAGGAGAAAAGAAATGGTGAGACTTACAGTTAGGAATGGGATAAAATCAGGGAAGGAGTGTGATAGGGAGAGGTGGTTTGTTCATTTACAGAATCATTAGTAACTCCACAGTAAGCATTTTTACTACTTTTTTTTTTTTTCCCCTGAAGCATTTAAAGCATTTACAGAGCTGACTTGCAACTAGAACTAACAAACTTCCTTCACTGGTAGAAACACCCCATTTAGTAAGATCAGAAAGGCATTAAAAAGCCTGTCCTAGAAAGCAGTTCAGGGTGTTTAGAACTCAGAGTTGTATCCCTCTCCCTTTTTGAAGACCAGGACCAACCTGACTTTCAGTTAGTCTGGATACAAAGTCAGAACTTTTCTCCTCTTGCTTCCATATTCCCCCTTCAGCATGAATTCACCTTACAGATGCAAATATTAAGGAAAATTAATCAATCCATTTTTATAATGTTTTGCCCCTTGGCTTTGTTTTCATTCCTGCAGCAATTTGAATAACTAGCAGAAACTTGGCCAAACCACCTGTATCTCTATCATCGCTGCGAAATCAACAAAGACAGATTACGAACGTGCATTATAAACCACAAATTCCTGGGTACTTACCACTGCTTATACCAACAAACGTGGGGGTTTTTCCCTTCACTGCCACTGTTTACTGCTCTTTATTAAATGATTGAATTTATTCCTGGAAATGTTCTTTGAGGCACTTTGAATGCTCAGTGTGTTGCAATGCTGAAGGAAAAAAATAGGCAAACCAAAACTTGCATAGTATGCTTTTTACAACCAAAATTCACTGTTTCATTTACTAAACCAGTGCAGATAAGATTATTTTGTCATATATGAAGGCTCTGGTTATTTTTCCAGCATTTATATTCAAAGTTACTCATAAGGAGAGCACTTTGGTAATTAACCTAACTGACCTCTGCAATTAAATGTAGCTGAATGAGAAGTTAAAACAGAGGTTAAAATATTACTGTCATAGTTGTGAAAACTTTAGCATATTATCAAATGATAGTTTTTCATAAACATGCAGAAACCTATTGTTCACGTGAGACCAGGAACGGCACTTTTTTTTTAACCTTTTTTTTATCTTGACATGAAAATACCTGAAGCAATTCTGAAGAGAACACCTTGGCTTTCACGTACAGAGTTACTAAGAGGGGTTCACTTTTAGCATGTGCAAATGATAGTGTAAAAATTAAACTGTATCATTTAACAAAGAGATTCTAAATGTGATATGAAACATCATGAATCACTCTGTTCTCATATATATGATTCTCCAGTTTGTTTCTTGTGCTCTATACTAAGTCAAATGCAAGTGCAATGCAGTTATTTGCATGAATTTTTATAGCTGTACAATGTACCTGAAGACATTAAGGTTGCAGCAAACCAAAGAATCCAGGTTTGGCGAACTTGTTCATCAAAATAACATGGGGAAAAAATCTAGATAGCAAATGTAGCTGATTAAGGAGTCATGAAACCAAACCTGTCATAGTCTAATGAAAAATAGAAAAAATAATCCAGAAAATGAATGGTCATGCAGGTTTAAAAAATATTTTTTTTCTTATTAATTAAAACTAAGTAAATAAATTCGGGGGGGGGGGAAATGTTCCCCTTAAATGAAGGACTTTTCTAGATCAAAAAGGTGATTTGAAAGGCAAAATAAACCTCTCTTCTGCCATGGGTTTGTGTATACACACAGATGTTAATTTGGTAAGCATTTGGTTAACTTCCTCTGTCCTGCATTAGCATCAGCTTAGATAAAAATAATAACTGTTGGTGGCCTTAGAAAGCTGTGAAACATAGAGGCCATAGCTGCAGTGAAGGACAGAGAGGGCAGTGGCACTGTCAGATCCATAAATCAGAACTTACAGTGAGGAAAAATGGTTCAGCAGCTCTGTATGGGCTTGGGATGTGAGACCACCCAGTGGGACGAGATCCATCCCACTGTGCTGCTCCTTCCCTGTGTGACCTGCAGCAGCCTGGGCCAGCCTCAGAAAGGGACCTGCAGTCCTAAGAGGAACTTAGACCAGTGGACCTGACTAAGCTGCACCATTAGGACCTTGCTTAACCTGAGGTCAACAGGCTTCCAAAACTAGCTCAGACTTTTAGTCAAAATAGCCCTGAAGTCTTCTGCACATGCCCAGCCCTGCTGCAGCAGAGAAGCTCACACACAGCATCCAGCCTGGGGTCTGGCAGTGATGTGTGCGCTTCCTCCTGCCCGGGAGGCTTAGTTAAGCACCTGGTCTCAGTGTGGAATTTTTAAATCCAGCACCCCACAGAATGCAGCAGGGGTTAGTTTTGTCTTTGAAAATGCTGTGTGCAGGGGTGGGAGCAGGATACAGCAGATGGGAAACAGCCTGGATACAATCCAGTGTCTGTTTAGTGAACCACTAAACAGACAGTTCATGTAAACTATAGGTGAGATCGAGGTCTTGACCAGGACCTACTTAAAATCTCCAGGACAGAGCCACAAAGTTTCCAAGAATGTTTTAAATTGTGTCTTGGTTGTTGGGCCTTTTTAGTCCAGGGCCATTAATAGCATGCAGCAGTCTGTGTGGGGATGCGTCCTCTGCAGATGTGTACAAACCACGTAAGAATGAGGGGGTTTCTTGCTGGAGAGGGACGTTAAAGAGATGCTGTCAATTTTAAGCTTTGGGGGAAAAAAACTACAGTTATTTTAAAGAATAAAAGTGCTTTAATATTTGAATAGCTATTCTGCTTTTCTACAGTATTTGCTGAGGAACCTTTGCAATGTTTAAAAAAACTTTAACTTTCTTCAAAGTCTACGAAGTGTGCAGCTTTGGCAGTGGAAGCTTATGAACAAAGGAGCTTTGAAATGGGCTGTCTCCTCTTCAACTGCTCCAAATGTTTGACATTACTGTATCAGTTTGGTGCTGATAAAAGCTTGCTGTTGTCTAGCCATAAGGAAAGTCATCTGTCTTAAAAACAGCTTAAATTGTTAGTAAGTTGGGCATCTGAAATCAGAAATTTCTGCTGGTGCATCCCAGGCTTTGGAATGCTGTCCTATGAAATCTAACACTGCAGCCAGACATTAGACCTGATACCAGAAAATTGCAGGTCCAAATTAAATGGAGTCCATGAAGTAAACTCTGAATATGATACGCACATGAAAACAGAGCCAAATTACTCATGAGTAATAAGGCTGTTACCAATATGAAAATATAAAGGACCACTTTCTTCCGTCCTCATTCACCACGAACATGACCTGGCTACA
>JAWWLV010000001.1:103432231-103447986 GCA_035041135.1 Platyrinchus mystaceus
TTTCTTTGGTCCATAGCATGCTAATGAATAAAAAGCTTTGCATGAATAAACACTGGTTTGTGGCCAATCACCTTACACAAAAGGTCTTTATTCACGGACACCACATGCCTCTAAAGAATGTTTTAATACATGTCCTAAAAATTTTAAGTATAGGTCTGAATCATTCCCAGTTTTAAAACATTTTAGTCTAGTAACAGAATATCTCTTCTTATATATGAATATGTCACTAGGATCACTAAAACATGATGATGAACAATTTGTAGATGCTAAGTATCTGGAATTATCAATCTCTTCTTATTTTTTAAAGTAACAATTACGATAAGAGATAGAAAAGTGAACTGTAATGCTTAAAAGTACTAATGATAAAGATAGTGATTTAGAAATCAGCTTATCTAGGACAGGCTTAGAAATAAGTCAAATGTATGCTTAAAGACAGGCATTCTCAATTAGATGTGTGGTTTCAAATGGTCCCTTTCCATCTCCCACACTTGCACATCTCTGCTGTAGTTGTAAATAATTATGTTCTTACCTACAGAACTGTCCTCGAGCCTTTTCTCTGTCTTTCTGCCAAGGTCAAGAAAGAAGATTGCAAAGCCAGTTAGAAATAAATCTTCCCTGTCATGGCTGACCATCACATTCATTCATAGAAGGGGGACCTTCCACAAGTGACAAGACACAGGGAAATGGCTTAAGCTGAGAGAGGGCAGGTTTAGATTACGTAGTAGGAAGGAATTATTTACTGTTAGGGTGGTAAGACGCTGGAACAGGTTGCCTGGAGAAGCTGTGGATGCCCCATCCCTGGAAGTGTTCAAGGCCAGGTTGGATGGAGCTTTGAGCAACCTGGTCTAGTGGGAGGTGTCCCTGCCCATGGCAGGGGGGTTGGAACGAGATGATCTTTAAGGTCCTTTCCAACCTGAACTATTCTAGGATCCTGTGATTACCAGTTTGACATTGAATTCACAACCTGTATTTCTTCTACCTCCTGCCTTTCCCTGCACCTCTCCCACCTCCCCACCTTGACTTCACCTTCTCACTAACAAATGCAGAACCACATTGTAGATTTATTAATATCTGCCTGCCTTTGTTTTGTCAGTAAATGCAAGTTTTTTAAATGAAAAAGTGAGAATTTCTCAGCAAGCTATTCCTATGCAGCCAGGAGGAAGGAAAGGAGGTGGAAGACATCTGTGTGTCTTACTCTTGATTTAGCTGGGGACTTAATTAGCAAATATATATGTCAAACTTTCTGGGTTTTTTCCATGTCTTTAAAAGAAATTACTGTGATGATATGATTGACAAGGACTGCTTATAGAATTATGACTCCCTACCTAATTATGTTCAGTTTGCCAGCCGTGGCAACTATTTGAAAGGCTGCACTTCTGGCCAGGGATTATTAGCAGCTTATATATACCAGGTTACATACTTTCATACAATCTATTGCTTAATGCATTATCTCCCTTGAGGGCATTAGAGATGTTAGGGAAAAACCTGGATTCACATTGAAGGATAATTTGATTTATGAAGAAAAAGGTTTTTACAGAGAATAAGCATTACATGCATCATATAAAGATGAGGCCAAGATTCTGGAAAGTGACCACTGAATCTGGGCACATTTTTAATATTCCCAATCTAAAGGATTTATTTTTCCAATGCAACAGAGCAGAAAATCAAGTCCTTTAAAAAGAGCCAATTTGCACACCAGAACCATTGCTTACCACACACTAACATTTGTGTTTATATCTGTGGCTGTGATTTACTTCCCACTGACATAAAAAATAAAAAGGTTGGAAAAACTGAAGAGAGTTGTTAGTAAGGGCACTAACCATATTATTACATCCAATCATACTTGGTTTCTGGACAGCTGAAATAATAGCAGCCTGGTTTAGTGCCTTTGAACCAGTTTCTACTGGGTGATGGCACTTCACAGTAAAGTCTGCAATACATCTGTCATCAAAATTGGCAGCACCTTAAATGTGACACTGAGTAAGCACAGCAGGTGCTGAGAAAATCTTCACATCTGCTCAGACGTGGTTTCACTTCTTGGAGAACCAGCAAGATGATGGCCCAAGTCACAGAATATTTCAAACATTTAGAAATTGAACTAAGTTTTACAAGGTCTGAATTAAACTCTTGGCTTAGCCCCTGTGAAACAGGAGCTTTGATGTTTTGATGTTTTGCTGATCCCCTTTATTTTCAGTATCTAGACCATAAATTCTCTGTGTAGGAACTCCCTTCTCTGAGTGCAGTGATGTGAGGATATAACTCAGTTTGGAGAGGGGGACCTCCAGGTACTCCTATAAAGATGGTTTCAGAGTAGTGTGCACTGTTTTCTAGAAAAGAGATACTAGATCTTAAACATGATCTATGTCACACAGTCCAAGCCCCAACAGCAGTATATGCATTAATTCAGTCAAGAATTCAGCAACAATACAGGCAGAGCAAGAAAAAGCAGTTGTAAACAGCAAAAAAATCAGAAACTGGTGGAATGAACATCATACAAAGGACTCGCAGCAGGAGGGGATGCAAATGACTGTATCAAACAGAATAAAGTATGGTTTAGGAAAAGAAAAAGGAAGGAAGAGGCACTGAGAACAGACAGTGCTTCATTCAGAACAGGTTGGGCAAATGACTGTGCAGTTTGAATGGGAAGATGGAGAAAGCTCCACTGATTTCTAAATAACAGGCAAAGATGCCAAGATAAATGACAGAAAACAAAGTGAATTAAGTATCAAAGACCTGTAGACAGAAGCAGGGCTGGAGTAGCATGCAGCAAATGAGAAACCAAGCTAACATAGGGGAAATAATTGGAGGAACATTGAAGAAGGAGGCCTCCAGTCACCAAAGATGTTAAGGGATGATCACAGAAGGGAAAGAAGAGAGAATGGAACTGAGGAGACAGGATCTTCAAAGGGGGAATGGGAAAGATGACTGGGGCCTGAAACTGCAGAAGGAGTGTAAGGATTAAAGAGAGGTCATATAGATAGTCGCTGCTTCTCATTCTTTCAGAGGTATCTCATCTTTTTTGTTGGGTTTTTTGTGTGTGTGTTGTTTTTTTTAATCTCCCTGTCTTCTTAGTCAGGCAGCACTTTTTGTATTTACGGCAGTTGCACGTTGCATTATATGTTCTTAACTTTTGTTGTTTCAAGCGGCTTGCAATATGACCTTAGGGGAGCTTTAAGGTTTTATAGCAGCCTTTTACCTACACACCACCTCTGCTCAGGAAACTTCCAGTTCATTCCTGCCATGACTGAAATGCTGCATGATAGCATCTTTGCAAAGCCTTCAGAAGCAGCACAGGGCCAACATCATCTTATTGCTTCTCAGTTAGCATTTTCTCAAAGTCAGTTTAATCCCACATATTTAGTGCTGTAAGCAAGCAATTTCAGAAAATTAAATTGGAATTTCCCTATGTGTTTATGACATGGCAGTAATGATGGATTTTTATTTGTAGTTAAATATTTTCCTGCGGTGTTTACTAATTAAACATTCAAGGCACACAGGGGAAGTGATAGTGAGCTTGAGTGAAAGCCAGATGAAGGGAGAAAATGTCATTGATTCAGCTGTGCTTTAGAATTGATAAAACCAGTCCAGAGAATGATTTGTGAATAAATGTGTGCATTTCACCAATACACTGGAAGTGGGAACTCCTGCTTTTATGGACAGGAACATTTACGAGACATTGAACTCCTAAACAGTTTATAGATAGAGCTCTGAACAGTTGTGTTCAACAGAAGGATATACTGTAAATGTGTTACTTGAGGCTACCATTCAGACAGGCTGCATATAATCCAGGCAAGGAAATATGCCGTGCATGATGGATGTCATATGAATAGGACTAGTCTGGTAATAACACATGTGCTATCCCTTAAAGCTGAGCTCCATGAATTATTATAAGGGTAGAAATGAGGCTCACTAATAGAAGTAAGCCTAAAGCTAATGCTACTGACAACATGTAATTTTGACTAGAAATATTACCTATGAGCAGAAAACTATGTGCTCTTTCCCATCAAAAACTACCATTTTCATTTTGAAAAAGACATAGGAAAAAATTCAATGTGTTTTTAGCTTTATATTATTCATGAATGAGAAACAAAAACAATAGGAAAATCATAAAATCATAGAGTCATTAAGGATGGAAAAGACCTTTGAGATCAAGTAGTCCAGTAGTCAACCGAGCACCACCACCATGTTCAACATTAAACCATGTCCTCTGGTGCCCTACCCACACATTTTTTGAACATTTCCAGGGATGATGGCTCCAACACTTCTTTGGACAGTGTGTTACAATGCCTTACAACCCTTTCTGTGAAGAAATTTTTCTTAATATCCAATCTAAACCTTCCCTGGCACAACTCAAGGCCATTTCCTCTTGTCCTGTCACTTGTTAGGTGGGAAAAGAGACCAACCCCCACCTCTCTATGCCCTCCTTTCAGATCGTTGTAGAGAGCAATAAGGTCTCCCTTGAGCCTGTTTTTTCTCCAGACTAAACAACCTCAGCTCCCTCAGTTGCTCCTCATCAGATCTGTGCTCCAGCCCCTTCACCAGCTCTGTTTCCCTTCTCTGGAGTCACTCCAGCACCTCAAATAAATCTAATTGAAAGTAAAGCCAATTTATTGCCAAGTGGTCAGTAGTCTAAACAATCCTATATGTGTAGTGATAATGGACTTGCTCTCTTGTCAAAAAACTGAAGAAATTTTTAAAAGTCCCTTAAGTTTACCCTGAAAAATCATAATCATGTGTTCTCATAACTAGGAGGGATCCAACAGTAGGAATGCTGACAAGAACATATTTTCAGGGAAGCGGAATACTTAAAGAGTAATGTGCTTACTACTATTTCCTCCAACCATCTTGGCTTCCTCCTGCAACTGTCCTGCAGCTGCTCCTGCTGTGGTCCCAAGGAGCTTGTTCCAGTGCCATGAGAAAGCACTGCAGCAGGTACCGTGTCGGCAGCTCAGACACAGCCGGGAGGCACTCCGACATCATTGCTCGGGTCTGGCTTATGACAGGACAAGCTTTTATCTCTTAGGGTCAGGTCTTTTAACCCAGCTAAATAGTTTCAGTGCAGGACAGTGTGTGGAAAGCAGAGCTCTGTGCTGCTTCTACACTCCTGCAGTGTGCTATCCAGCACTGGCACCACACCAGGTCTGGCTGCACCAAGCCGGTCGCAGCACCAAGGAAAACCGGTCCCATCCACCAGGAGAGCCCTGGGCTCCTTGTGTCAGCGGCTCTCAGTGGCATAGTGTAACCATGTCAGAGTGTAATAACTTCTGTGGAAAAGTGTTCTGAAAGAATGGAGTCAGGCAACAGCATAATTTTGTTCCAAAAATCTGCATGACACAGTGGCTAAAGTTAAGTTTTACAGCTTTTTTATGACATAGTCAAAAGTGGCTGTCATGCACAAAATGTATCTTGTCTTTTCCTGAAATATTTTATTGCAAAATCTGTTATTCAGCATTTTTTGGTCAAAAAATTAATTCATATGCTTTCTCATTAGCTCTCGCACACCTCCTAAGCAAACAGTAAAAGTTAAAGGCTGGCAGTTTAGTATTGTTTACTGTTACATGGGGCTGTGTCAGTTGGAGTACGTGATGAAGAGAAATACAATACACTTGAAAAGGGGACTCAAGAAGAAAATGTAATCTGAGAGTTTCATTTCAGCATTCTCAAATGTCTTTTTGAGTCAATGTCTTTTGGCACTGGCAAGACACAAATTCGAGCTCTTCTGGCACAATGAGACACAGTATCATTGGTTACCACAGATGTAGCCCTTGAAAACTGGGCAAAACAGAAAAAGAAATCTGGAAGTAGTGAGCACTCAGAACACAGCAGCTTGAATTCATCAGAGTACAAACACAATGCCATCATATCACTGCCTGGATCAGAAGAGAAACCTAACCATGATTTCTAGTACCCTGCAGGTACGACAATACATTCCTTTCTTCTTACAACTTAACCCCTGCATAGTAACAATCCCCAAAAAACAGTGAAAGCATAGGAGCCAGACCAAACTAAATTAACCACCACTTGCTTTAGGTCATAAAAGCAATCTTTCAATCAAGTTTTAATTGAAAAATTAAAATGTTTCCACACCAGAAGTTCTAATGACACTGTCTATTCACTGACATTTTTAATTTTGCATGTCACACTAGTAAAGTTGGGATTGGGAAATGACAGGAAATAAAATAGCTACTTGGGGTTTTTTTTCCGGATTTATACACTCACAGAAGTAAGACCCTGAATTAATAAACTTTAAAATAAAGAAAATACAGTTGCACACTATTGCATAAGATATTTTAAGTCCTTATAGTAGAGAACCTTGTATGAATAGCCTTCCTTTATGTAGCTGAACAATCTTACACCTTTGCTTACTGAAGCAACCAGCATCTTCAATGCCTATGCTTTGACACGCTTTGACAAAAACTAGAGGTTTTTTCTTCTAATTTTGTCCAAACAGAGGAAATTAAAGAGGATATAAATTTTGAATAAGAAATTCTTTTGCTCTGCCTCTTTTTCAAAAAGTCTGTATTTCTCTCACCATTTTCGGCCTAAAAGTCAAAATAGATACAGTACTCTAAATCCTGCCTTTGAAAATTATACTCAGGTGTTACCAGTTCAACATAGCTGCAGGTACTATTGGAAATCCCCTTAAAAATTTGAAAATCTTCCCTGTCAAGATTTTCACCTCTCACCTGTTTGAAGAAAACCTTCCAGAATTCTGATGCTGGGAAGAAAAATAACACCTACATTTGAACTTTGCATATGGTAAGTATTCCTATCTGATTACTTTTCTGATTTTCTTGTATTCTAGGGTAATGGTGCTGGCAATAATAATTGTTATATAAGTATTGCATCCAAAACCTCCAAGCAAACTACTTGTTATCTTTTGAACAACTGCTTGATCACTGACAATAGCTATACATACCATTTTCTGTTCATCAGAAGTTCTTTTAGTTTAAAATTAACAGAGTAAAGAAGAAAACCTAAAAAAAACCCCCAAACCAACAATAAAACAAAAAACCCCACAAAAATCAAAACAACCAATGGTTAAATAACTGGAGAATATATTAAAAACTGTGTAAGGAATTATTCAGATAATATAAGGCAAGTAATAAAGACTAACTATGGAAAATTTATTTAGAACATCATATGCATTGTTCACAAGAGAAATCTATAGCTACCTGTTGAATTTGTATTTTTTAAAATGCCACAGCTGGAACAGTTTCTTTCCTCATGAGTTTACAAACTAGTAGAGAAAGAAAGTACTGTTACCACCACGCTTCAGGTGGAATAATCATTAGCAGTTTAAGAATTAAAATACTGATCTCCTGACTCCTAACCTACTGCTCTAGTTAGAAGACATTTCTTTCTCTCAAAGTATCAGCTGAGACATTTTAGTAAAGACTGAGCTGGTACCAGTGAGGACTAAATACCACAATCATTATATGATATTTGGCAGACTTCTGGTTGCAAGGACACATAAGTTTTCTGATATTTACAACAAGCTGTTTCAGGCTGAAAATTTTTATGTCACTTCCAAAAGTTGCTTTGCTGTAATTAGTGCCAACTATTATTTTATTGAGTTCTGGTGAAGTTTCGGTAACAGACTGCAATACATTAATATCTTACCTTATCAACAGGGTTAGTATTTTTATGTATTTTATTTGGAGGATTAGCTACATTTTTGACTGTTTCTCTAAATTTGGTTTATTCATTGTAGTTCTAACTGTGAAATTACTTTGGTGAGCTATAGATCAATCACTTTGGATTATATTCTTGACTCTACATTTTGATTTAATTACCTTGCATTTAAAAAACATACAAATTTATAATAGATGTTACCTGACAACTTCTTAGAGGAACTGGCTGT
Source organism: Platyrinchus mystaceus (assembly GCA_035041135.1). NCBI lineage: Eukaryota > Metazoa > Chordata > Aves > Passeriformes > Tyrannidae > Platyrinchus > Platyrinchus mystaceus. Next base: position 103,440,096 of record JAWWLV010000001.1, read on the forward strand.
AAATAACCATGAAGTCTTTCACAGATCCTTTCAACTTTTTTGTGTGATGCCTTCAATGAACTCAAAGATGGTCTGACAGGCAATAAAATGAGATCATGGCCTGCTGGGTTGATCAGTATTGTCTTACTGTATTGTTTTTTCCCTTGGAAAACTCATCTCTTTTTCCTAAGCACATGCTGTTTCTTATTTACAATAGAAAATGGAGAAGTTTGTGCAAAAGTTTCTGCTAAGAAGAAAACTTTAAAAAATTAATCATGGCTTTAGCTCCCCACATGGAAACTCTTATTTCATGTTGAGAATATCTCTGACTAGAAGGAAAATAATTTAACTTGTGCAAAGCACTCCACTGATGTGGAGTTCACCTGAAGTGTTCATAGCAAACAGATAGAAGCAGAACATGTTTTATTTGCTCTGGTTTAGACTGCAGAGTGAAATGAATCACATCTTAAAACTGGCTTGCTGCTGGTTCTGAGTGCAGTCAAGACAACCAGATCAAATGCAGGCTTCTGGATTGTAGACAGCTGAGGTTAGATGAGATGAGCTTTGTGCACAGGCCTCACAGGAGAGCCTGATGTGAAACAGCTGCTCTGCACTGACACCTTGGCCTATTCAGACAGGCACCTCTATTTAATCTGGAAATCCCTTTGAGGAAGAGACCGTTTTCTGACTTAGAATTTGGATTGCACTTGCAATCAAAAGGTTCTCTCGTGACAGGCAAGATGGTAATACCAATGTCTCATAATAAAAAAGCTGACCCCATGAACATAAACCACTACCCCTTATAGAGTTATGATGACATGTTTATAGATTAATGGTAACTAGAATGATCTATTAGCACATATTTAAGCATTTTGTTCATTCTCCTTGGTTTTATATTTTGAATGAAGTTACGTACAATTCTGCCTGGAAAGTCAAATGACCATGTAACAAACAGTATTGGTCTAACCTTGTCTGCAGTGCACCAGATAAATACTGAAATTCTGGCTCCCTCGAAGTCAGTAGTAATTCTGTCTTTGGTGGCAACAAAATTTCATGTAAGAAGTGCTTAATCCAGTATATAATACAGATATGAGAATAAAATTCACATTATCATCTACCAGCATTTCTCACAAAGTGCAGACTGAGGCATCGTCACTCAAAAGGGAATTAGAAAAAGTAACTAAAAGGAACAATTTTATGAGAAACAATATTGTTAAGCATGCATACAAAGTAAGGTACGTATTACTGATTCCTAGTTTAGATAAAACATCTTTTCCATTGTCTTTTTTTGACACTGCCTTTGTTTTGCTCATTTGTTTCATTGCCTCCTCATGCTGCCTGGATGAATTAATCTGTCTAATTTTAATCAATTTAACATCTATGCTTCTCTGTACAGGGTTTATCTCCCTCCATAAAAACATTTTGATCAGAAAGAATATTATTTCTGTCATGTTATGAGAGGCCAAGGTTACAAATTATCAAGCCATGTATATTTTTCCCTAATGTAAAAGTTTTACAAGGCATAAAAAGATATTCTCTCTCCCTGACCAGGTCGTTTTGGGTTTTTTTCTTAAGATTTCATTGTCCTGATTAAATTTTTACATTATTTCAACTGTAGCTGCTAATGTTGGTCAAAAGAAAGGAGAATGGGGTCCACTGGATACAGAATGCTGTGATAAAAAATAGGGGATTTACCTGTTCAGTGTGTTTTTTGATATCTAGGGTTAACATCTCCCTGCAGTCATCTGCATAACATGGGAAATTATAATCAATAGACAAGATGTTGTGACTTGACTGGACTGGGGGAAACATGCTTTACTGGTTTTGTGACTGTAATTATTAGGAAATAGAGACAAAATAGAGGAACAAAAAATAAACAAACAAAACCAGCTGGCGGTAATAAAAAAACTATTCTATTGTATTGCTGATGGAAACAAGGAGAGGGTTATCCTGAAGTCCCAACCATATTGCACATAGTCAACCCCCAGCACTGGCTTTCTGACTTCACTAAGCTTGCCATCGTTCTGCTTCATGTGCAGGGAAACAAAGCATCAGGATCCAATGTTTTCTGTTATGTTCTTTTTGACTGTGAACCACAGGTCCTGTCCTGTAGCTGGGCCTGTAAGTCACCACTTGGGAGTGGTTAAGATATTCTAACAAGCTGATGCAGCTATCAGACCTAACTTCTACAGCTTAGGTCATAAAGGAAGACTAGCACTAGCAGGCCCTATCGGTGTCTGAGGATGTATATCCAGACTATGTTACAGACATGATAAAGAAGGTGGACAAACCAGGAAAGTCCTTTGGTTGCTATCCAAGATCATGATCATGTGATGTGGTACTGGGAATCACCTGATAAGCTGTCCAAAGGATCAGATGATGACTGGGGATGAAGAAGGAGTGGGGGAGGTCATCTGATATAAAGGTTCCTCAGGGGCTATTTTCAAACACCAAATGAGACTGTTTATAGGATCTGATTGTTCTGAGAGATGACACAGATGTTGAGGAAAAGCTTGATCCCATTTTGGTGCATCATATGATGAGTTCACAGGCAAGACTGTGGTTGGGGTGGAAAAGCAGTGTTCATCTAGTCTTGATGCTCACTGGGATTCTGGGGAATTCTGTGAAGTGGTCAAACATTTATACAGAAACACAGAAAGAAACTCTGTCAGGCCTGTGGCATTTTGGCAGTTAGGAAAAAACCCTAAAGCTGCCATTATGTGCAGGTGAGAGGTACAACCCTAAAGGCTAAGCTATAGAGAGTGCTGGTGGGGAGATAAGGAATGGTCTGTCAGTGGTTTCCGTGGCTACTTCTCCATACAAACTAACAAAATAATTTGTTAGTTTCTGTCAAGACTGAAACCTGATTAGTGAGTGTACTAACACAAGTAAGGTGTCCCTGAAGGTATGCAGGATAACCAGGATCCTGGGATGACTGGACTTGAGGTCTCACCTCCGTGGTAAATAACCTCTGACCAAAAGAAACAGACCGGAGTCTATTTGGACCAAAGGAAATCCCAAGGGTTCCAAAGCAGCACTCTGGCTGAAATACAGCAGAGGGCTTTCAAAAAGCAGAGAGTATAATAGGTGCTATAATTTATGGTAGCACTTATTTAAGTAATTAACTCTTATCTGAGTTCACTAAAACTTCCTGAAATTGTTCTCTTGTTCTGTGAGAAGTGTCTTACATCCTATGATATAATTTGACTCTCCAGGGTCTTTCTTTGCAGAACTTAGGGAAAAAAAAAAAGAGGTCTTTATTCATCTTGTAATCTACCTGAATGTTTCCATGTTCAACTCAATATGCTTGTTTTAAAAGTTAGAGATTTTTTTTTTTATGATTTCCAGTAAGATGTAAGCTCCACACTGCCTAAATTTAATTTGAAACAGACAGTTGGCTATCTTTTTGGGTTTTTTAACCTCCAGAGCTATGCCCCAGCAAGCCTATATATTAGATTGCGAGCATCCAAGAAGGAGGAAATAAATTGTATTTGTTTTAGTAAACAGTAACATGCTCAGGCACAAAAGCAGAAATAAGAACTAAAGAAGTAAATTCATTAGAATGCTCAGTTCTACTTTTCTTATCTGTATTAAACAGATGTTCACCTCTAGAAAACATGAATTTGTCTTATATAATAAGATAATGCTGTTTTCCAAAGTGGTGAATTTCATGGTTGCACATATTTGTGGTATCACATTGTTACCTCACATAATTTCTAAAACAACCATTAACTTACAAAACTCTTTCCTGTGCACACTACTTTTCTAAAATGAAGTACTATCTTCCCTCTCCTACTCCTCAAAATTTACCATGACTTCTATCAATTATTAACAAATACTAAAGGACTAGAGTTGTGTTTAAAAAATTGAAATTCCTAGGGAAAAAACTGACCCAGTAAGATTCATAAACAGTGAAGATGAAAGCACAATCGGGGGTTTGCATTGAACTCTAACCCTTTTTTGTTTGCAGCCCCTGCTTTTCACATTTTGGTACTATCTTCTAGCAGGCACTTCAGCATGGGGTTACATGTTTGCACATGTTATTCTGCTTATTTAATTGTAATGCATTAATGTTTACAATACTTTAAATATACAGAACCAGGTATGGGGAGAGAACCTGTATGTGTATATTTTAAATAGTTATGTTTGATTTCAAGGTTTCAATTAGCATTATGAGATGGCCACGTTATTCACAAGGGATAGAGCCATGAGATATGCAAGTATTCCTAAACAGGGGCTGACACAACCTTTGTGGACTCCTGTCTTAAATGTGTCATTACTTTAGAAACTTTTTTAGCCATTCAGGAAAAAAAGTCTACTATTGTTAAGTGACCCTAGTGCACTCTAAGCAGGATTCAGAAGGACCTGAAGTGAATGAACTTCTGAACAGGCCATAAAACATGAGGAAAAAAATCTTTTTTTTTTTTTAATATTTCTTGGCTGTCTATGAGAAGTTTATTTTAACTTTAGTTCCCAAGGTGAACTCTGGACTGTGGCAGTTGTAAGTGAAATATTTTCAGACCAGTGAACACACGTGGATATAGTCAGAGAAGGTGAACTGGGAGCTTGTGGTTAGAAATGCTATTATACTCTGCTTAAAAAACTCTTGAGACTTGAAACACTTGGTATTTCAGCCTGCCATGGTCCTGTACAAAGAACAGAGGTTATGCAGACTAAAACATACATCTATTGCATACTGTGCAAGGCCTCTGTCCCAACTATTTTGCAGTGCAAGATTGTTTCCATCAGCCAGTGTCTTTTATCTAATCTGTCCAATCTACCTGCAGAGGGTAGGGTTTCTGCCCTCGATTTTCAGCACAGAGCTTTCCACAACCCAGAAAGGATCGATGCCTCAATCTTTTTTTCCCTATTGAACCCCTTTTTGCAGTCTGCACTGGCTTCAAGGTGTGCACGCAATCTTACACTGAATAAACTGTTTCCATGTAGTCTGTGCTAATCTTAATAACATGAGGTCATCCAAACACCACAGTATTTGTGAAACATGTTTTAATATTCTAGATCTTTTGATCTCATCTCATAAATCAATCCCTTCATCTCCTTAATTATTTTAATTGCTCTTTTTAAAAATTCCTTCAGTGTAATTTTCTAACAGGAAGATTCCCAAAAATATCCCAGGCATGACCTAGTTAAGTATCATGCACAGAGCAGTTATGCCAAAGAAGCGGAAGAGAAAGTCTATTAGTTCCTTCCTCAGCAATGGGATCCTTCACATGGAGGCTTAAATTCTGTGGGATTTGTTATTATGCTTTTCTGTAAAACCATATGTAATTTACGTTCTGCTTTCACTCCTACATGTTGATATTGTGGGTTTCTTCCTCTTGTTGAATGTTTTCCTACAGCTCTACCAAAGTTTCTAAGATGAACTTCTTCTTTTCCACCCTTTATTGAATTTGTTCATGCTGTTTTGCCAGCTTTCCCAATTCCACCTAACCTAATGAACAGCTGCAAAAGCCATTTATGGCTAATAACCATCCTTTAAGTCAAAGTTTAAGAAAGAAAGACTTCATATTTTTCTCTGAAATAATTTATTAGCCTTTTCAGCTCTTCAGTTGAATCCACTACTAATCCATAAAATTCTCATCCATTTAAAAAAGGAAACAGTAAGACCACTGTTCTTTTTTCATCAGCAAATTTAATTAAAAAGATGATGCTCCACCTCTCTTCAAGTGCCAGTCTGAAATGGTCGGCCTTAAGCTGCAAAATTATTGCCAGGAAAAGATTTGCATGACATATTGATGTTTTCCCTGTAAACCCAGCAAAGCTGTTCGTGTGTATGTAAGGGCATAATTTAGCAAGGCACCTGGCACGTATGAACAAATTTGAAGGTACTTAGGTGACAACATCACTATTACCTTCTTCCAATTATTCCACAATGGAAAGATAATGTAATAGGTTGAACTGAACAAAAGGCACTGCTCCCACTGAAGAGAGCAAAAATCAATCCAGAAAGTTCCTTTATGGAATGAAGTAATTGAATCCACTGCAGCCGTCACAAGCAACGGTGAGAGATGTAAGAGATTTTAAAGTGTAGGGAGTTTCCCGGCTGTCTTGTGGCAGCTGCATGTTTAGAAAAAAGAATGGTAGAGAGATCAAAGGCAGCAGCAGAAAACCACTGATTTTTGTTAAAGAAAAAAAAGTCATGGCACTAAGAAAAATAAGATGGAATGGCAACAAGGGTACACAAGCCACCCAAAGAGAACTGTGTAATTCCCTGTAACATCCAGGACTGGATCAAGGATGTTGAATGGGAATCTGCAAAGCCGTATATTTTAGCTAATTAATCATAAAAAAAGAGCCTCTCATGCATGAGCTGCCTCAAATGAACACCAGCTGATGAAAGTGTAGTTACTACAGAACTGCAGATGTCTGTGCTTCCTCTGATGCGTATTCCCAGAGAACATTTTTGCTTTGCTCAGACTGCCTGTGTGGAACTATAGCTGTTCAAAACAAGGATACTGTAAGTTTGCCCGCCAAAACAATCTTATTGCAATTTAATAGAAATAATCATGGTAGCACATTGGATTACACAATAACAATTACTTGTAAATCTCTTAATTTAATTGTGGAATCAAGTGAAAACACTGATGCCATGGCATTGTGCAAACCCGCTCTCAATCCTGCAATAAAATTAAAGGAACTAAGAGCTGGCAAAGCTCATAGGAACTGACAGTCAAACATCTTCTGTACTTGGCACTGGCGAGGCCACACCTCAAGTACTGTGTCCAATTCTGGATCCCTCAATTCAGGGGTCCATGTCTTTTCCCAGGTAACCAGCGACAGGATGAGAGGACACAGTCTTAAGCTGCACCGGGGGAGGTTTAGGTTGGACATCAGGAGGAATTTCTTTACAGAAAGGGTGATTTGACACTGGTATGGGCTGCCTAGGGAGGTGTTGGAGTCACTGTCCCTGCAGGTGTTTATGCCAAGACTGGACATGGCACTCAGTGTCATAGTCTGGTTGACATGGTGGTGTGTTTGGTGGTAGGTCGGACTTGGTGATCTCAGAGGTCGTTTTCAACCTTATTGATTCTGTGACCACTTCTGTAGTTAACTGCTTCTGCATACTATTTTTCTGGGTTTGTGGCTGCACGTGGTTAGTGTAATCTTTGCCTTCAGCACGCTGTTTTACAGTTACCCGTTAGAGAAGAAAAAATTACTTTAAATAAAAGGCCTTACAGAGGCCCTGGTGGTGGTCCCTCTGCAGGGAAGGCCAGCGGGCTCCCCCCGCGCCCACCGCGGGCAGCAGGTGAGATGCCGCAGCCCCGGGCCCGCCGCCACCATCGCTGCCGCCGCCGGCTTCGGTCCGCGGCCTCAGCGCCAGAGCACCACAACGAGACCTCACCGGGCAGTGTGACCAGCATCCCAAGGGCCTCCGCAGGGCATTTTTCGGACGCCGATCCGCCGCTTCCCTCCCGCCGCTCCGCGCCGGTCCCGCCCCGCCGCGCCGGCCCCGCCCCGCCGCCGCTCCCCCCCCGCGGCGCCGCCGCAGCCCCGCGCGCATATAGGGCCGCTCCGCCGCACGGGCCGCGTCGCCGCCGCCGCTCCAGGCATGGCACAGGGCTCTACCTCACTATGGCAGCAGCAGCGCGGCACAGCACCCTGGACTTCCTGCTCGGCGCCACAGGTACCGGCGGTGCAGGAAGGCGGGGAGGGGGGCGCGAACCTTCCCCCCGCGGCGGGGTCTCCCCGCGGCCCCGCCGGGGAAGCGCCGCGTCCTCCCGCCCTGCCGGCCCCGCGCGGGCGCCGCCTTCCCCCGCGGGCCTTTCCCTCGCCCCCGCGGGGCCGGGCGTGCCCGTGGTACCCGCCGCTGTCGCCGCGGGCGGGCGGGGGGCCCGCCGCGGCCTCCTGCCCCGAGCCCGCCGCTCTGGGGGGCAGCCCGGCACGGGGAGGG
>JAWWLV010000001.1:103450965-103477124 GCA_035041135.1 Platyrinchus mystaceus
CGTGCCCTGCCCAGCACAGCTGTGTTCTCAGCAGCATGGCCTCAATGCTCATGACTGCTGCCTGTTCAAGGACAGACGTGTTGGTCACATAATCCGTCCAGTGGATGTTTAGTATTGTACGGAGGCAGAGCTGATGGAAGTGTTCTAAGAGATGCAAGTGGTGGCGGTAAATGACCCATGATTCAGATCCATATAAAAGAGTAGACAAAACAATGGCTCTGTGAACACTGATCTTTGTACTTTTCTTCAGGTGTTTATTACACCAAACTCTTTTATAGAGTTTTACAAAAGCTCTATATGCCTTTGCTAACCTGTTGCCTATCTCTTTAAAGATAGTAAATAACACTAGTTCCAGTGCAAACCCCTGAGGGGACACCACTTGTCACTGATGTCCATTGGGACACTGGGCCATTGATCAGTGCCTCCTGGATGTGACCATCCAACCACTTTCTTATCCACCTAACAGTCCACCCATTGAATCCATCTCTAATTGTGAGGGACCATGTCAAAGGCTTTACAGGAGTCCAGGTAAATGATATCTGTAGCATGTAGGAAGGCAAGACTTTAGGTTATGAAAGCAAGTTTGTACAATAATTTGTTTTATTGCAACACATCTTGAAATAACTGCAACATGGTTATGGTGGCATTTCTTAAGAATCTGCTTGTATGAGTTATATATGGTTGAAATAATTTGTTTCTCAGTGTTCACTTTTAACATAGCAGCTATCTAAAGGCTTCAGTGTTACTGTTGAGCATAAAGACTGAACATGACTATAAAGGGTGGGATAGTATTTCTGAGATGTTTTCTTTGATCTGTTCATTGCTTTGTTCTCTGTTGTGTGTGACTTGTCTTCATCCTCAGTCTTCTGAGGTTCTCTGTGAGTAAAGGAGGGAAGGTGTGTTTGAGGGGCAGTGAAAGGATCTGAAGGGCACAGCTCTGCATGAGGAAGATGGGATTTTTGTCAGGTGTTAATTTATTAGTGTATTAATTATGTGCAACTATTAGCTAGCAACTGCTTGTGCTGCAGAAGATGTAGATTCTGCTGGGTTCCCACTGTCTGACTTACTAGGGATGTGATAAACTCCCTCAATAAGAGCCCTGTTTCCTTCAGACAGTCCAGTTCTTTGGTGACTGTGGTGCATGTCACGTGTATTCTTCAGGATTCCAATGTGTACATGGCAAGGATTTTGAGAGTAACTGTCATAGTAGGCATTTCTTAGTGTTTGCCATCATCACTTCTGTAAGGTGGTTGGAAATACTGAGAGAGGTCAGCAGTGTCAATAAAAATATGGATCTGAGGAGTCAGAGGACAAAACAGGTCCTCTTGCATTGGTTTGAGGTGCGGAGGAACACAACACTGTCTTGGGAATGGGGCTTCATGAGCTGAGTGAGACCATGTACTTCTGCTAAAAGCTGCCAGGTTTTTTCAAACTTAAAAAAAATTATTGAAATGTACTACAAAAATCTATTAGTCCACAGAAGAAAGGCCCTTTTGCCTGTCTATATAACTGTCAGTTAAATATAAGCAAGGCTGAATCTCTGATAGCTGGATAGTGTAGCCTTACTCTTGGTGATGGTCTTCTCAAGAGCTGATTAAATAGAGCTCAGCCCTTTGAGCAGAAGTATCTTATCTGTGACTCTGGAGATAAACGGACAACTTTAGCAAGCAAACAGTACAGTGTTCCCTATTCTAAAATACAGGAAGGCTACTTTAACGCTTATAAAAATGGTCACAAATTGCTGGCCTTCCTTAATTGGGGCATAGAAGGCCTTAGTTGTGTATTTTTCATCAGAAGAGATGAATTTGAGACTCTTCAAGTTACTTATTTTAAGGATTTTATTATGAAAGTATATAGATACTTGATGCCTTATACCTGTACAGGATTGATTTTAGATATACTGTGTTGTGAATCTGCTTGTTCGTGGGAGTGTTTCCATCCATGCATGAATGTGTCATATAAGCTTAGTTTGGGATTATTGTTGGGGGTTATATATAATTCATGATACAGTGTTCTGCCAATGATAATCAGGGCCAGGGTGCAGATGAGTGAGCTGGTGGAGGAGGGCAGTGATGACCTGAGCTGGCAGAGCTGTGGAAACAAATTCATACAAAACTCTTGTATGAATTAGCACACAATGGGAATGCTGAGGGTTGGAGTGTAGGTAAGGCAATCCTTGAATTTTTAAGAAAAGTAAGTTGATGTGTGTGCACATGATCTGTTTTTCCTTAAATTAATGGGTTTTTTTGGAGATAAAAAGAAGGGAGTTACCTTTTGTGGTCTGAGTGTGCTCTGTCAGCAGCTTTGTTCCTGTCTGCAGAGTCCACTGCACAATTTGAATCTGTGTGGGGTAAGAATTTTAATTGTAAGATGTTTTAAGTTACTCTCTTAAATATTCTTTCCGTATTGAAGTTTTTACTTAGGCTTTCAAATTGTTAAATATTTGAACTGCATGCAGTTCAACTAGTATTTTCATTCTTGACTTTGTTTTGATTGGAAGTCTTGATGTTCTTCACAGAGCAGTACCACAGTTTTGTGGTACTTATTTTTGGCTGTGCTGATCTAAATTTTTGGAGGGGAGAAAGACAAGGTTTTTGAGTTTTGCATCCCTTTGAGAAGCCTTGTTAGTTGAGTTTCCTCACTTGAAGGACTAATTAAAAAAATACCTTTCTGAAGGGGTGATTTCCCAGAAAGAGGAGTGTTTAAGAGAACTAGATGATGAGGAGGGATAATATATTGGCTTTTTCTTGTGACCGTCTCTGAAACCTCTACCTGAATTTCTACCTGTGAAAACTCTACATGAGTTCAGCTGCTCATGTGCTTTGAGTTTATCGTGCTGTAGTAAAGACAATTTGGAGTTGGTGCTGTTTGGTTTATTTAGCAGATAATCAGCAGTTCTAGCTGTTGAGTCATGTTTCATCCCATACTAAGCATGGAAATACCAGCGAAAGCAGAAGAGATGGCTGGCATTGAAAAGTTGATGTTTTTCTTGAAGCCTTGCAGAGTTGTTTTTCTAGTAAGTCAATCTTGTGTATGAAGAAGGGCTTAAACTAATACTACATACTTGGAAGTTGCTAAGATTATAAATGAGAAACTTCATCAATAAAATCTTTGAGCACTTAGTTATTTAGTGTGACTTCTAAATTCATATTCTCTGTGATGGGTGCTTTGTTGCCTGAGGTACTAGAAGTGCTGGGGCTTTGTTTTTCTTATGAGGCCGATTCTGCTTTTTTGGCAGGAGCTGACTGCAGTTAGGTTTAAAAACACATTAAGTATATTTGAACATGTTGTGGGGGAATGGCATCTCTGATCCTTGTAGCTAAATTTGACTGGTTCTGTCAAATGTTGAATTGTCTGAAGTGCTGAAACATCTGATTACAGTGATAACATGCAGATGATATGCTTATCTCTTCTCCTTAGTGATTTAGGGTATGCTAGCAAAATTTGCTGACTCCTTGACTGGGATGTGTATGTGAAAACCATGTAAATAAAGATTAAACAAGACTCAAGTAAATGTCTCTGGACTTGCAACCTTGGCTAAAGGTGTGTTTGCAGCTACTTTGCAGCTGCAGTTCAGGAATGGGTCTGTTTTAGTTATGTTCCCTTAGTAGCCTCCCTAAGTGATGTGGGCTCAGCCTGTGTTTTTGGCTGGGCTGTTCTGAGCTGAGCCCTGCAGGTCTCCACAGTCTGACAGGTCTGGACTGAGAACTGGTCTGCTGTGTGTCAGAGCACAAATGGGGCTTGTCAGGAGGTGTTAATACAGGAATTAATAGCTTTCCATTTTTAGCAGTAAGGATTGCTATGAACTCATTCCCTGCTTTGGTTGGTTTCTAGTTTTGAAGATTAAAATGCTTCATGACTGGAACTCTGAAAATATAATTATCTGATTCTCCAACATGATGTCCAATCTCAGTGGCTGCTTGCTGAGACCAGAAGGAGCTGTCACCTGCAAGGGTGGAGGTTAGCAGCATGGGAAATAATTCTCATGAGGGTCTGATTAGAGGCTGCAGGGTAAATTCCTGCAGGAAATGAAGACTGCTTTTGACACATCAGTATTTCCCATCTCATCAGGTACACTTCTCTGACCATGCCTTTTAAATAGCAAAATCCTTGGAAGGAGAGGAAAGTACATATGACCAGTATTAATCACTTTTCTTAATGTTTCTGAAGGATGGTCAGGTACTAGGTGATGAAAATGGCTTGAGAGGTGTAAGTGAACAGGAGAGGTGGCATTACTTAGGCATGCTGAAGTTCTGTTACCAAGTGCATTTTCTCTCTTTTTTTTTTAGTGGAAGGGCTGCAGATATTTCAACCAGTGCTAAGATTCAAAATGTGAACAATCTTTGTATGCCAGATGATGGACTTGAGTTGAAGCATTACTGGGAAACAAGTGAGGTTGGTGGAGTTGAGGCATTGAAACTACATTTGTTGATATTAAGGCTCAAGCTACCCATCATAAGAAGGAAGTTTCCTGAGTGCATAAATACTCTGTGTAAAGGTGGTATGCCAAAATTACATATGAGAATGTTAGTTTGCAAATACCTTTGGTTTACCTCTTGGCCTACTGCTCAGCTCTGATGATCTGTTGAGATGAAGAGTTAAAAGAAGTTTAATGAAATGCTGTCTTTCCATAGCAACGTTAGACTTGACTAAACAGTAGGTCTGAAAGAATATGTTGTGAGACTTAGATGCTTAAAAGGTAAAAGATACTGTTTGTGGGTTCTTCAGAACAGTATGACAAATATTTTACATCTTTCTTCTAAGCAAATGTTGCTTCTGTATTAAACAACAGTGAACGTGTATAAAGTGGAAAAACCTTTAAGACTCTTATAGGGTAAAATAGCAATTAGGGAAAGGAAAAAAGTTAAAAGCTTTTTAAACTAAACTTTTGTTTGAATATTGAACAGCAGTGAGACTTCTGGAATGCAAAGCCACTGTTACTTGTTTTTTCTTTCAGAGTTACCGGAGAGTGGCAGGACTTTGTGATCTGTTGTGCACTATTCCGGAGGATAAACATTTAAAAAGTTGTTAACTGTAATAGGATGGCACATCATAACTAGCTGCAATTAGATGCTAGGTATAGAAAAGTTATTTTAAAGCATGTGTTTTATCAAATAAAAAAGGAAATAATTTGTAAATGTCAGGGTGAACAGGAGAGACTTTTTAAACATTATTTAACTCTGCATGTGATTATTGTGAAAGGTATAGTAACCTGGCAGCTCTTTGCTCCTCTTTCTTTTTTTTTTTTTTTTTTTTGAAGGGGCAGTACTCAAATATCTTCTCCTTCAGAGTTGTCCTGGCTGTCAGAATTTGACATGCTTGGTGTCTTAAACTTGTTTTATAGAATGTTCTTGTTGGACTTGTCCTCTCCAACTGAAGAACATAATAGGGTCCCTCAGGTGCTTCCAGCAGCAATGAGGGTCTTCTAAAAGTTTTGCCAAAAGCTAAGAAGGAAAACCCCCTCTTATACTTTTTTGTGGTGGGTTCTTTTTAATCTTCCTTAGTGCATTGTGCTGCAGGAGTCATCAGGAGTGAGCCTTCAGATATTGGTGAATCTATAAGCAAAGGGACCCTGTATTTGTGCAGTAAGCAAGCCAGGACAAGTATGCTTGCAGTGGTTGATTTCCCAAGTAACTCCCAAGCAGAGCTGTTCCTGTTCACTGTATAACCATCATTTTTAGTTGAATTCTTGCTAGTGTTGTAAGTAATGAGTTGCTGGTTGTGTTCCTGACTTTGATTTTCTTTTTTTTCTTTGTGGTTGTGTAGGAAAGGCTACAGACAAGTATCTTTGTAGCTCTGTTCTCTTTACATTAACATTGGAGACTTGGACAAAGATTATTCTGTATTTCATAAAAGTGATACATGACTGTATGAGCTATCTTAGTGTGTTTGTGTGCTAGTGCCATCTGAAAGCCCCTCTCTATATATTTGTTACTTTGGTCACTCTTATTAGACAGTTGTACTGACTATTTCCACTTGCTGCCCCTTTATGCCTGATGCATGATTTGTTGACTTCTGTGCATAAATCAGTATGATGAGGATGATCCTCACAGGTGCAAATTGATTGAAAGGAATAAATTTAGTATAGTTTTCCTTCCTGCTGTTTTCTGCTTTTGCAGAGCTGGCAAGGACAAAACAAAGGATTTTTCCTGTGTGTGTGTGTGTCTGGGTTCTGATGGGAGACTTTCAAACTTAATACCCTGGAAGTGTTTGTTGCTAAGGCCAGTTTTTCATTTACATCTGTTAACATGTCAGGAAAAAGCTACTGCTTTGTTCTGGGCAGTAATGAAAGCAGGGGCTTTGGATTGTGCTTTGGTGTGCATTCTTGTGAGGGTTATTTTGTTCTTGAAGGACAGGGACCAGTTTAGGCAACTCTTGGCTTTCCAAGTTCTTAGTTGAGCCAGTGTCTGTTTCGACACCAGTGTGCTCTGTGCACTCGTTTTCCCTGCAGGCAGATCCTTTTAGCTAGGGCAAAAGGAGTACAGTTCCTAAGGTTTCAAGTTTTTAAGAAAAAGATTGCCGTGGAGGTGGTTGGTGACTAAAGGATAACCAGTTATCTGCAAGTAATTATGTATTGCTCTATCCTCTCATGTATGGTAGAGAGGGGAAGCTAGTAGGATGGGGCTGTTGGCTTTCCATAAACTGTGACTTTTAGCTCTTCATTTGTTTGAGTGCCCAAAAGAAAGCTAGGGCATGTAAAATACAAGCACAGGAGCCTGAAGCTTCTCCTTGGCTCTGGATTTTAGAATTTATGAATAATTTTCTCACTAAACATTTCTGCAGCACACCTCTAATTCTGCAGTTTTTTAATGATTGGAATTGAGATACAATATTGATACTGGAAAAATGCATTGGATTAGTTTGAGTGAGATTCCCTATACACCTGTAACCTGGTGACTCTATTTCCAGTAAGTGGTGGAGGGAGGCACTGTGAGTGGCCTAACTTGGCTCTGATGGGCTCAGTGCCAGAGCAGTGAGGTGTGCTGCTGTAGCAGGCTGGAGGCACAGTCCCCTGCTGCTCTTCTTGAACTGCCCTGAGACCTCATCTGCTTAGAAATTAATCTCTCTCAGGTGTACTCCCTTCATCACTTGTACCTGACACCCCTCCTCCCCCTGCCCTTGTCTCTGTATTTCCTTTTCCTGTGATATTATTGGAGAATTGGAGTTGCCTGTGTGCAAGAATATCAGATTTGCATAACACAGCAATTTATTATACTGAAACAATATACCAGCCATTCAGATTGCTGTTTGCTATTATCGTACTCTGCATTTTGTCTCCTAATGTGTGCTAACTCTTTAATGTAATGTTAATGAAGCATTTAATTTGATTTTTGTTTTCTTCACCTTTCTCTATTGAAAATGTAGCTACCAAGGGAAAAATGCATCAAATGCAGAAGCATATGTAAGTGCTTTGATGTGTTCTATTATTTTGGTTATGTTACATTCTCACTTGTTAGAGGAAATGATGTAAAATCAGGGTAAGAAAAATTTGGAGTTGAAAATAGCGTGAATATTTTCCAATGAGAGCTAATCTGTTCCCATAGCTTGCTAAGTTTCTTGTCAATATGTAGTATGAGGATGTCTTAAACCAGAATAGTCTGGCTCAATAGCAGATTGCTCCTTGTTATAGTATCTGGGTGAAACTAGCCAGTGTTTTGCATGAGGTTGGACTGGATGCTTACAGTAACTCTGAACTTGAAATGCTCTCGTGTTCACAGATTACTGTCAGGTAATGGCTGCTTTGCTACTCAGATGTCAGAGGAGTGTCTGCAACTGCTGCAAATAATTTCTTAAGTGTGCTGGGATTCAAAAACTTTCTGGTTAAACTGGGTGTTAATTCTCTGGAAAAGTATGCATATCTCAAATCTTATACAGTGTTTTTTGTTTCTATTCTCTACAGTTGAAACTCCAGGCATTTGTCATTCCTTCTACCAAATAATTACCAAATACTTAAAACAGTATTTCATGCTTGGTAACTGGAGTTTCTTTCCTTTGTTCCCAAATAGAAGAAAAAGTAATAACTACTTGAATAAACATTTTGATGTAGATTCAAAGGTGTTCCTATTGTTTTAATCATCATTGTCCTTTTTGCTTATCAGTGCTTGATCAAGCATATCTGAGCTGGGAGTGAGGTGGTGGTAAGTGGATTTGGGTGAGAGATCCTGAGGTTGCTGAAACTTCCTGATGCCTTCCAGCAACCACTTGTGCCTCGGGCATTTTATAAAGGAGTTTCTGACTTGGGAGAATTAATTATCCCTCTGAGGCAAATCTTGTGTGGTATAACTAAAGAGACCTGATAAAAGGGCATGTTGTTTTAATTTCCTAAAGTTAACAGCATAATAGGAAGACCTTAATCAAGCTTGTGCCTGGGTGCTTAGCAAAGAAATCTGCTGCTGAATGATGGGCAGGTTGTGAGGGATTGGTGTGTTCACGGAGTAGAAAAATATCAGTGATGTTTGTTCTGCAGCATTTGCCAGGATGCACCTTGCAGGAATCCTTGAAGCTGTTGAAAACAGGCTAAATGTGTCATAAGCACTTCAGTTCTTCCACTGTGTTCTCCATCTTACTATGTCTTGCAGGAGCTTGGAGGTGAGGTGGTCTGGTGTTGGTTGCATACTAGTTCAGCTTGGGTTTCATGCTATTTTACTGCCCTGGAAGGGTACTGTATGCATTATTAAACTGAGTTCTTGTTTAACATTGTTATGGTGGTGACTTAAGAAGTAAGGAAGGGACAGAAATGAGTTTGTATCTTGGAAAAGTTGAAGGCGGCAAAGGAGTGGGGCAAAGAAACAAATGCTAGGCAGAAAGAGTGGACCACATGTCTGAAGTGACAAAAATTCTTTGTGAGAGTATTGGCCTTGGAGCAGCTGCTCCTATCCTCTCCAGAAAGAGCACTGATGCCTGCCAGAAACTGCAGGTTTAAAGTGTGCATTGCAAAGTTCCTGTCCCAGTGCAAATCTGCAGAGATCAGAATCAGTTTAAGAACTGTGGCTCCTAATTATGGCCCCATTTCATCTATGCTTTTGATGTCTGAAAACCACGTTGACTTGATTGTTGGTCCACTGTAACCACGGTTATTGGGCAGACAAGCTGTGTGTTCTGAGCCTTAATTATTGCCTGTGCCATGGTAGTACCTGATACTGGATTGGAAGCCTGAGAACTAACCTGTACAAATGAAGCAGAATTTTACAGGAAGGTAGAGGGGAGGAAAAATCTTCATAGTGGTAGTGGACTCTGTGTGGTGTTTCATCAGTGGTGCTACTGACTGAGAAGGGGCCAGCAGTTAAATCATTCACCGCTGTCTGACAGAATTTAGTTCTATTGGTTCTGTTTTCCCTTAATTTGCCACATGGGGAATTAATGAGTGAGGGACAGAAGGTGAAAAGTAGGTATGTATCTTATAACGTGCATCAAGATCAGATAGTTTGAGCAATGAGAAGCAAAGCCTTTCCATTTTTATTAAATATCCTTGACTGTTGGGGAATTGTTGGGGAATTGGTTTGCTCTTGATTTTGTTTGAGGAAGATTAATGTAAACACTTTATCTGTTACTTCAGTATGTCGGGTTAAAACGTCCAGGGGTAATTGAATCCCAGGTTTACAGATGGGCAAACATAAGTTTCAAGTAATCAGATTTTTAGCTTAGTCTACTGTGGAGTTTCACACAGATGATAGATGAGCTGAATTTGGATTCATTTGGTATGGATTTTTTTGTTTCTTTGTAGCTGGTACAGCTCAATAGCATCCTGGTAGCGATTGCTGATTATATCTGCAGGCTACACTTACGAGTTTCCAATGTATATGTATTTTGGAGGCAGGGAGTAAAACAAAATAATTACCTTGGGAATAACTCTTTAGTAAAGTTGTGATGGGGAAGAATGTCTGTGCTGAAAGATTTGGCTCTAAGCTGTGCCTCCTTGATGTAGCTGTGCTGGGTGGTTTCTGTGATAGAGCAACTTTAAATCCTAGTTACATTGCTGACATATTACATGACCATAGTGGTTTAGATCTGTGTTTGTGAAGCGAAAATTATGATACTTGCCTCACTAGGACAGCCTGTAGGTAACTATTTTGTTAAGTCTCTTCACTGACGTGACAGTCAGTGACATGACAGTTTTGTTCCTCTTCTGGTAGGTGCAGCCTTTCCAGCATCCTCCATGATCTCACACCTCATCAATTCCAAAATAAATAGGCAAAACTTGCAACTTGTTTTTGAGACACTTGTTTGGAGAATCTAAAGTAGTTACAACGAACAATGTTGTGGGTAGAAAAAGCCCCACAAAACTGTGTAAAGCAAAATTGAGGCTTCTGAAATCATTATATTCTGACTGAAGAAATATCTTCATAGACAAATCATGAGCTTACTTTTGAAGATAATTGCATGAGTAACCTCAGTTATTTCCAAGTGAGTTTTTTTTGTTTTTCTGAGAGGTCTCTTCCATAGCATCAGGAAGATTTTGACTGGAGACCTGCTCTGACCTGGATGTTAAAATATGGATGTTTCTGTAGGAGTAGAGGGAATAGGTTGGTTTGCCCTCTCTAGTTTTCAATGTCTTTGTAGTTTCCCTGTCTTACAGCTCAGCATTTTTTTAACTTTCATGTCAGTGCTGTGGTTTCTTTTTTGAATATTGTTTGTGTTTTAAGTGACTTTAAAAGTAATTATATGAGTATGGACTTGTCTGAATTGTGATACAGAACGTGACCAACAGTCACAAAACAAAAGTACTATTACTATATCCATAGTAGATAACCACTTCTGCTTAGGTGTGAAAACTGATTTTTAAAAGAAAACTGTTTGGATCCCCAAGCACTGAGAAATATCTCTGGAGACGGAGAGAGAATATACATGAAGGATGTTCAGATGGTACTCAGATGTTAATCCAGGCTGCCAGAAAAAAAACTGTTCAGCCTTTAAAGGAAGGCAGAAGTGACTTGAGTGGAAAATCCTTACTGATTATTATTTCTCTCTTAATCTTGCAGCCGATTGCAATGCCGTTCTTAAAGCTCTACAGCCCATTTTTCAGGAGCAGGGAATGACAGAAACAGTTCATAACTGGGAAGACCATGGTTATTTAGCAACCTACATCAAAAAAAATGGCAGGTGAGTGGATTTTCTCCCTGTAGATTATATTCCCACTGTCCTCCCTTACAATATTTATTTCTCCCTGTGTTGGATTTTCTGTGGTGTTGACAGGGCAAGCTATTGTGTATGAAGTAGCTAAAATAAAGCAGAAACTTTATAGTCTGGAATATGTAATCTTGAAGTTTAGATATCAGAACAGTTGAACTGGCCGGTCTGGACTGTACCACAGTATGGTGCCTTGGTCTCAGGACCAGTCCTTCCAGATGCAGGACAGCTCAAGTCAGTTAAACGTATTTGTAATTCTTCTTACCTTAAAATGTCTAAATATGTTCTACTCTAACCTTAGCATGTGAGAAATGAAACCTTTCTGTCCCTGTTTTGTTGTATGTGTGTTCAAACGCTTTATTCTTTAAATTCGCAAACAGCTACTGAAGTAACTAACAGCATGACAAGGGTGGTTGGTGTCATTAGTGACACATTAAGCTCAGTCTGCTGGGGCAAACTGGTAAGAAAAAACACATTCACTTTATTTCCTGATGCTGCTTTACAGTGTGAGAGTTAGTTGATTATGGTTCCATTAATCTCTGAACTATCATAATTTTATTTCACTTCATTTGTTTACAGCTGTTAAGTTACTTGTTCTTTACATCCATTGTGGCAGTTGCTGCTTTTGTTTTTTTTTCTTTTGGTGGTTGGATTTGTTTGGTTTTTTTGTTTTGGTTTTATGGTTTTGGTTTGTTTGTTTGTTTTTTTAATCTCTACTTTATTCTCCAGGACTGGAGTTAGGCTAAATAAGCTTTAATTTGTTGGCTGTCTTCTGCTGGGTGTTCTCTTAAGTAGCTCATTTGGTCCCACTCCTAACATAGGAGAACTGCTAAAGATTTTTAAGTTCTCTTTGTAATAAGAGAGAACAGGTATCTCTAGAAGGAAAATCATATCCTAAGTGAGTGTTTTGGCTGCTAGAATTTGACTCTGTATGTTTACTGTGTGTGAACATTTTTGTATATACATCTTCATATCTATGTATTTTATATATATAAATAGTATAGACAACTACACTGGCAAACTTGGGACCCAAATTAAGGTAACAAGCTAATGGGAGTCTAGTTTTATGTTTGTTCCCAGTTGGGCTGCATGAAGTGCTTGGTATAATTCACTTAGGTTTTTAAATGTGGCACTGGCTTTTTCTGGTCTAAATTATTGTTTTTTATACTTGTACCTAGAAAAACCTGTTACTTAAATCTTGTTTGTAGTTGTACAGCCTTGCTTATTCTGTCTTTAGTTACATGTGCTTTTATATCCTTCCTGAATAATTCCAGTTCTGGATAACCTTTTGTTTCTGAGGTCAGTGAAAAAATAGCAAAATTTCTTGTTCTGGTGCTATCTTTCCTCTATCCTTGCTTGGTTAAGCTTGTTTTAAATTCTCCTAAAAAGATATTATCAAGGATATACAACCTCTGAACAAATTAAAGATAAAATATTAGAAGTAAAAAAGTCTTAGAAGATTTAAAGGTTGGCTTTCTTTAATTAGACGGACTTAATTTGCTTTCCTGTGTTTCCTTGAGTTTGAAAGTGACAGGGGAAGTGAATTTTCAAACTGGATTTCCCCATTACAAACTCATCTGATCATTCCCCTTAAGATGACAACCCCTTCTAAAGGAGCAGTTTCCAGAGTTAAATTATCTGCCTTTTGATGGGTTCCAGGAACGTTCTGGAGAACAGACTTTCTTTGTATAACTTTTCCAGGAGGTAACTGAACTGGCACGTGGAAGTTTTTCTGAGAAAAAAAGGTCCTTATGAAACTCTAAATTTTAAAATGTCTAACATGATTTCTCTTACTACACTGCCAACTGGAAATACTTGTTGCTGCAAATTCCACTGTCTTTGTCAAGTGCTGGAGTATAATACTAATGAATGTGTGAAGGGAGAGAAGATGTGAAAGTTGATTTCTCTGTGTAGGAAGGGTAGGGAGTAATTCATGGGACAAACCAGTGCACTGGTGTACAGTGCTCATGGATACAGAGGAGTTGGTCAAGTTGCTGGTTTCCCTGGTAAAGCACAAGCCATGTATGGATATCCTTATTGCTCTGAGCATAGGCTTGGCAATGTATTGGAGAACTGTAAATTAATGAAATCTACCTTTTGTTCAGTTTTTAGTTGCTTCAGAACTGTCCTCATGTGGATAGCATCCAGTTCTCCCCACTTCCCCCCCACTGCCCTACTATGCTGTTCCTGAAAGCCACATGTAATAGATGAGCAATTGCTGAGCTTTGGGACAGATTTCTAAGTGGGTTTTACTTTTGTTAACCTCGTACTTTCCAGCATTGTGACACTTTGAATAGTCCAGTTTTTCACTATACAGCTAAATACAACTTCTGCTTTTGCACCAGAGGGTGGTTCACAATATTTTTAACCACTGTGGGAGGGTGAAGATGGGGGAAGTGGGCCTGGTGGGCTTCCTGTAGGGAAAGGGAAGGGTCTGTTTTGTTGGGATGTTGTTCTCTATATCTCTGGCCATTGTTTGCTGTTGAGCTTCTAAGAGAAGCTATCCAGGAGAGCATGCTAAACATAATGAAGAACTGCGGTTTGGGATACAGCCTCAAAACTGAAGACTGAAGAACAAGAGTGTGTGGAAGAACTGAATATTAAGGAGATAGCCCCTTGCAAACGAATAATTCTTTTGCTGGTGCAGTATTAAATGTAAATTAATAAAGTGGTTATTGCTTCCTCTTGGTATACTCATTGCTGTCTGAGTTCCAGGGCACACTGTATTTATCTTCCTTGAAAATTGCTCACTTTAACCAACACCACTACAGACAATAAGTTGTTCAGCTGAAGTACCTTCTGTGCTTTGCCAGCCCCGTTGAACTGAATTGGGGAATGCACGTTCAAGAGAACTTTCTTTGAGTTTTGGGACCTCAGCAGTTGTTTCCTGTGGTTACAGAAACTGTGTATACCTTTTTTAACAGAAGTATGCTCTTTAAAGTTGCCTTAATGTAGTTTGTTTGTATTTCTTTGATATAGTTTCAGTTAACTGAAACAAATGAAGGTGTAAACCCATAAAACCTAATACACTGGACAGTTAAACCCTGCAAAACAAAGACAGAATGAACTGATGAGCACATGGAGGATTTGATACTAGCTAAATAGGCTTTATTTTAATACAGCACATTTGTCTGCTTTTTATCTTAGTGACTTCAAATGTCATACATTTTAAATTAACATAAAAATATGACCTGACACACCTAGGAAAAAATTAGCCGGCTCATGCAGATTTTTCTTCTTCCCTGCAAAACAAAAGTAGCTCATAGTAAAAACTGGAAAAAAAGGAATTGTGATGAGTGGGGTAGGTATGTCATGAGCAGTTTCCTCTAAGGATGGCTAGGTGTAACTTGCCAGAAGTTCCAGAGGATGAAAAATGCAGGAGTTGATGCTGAATGGGAGTAGCAGGTTTGTGAGTATGTGCACACAAACACACTTTTAGCCAGCCAAAGGTGACTGAGCCATTGCTAGACAAAGATGCACAGGTGATGTAACAAGTTGGGCACTAATCCCTGGCAAAAAAGAATGTTTGAGGTGAGATAGTAAGATATTGCTAAACAGTGTCTGCACTCCAAAGTCTGCAGAGATAACCCCCACAGCCTGCAGTGTGCCCCGTGCTGCAGTGTTGAACTGTGGGCACTGCTCTTGACAAAACCACGTGAACGGCCCCATGGAGGACTTGGGTCGTGAAACGAATTGGAGCTGATTTGGGGATTAAGACATGCTTTCCTGTTGTCATTGCCGAAGCAACACATCCCTGTTCTCCTTTGTCTGAAGCTAAGCAAGCAAAAGTCACATGTGGCAATTCTACCTGGTCCATTTACTTGGTGATTTACTCTGACAAAGGACCTAATTGAGGGAGGTGCAGCTGAAAACATTTACTAATGGGGTTGTCCACACAAGGCTCTAGAGTCGGGCAGGAAATGGGTCACTTGAGCCACTCAAGTTCTTGTCTGTAGTGGTGGGGATGGATACACTCCTCTCTGCTTTGCCAGCCCCCTTGCACATCGCAGCTTGGGGAACAGTTGCACATGCAGGAGAGGAGCTTTGTGTCTGAGTTTTGGGGCACCAGCAGTCTCATTTTGCTGAATCTGTTTCCAGATCACTTTCAGAATGTTTTCAGGGTCCCATTAAGCAGCATGCTTTTACTGAAGTGCCACTTAGATCCCTTGAATTGGACAGTTAAAAGTTTAGTTAAAAAAAAAGTGAAGTTTTTATTTCATTTAATGTATATGATACTTTGTATATGATCATAGTGCCCAGTGTAGTTTAAAAGATTTGCAGGAATTGTTAAAGTTAGGGCAAGGAGAAAAATCATTAAAATATAATATTGAGAAGATGCTAGTTTCTAAATACTAGCTTTAATGTCATCAGTGCTTGTGAGCCAGTGTTATTCTGTTATACTGTGTACACCCACCAGCGTTTTTCTTTCCTTTGTGCATCTATAATCCCTCTTTTGTCATGTTCCACCTGGAAGTTGTTCAAAACCCCACAAAACCTGAACCTTGAGCCACTGTTTCTGCAGTAGAAGACTGTCTTCTAGAAAAGCTTTGGCCTCCCCTATACAGATACCCGTTTTTAGTTTCTGTTCTGTGTCTAAATTCTTGTTTAGAGAAGTGTAATCTTATTGGTGTTTGACTTCACTGTTTGCTACAATGCGAGATATACCCAGTTGAATTTGGTTTGTATGTCAGATGATGACGAATATGTTAACACTGTGAAGGGAGGGGTGTGTTTACTTTTTTCGTTTCTGTGTTAGTCTTTTGCTAACCACTCTGTATGCTAGTCAGCATATTTTAAAGGAGCAGGATGAACATTCCTTAGCTTCAAGCTAAAATGCTGTAGTTTATTCATGTAGTTACCCAGAGTGTAAAAATGAGTTGAAGAATAGGAAGTAGTTGGTAGAAATCAGCAACAGTTTAGAACTGTTGTAGCTTTCATTTGTTTAATTTTCTTATTTTGTAAAAAGAGAACAGAATAATGGTGTAGTGAAAAAAATGACTGCTTTGTTCCTTAAAAAAATGCTTTAAACAGTGTCATAAATATAAAAAAAAATTAATTTCCTTGTATAAGCAGATTTTCATTTTATTCCTCATTGAGTAATTTGACAGGTGATGCTTTTACTGGCAAGCTATTTTTCAAATACTTGAATTATTTTGTGTATTTTATAGTAACTTGAAGTTAGTACCAGCAGATAAAACTTTGATGGGTAAAGAGGAATTTATAGGCACCTGTCTGTCTATCCAGTTCTATTCTTTGGGTGGGGTGCTCTTGGGAAATCCTTTCTTAAATACATGGGATTGTAATTTTTCTTACTCCTCAGTACAAGTAACTCATTTTGGCTTAGAATATGTTGTTCTTTCTGCTTATAGTTCTTTTTAAGTAAAGAGGACACTCATCCAAAACCTTTCTCTGTTTCAAGCAGTTACTTTTTCATTTGTGCAGTTGGGAATTATTTATTAACATCTAGTGTTCCCTGTTGTTCAGGTG
This sequence comes from Platyrinchus mystaceus, assembly GCA_035041135.1. Lineage (NCBI taxonomy): Eukaryota > Metazoa > Chordata > Aves > Passeriformes > Tyrannidae > Platyrinchus > Platyrinchus mystaceus. The sequence continues at coordinate 103,467,580 of JAWWLV010000001.1, forward strand.
CTAAGATGGAGCACTCCAGACTCAGCACTCAACAGAAATTGTTGCTGTTGTTGACACTTGTTTGCACACAAGCACAAAAAGCTTGAGCACTGCCTTAGAAGACGTGGCTCCTCTGCAGGTGCAGCAAGTGGAACCTTGTTATAGTAGGGCTGCTTTTCAGAGGCAATTTCCTTGTCTAATGGAAAGGAAGAAGATACCTCCTCACTGAGCTTTTTCCTCACTGCTTTTATGAAAGTACATGCAAGCATACACCAAAATTGTGGCAGGTGTTTTATCTTTAAAACAGGAATTATATTTCTCAGAAAGACAAGATGGAGGAGGGGAGACTTTTAAAGAAAACTTCATTTTTCGTATTTTTTTCCCCTCATTTGGATTCCAAAGTAGTCTTTGCTGTATTTTTATAGGTAGGAAATGAAAACAGTGTTATCATTGCTCTTAAAAACCCTCTGCAAACCTGCGTTTTGCCAAGCAGGCAAATGTAAAGTAACAAAAGCCAGCATAGCCTTTGCTCTCTGCTAATTGATACTTTTGTGGGGTCAGCTTTGGCCTGCTGCTGCTGCCTTAATACTGCTAGACTGGTCACTTCTGAGTACACTTGTACTGTTTGCTGCACATTTAAATCTTTACAGGCATTTTAGCTTACTGTGGATGTTCATTTTCAGCTAGGTGACTTACAACAAAGGTCTAAACAACCTGGATCGGTATTGCCTTTTGAGAATTTTGAATTTCATCATTTTTTTTAACCATAAATTGTCTGAGAATACCAAGCAGACGCTTGGAACTTGAATCTTGGTCCCACTGCACTGCTCCAGCCCGGTGCCAGACTTTCCATCTCTCCCCCCCTGTCCCAGATGTCAGGACCCTGCTATTCTGGTAGATGGAACAATTTGATGAAATGAGTGATGGTTCTGCAGCGTTACTGTCTCTGTGCTCTAATGCTGTCATCTCCCTTAATAAATCTGAAGTTCTGTGATTGTGCTTTTTTAAAACTACTCTCCTGTCTGCCTCTCCTTGCCTCTCACCCCAAAGCAGAGGCAGTAACATCCCCTACTGAGGAGCTCATGCCATCAAAGGGGAAGTGAAGACCATGTCAGCTCTCAAATCTTATGACAAGTATGGAATTCTTGTAGAAAAGGAATTTAAAAGAGAAGTTGAGTCACAGGGCAATCAATCTGTTGCTCATTTGTGCCAACAGTAACTTCTGGAATATGGAAATAAACTCATAAAAAGTTTTTTGAACAGTGGAAATGTTTTTGACACTGTGCCAGTTTTCAGGGAACTTAATAGCAGTGCTGTCTCATGAACTGCATATACTCATTTGTGGCTGTAGTGCCACAGCTTGGGAGCCTGGAGCATGTGTAGGGACTTGACAAGAAATGTCCGTTTTTGCTGTGAATGGTTGTGTCCAAAGTGTGCTGGAGTGACCAGTACTTCCATCTAGTGAGCTCTTCTCTTTTGTCTTTTTCCCCTTTAGGGGAAAAAAAACAAAAACAAACAAACAAAAAACCCACAAAAAACACACACACACAAAAACCCCACAAACAAAAAACACACACACAAAAAAAACAAACAAAAAACCCCAAACAAAACAAAACAAAAAACCCCCACCTCAAAACAGAAGATCCTATCTCTTGGAGTCCTGGAATAAAGTTGTTTGTTCTTATACTTACGCCTGTGTGTTTTTTTGCTGTGTGTTACACATCCCAAAATAAACCCATTGACATGAAAATGATGTAAACAGAGTCCTGGTAGGCTTTTGTGTTCCCTAACCAAAATCTCCTGTCAGAAAGGCACTTTGTGAGCAAGTTCTGGGGTGGGGGGAGCATTGCTCGAAGATAGTGACAGTCTGTGGGCACAGGGGTGAGGGAAGCACAGTGGGCAAGTACGTGTTGTATAGAAACATCTTTCCTCCTGAAGGCAAGACCTGTGTGTAGAGTCCTGAGGAAAGCCTCAGCCTCTCCACACTCACCTTCTGAAGGGAAGAGGATGACAGTAGCTTCTCTGCCAACTGCAGACACATCACAGCTACAACTTGCTGCTTCCAAAGCCAGCAGGAGTGTTTTCATTCTTGAATTGCCTCAGTCAGTTTCATAATATCATTTTACACGTACAAAAAATTATGATCTTCAGATAGCACAGAATATTCAGGGTTTTATCTCTGACTGCAGCTAAGGGCCAAGGTTTCCAGCACCACGGGAGAGGGTGTTGATAGTGAGTCTGACAGTTTATAAAAGGAGCTCTGGAAGGGACAAAAAAAAGGTGGGAGGGTTGGGGAGCTGGGAGGTCATATAAACTTCTTGTCATAGCAAGAGTTGGTTTGTGTTTTGCCTGTGAGGCTGAGTGGGGTGATCTGAGCTGACAAGCACAAAAAGGAGCATTCAGCCTAATCTGAAGTTTCTCTGTGTTGTACTAATGAACAACTATCCCTGGATATCCTTCTTTCTTTGCTCAGCTGTTCCTGTTCTCATCCCCTTTTCTGCTCTTCATTTTCGATGTATGTTTCCCCCTCCCTTCCTTTATGTAATCTCCTTGTAGTCTTGCTGTTTCTTTTGTCTTCTCTCCTCCCTGTGATGGAAAGGATATTGCCTCTGCTGCACTGTTTTTATTTTCTCGTGTCCTTCCCCATTGTCTTTAGCTCTTGTTTAGTTAGTTGCAAGTTCTCCAAGGTCCACTGTTTACCTAACACTGAGCATGGTGAAGCCTTGCTCCTTGGTCTTTAAAAGCTTCTGTAGTGTAAGTGGTAGTAGTTTTGTCTGCCTTGCATCTATGTTCAGCAATGAGGGTGTGCTGCTGCAATTTCTTTGCCAGTCAAAGCCATGGCTTGCTCCAGCGTGCTTATTGTTTTACACAGTGTCTCTAAATAGTTGCTGTAAAGATAAAAAAACACCCCAAACCAACACCCCCACGCCCCCAGAAGTGAGAAGGAAATATATAGGGGAAAGTCTCCAGTTGTTTTCCTAAGGCTTGATTTCAATTAAAAAGCCCAAACCAATGCAACACAGCTGTTTCACCAGGCCTTTACTTTTTAAGAGACTACTAGGCAGTGTATTTTCCTTTTGTACTATTGTGGTTGTGGCTTGGACACCCCGTTTCACTGCCTTGCTGCCTACTGATTTTATCAGTTGTATAGTGATAGGCAAGTTCTTGAAATTGTCTGTTTGCTACTTAGTGACTTGCAGAGGAAGACTGGAGCTAGCACTGCCAGCAGTTACAAATGCTGGAAAAAACCCCATTCATTCTGAATTTAATATATTTTTTTTTCAGATTTTCTTTCCTCACTCTTATTTTTGATAACAAATTTGTCATCACTGTCTCTCTCTCTCTCTGTGTTGTAGTTTTGCCAACTTGAGAATTCACCCTCATGGATTAGTGCTGGTGGATCTGCAGAGCTACAATGATCATATGAAAGGAAGAGAGGAAGTTGATCAGGTATGAGTACTGCTTATTTTACTAGGCTTACCCAGCTACATGGAGAGACCCTTCTTTTCTTCAGGTCTATCAAAATATATCTTGGTAAAAGATTTTAAAACATTAAAGTCAGTTCAAACCTGAATGCTTACAGATGAGGAACAGTAACACCTGTTGAAGTTGCATACACATGTCAGTGCATGCACACATACACACTCACACACTCTTTTTTTGCTTGTACCGGGCCTTGTGTTCTTTGATGTAAAAGTTCTGAAGATGTAGCAGCCTTGGCTAGGCTTGGTTCTCTAGGTACCCAGGGCAGTGAGGGAGAGGTGATGCTCAACTTGCAACCTGATTGGTGTATTGGTGTGTGATGTTTTTTCCTCCTCTATTCTGAGAGATGTGGAGCCTCTATATTCAATCTTTTTCCCCATGGAGAAAAAGAACTTCATCTTCCCTTTTAAGAAGGCTCCAGACATTGGATATAGCAGGGGAATAGGCCACTGCTTTAGCAGGAAAGGAACCTTGGACTTATCATGTCCCCCTTCTGGCTCTGTTGTCCTGGAGAAAGCTAAATGCAGTGATGACAGCTGCTATAATATGCACATTCTTGCTAATAAGCAGGCTAAGGGACCAGCTAGTTACTCATGGGCTTCTAGTGTTACATTTCAAAGCCTTTCAGTGCAGGTGCTACCTTCCAGGTAGCCTAATTTAACAGATATTTTGCATTAAGTGATGACCTAAAAATTCCACCTCTCATTTGCTGTTTTTTCCAGCTTCTAAACAAAGTAGAAGAAAGAATGAAAGAACTGTTTCATGGTAATATAAAAAGGGTGAAACGGTAAGTTTGTACCTCTACTTCTGTATGTGGCTTGTCTGTATAGTTATGCTTTGCTGTACTGCAGTGAATAGCCTGGAGTATGAATTTATGCATAGTTTTTTTTTATCCCCAGTATTTTCAAATTGTTTTATTGCAGAATTGAAGGTATTGTGTCATTTGTAATTTTGTTAAGCTTCATCTCCGGTATTGTTACTTACAGGACAGGGATTTTTTTTATTATTTTTTATTTTATTTTTAGTTTGTTGCAGTGGTTGCATGAAATAATGAGAAAAGGATGCAAGAGCAGACTGTTCTGGAGGGGCTGGGGAGACAAGGGTGTCAGGGGAATAGGCCAAGGCATAAACTGTGCCCTACAGGCCACATCCCACAGCTCATGGAAAAGATGAGCAGGACTGGTGAGGGTGACCAGGATCAGACCCAGCTGTGTGTCTGTCAGACTGGGATGTAGTACTGAGGCAGCTCTGACGGCAAACTGGGTGCCAAGGATTGGTGAAAGACTTGTTCAGGTGGGGACATGGACTGGGGGCAAGGGCTAGACCTAAAATGAAGCTCAAGCCCATGGAGGAGACCCTGCCCTGATAAGATTTCCTACAGCTCTTTTCTCTCACAGCTCTGCCTCTGCTGTGCCCTGTGGTGCTCATTGTGGGCTTGTGTGGCAAAAACCTTGGTGGAACCTGTGTGCTTAGGGAGCTGCCAAGAAGATAGATATGTTGTGTAGCAAATTTTTGTAATATAACTGATAATGAACAATGGAGGCTTTGCAAGCCATCTGTCAGTTTGGATTGCTTAAATTCAAGGCTGTATATTAAACTTTAAGGATTCAAATTGTGGCTCGTGGCCTGCTGCTGAAATAACATTCACTCTGGACATGGCTCATGTTGTCCTTGTGGCTGTCTGGCAGTGACTGACACCTTGAAGCCAGGGAGCTCTTACTGCAGGCATGCACTTGGTGGAAGGTGCAGTGGATGCTTGAAGGAACATAGAAGTGGAAATAAGTTAAGAAAACTAAAAAGCAAGTGTAAAACCGACAAGATTCAGTAAAGCCAAGGAGCAAACTGCAAAATGGAAGAACAGTTAAGCACTGTATAACAGTTAAGTACTATAGCAGAGACTACAAGTAAAGTGGTAGTGATTTGAAAAGTGATGTTATACCTTAAATATTGTTACTTCTTCTTAACAGTTATATGTGAAATGGAGAAGTGGTTATCTTGCTTCCCTTCAACCTGGTAAAGCCTCAGAAGGTGCACAGTGTACAAACACAGATGACCTTGTGTATGTGTTTATGAGGGAGAAGCTCTCTGAGGATATTTTGATACTGAAATATGATATTGGGAGTTTGTGAAATCTCTGTGATAGGAATTTCTTAAAAATGGGTCAGGACAACATCTGCCTGAAGTGATCTAGATCATTTGGTTACCTTTAGTCCAGGAAGATTAACCTCCTAGAATGGTGTATCTGGCATGGATCTTGTCAGACACCCCTCAATGTCTTTTTTTCTTTTTTGATATTTTGTTTTGCATCCTTTTGGTGTTAGCTTCGTGCATGCAGCTCCACTAGAAATAATGTAGCTGGAAAAGTTTTTTCTGCCTTTTTGTTGGTTTTAGGTAGTGAGTGGATGATCTTGCTCTCACCGTGTGCTGCCATCGTGTGGCTCACTGAGGGTAGGAAGGATTTCTGAAATGTTTATTGAGAATCACTAGTGAATTTAGAAGAAGCTTGTCTGTGTCTGGTCTGCTGCTACACTCTCCTTTGGAAAAAACCCCTTAACTCTTTGAAATGTGTGTGGGAAATCCGATGAACCCTGTGCCTGCACATTTTGCCTGAATGCAAATGTTTTGATCATTCAGAGTAATTTCAAATATAGTTTATCTTTACAGGTGAAATACTGATTTCAACCAAGAATGAAAAAAATGCCAGCACAAACAACAAAACAAAATCTATGCAGATGCTTTTGAACCACTTTTAAAAAGTAATGCAGACTGTCAGCTGATAATGAGGATTGTGCTTTTACATTGCAGGGTGACCTAGCTCAGTTTGAAACACTGTAATAATTCACTTTTCATGTTTATATATTAAAATGTCTCTCAGTACAACTTGAGAAGGGTAAGATCCACTAATCTCAAAGAAATGACATTCTTAGCTGAGCTGAAGGTGGGAAAAGGTTTTGTCATGTTTTTTTGTCTGCATTCTACTTTTGTATTGTATTCATTTCTAGTCATGAGCAGATTCTTCTAAAGAGGCTGTTATGTTATGTAAATTCCCTCTCTTAGAATGAGAGAGATTCACATGCACATTGTAGAAGTGGTACATAAAGAAGAACCATGTATGTCATCTGTGCCTTAGCAAGTTATGTATGTCTATTTATGGCTTATAGGCTTCTTCTGTCTGTTGAGTGTTAAATGTGGCAAGTTTTCTTAGATCCCTCTTGTAAATATAATTTATTTATTATGGTAAATCCACAGGATGTTTAAAGTGGATTCTTTAAAAAAATAAGCATGCCAAATGTTTTGTAATCTTTTTTTCTTTCTATTTCTTTCTAGGTTGCCAGCCATTCTGAGAGGAGGTGTCATTGATAGATACTGGCCCACAGCTGATGGGCGCCTGGTGGAGTATGACATAGATGAAGTTGTTTATGATGAAGATTCACCTTTTCAGAATATTAAAATTCTGCATTCAAAACAGTTTGGGAATATTCTTATCCTCAGTGGGGATGTTAGTAAGTATCATGTCATTTGAGGATCTTTTGCGTGAAAGTGTTGAAAGTTGTTTTCTGTCCAGCTATGGCAATTTCAATAGATGACAAAGGGTCATTGTTCTGATGCTGGAAACTACATATGCATGTACACATTTATTTGTTCCTGTGTATTAAGTATGTTAATCAGAAAGGCTGACCAGTGTAAAATGTAGAGTAAAAAAATAAGATTTTTTTTCCCAAAGTTGCTATCTTTGCTGTCGTAAGTGGCACAGGAGAATAGAAGACAGTGTTCTATAGCAGAGCTTGCTCTACTCCTTTCTTGTGAGCTTTTTCCTGTTTGTTGCCAGTCCAGCCTCTTGAGAATTTCTCTTTGACAGTAAAACAAGCTACTTTGTCAGTCTTCAAAACACATTGGAATTCTAAAGAAATATGAAGAAATAGGAGCTGGCGTGTGTGTATGTGTATTCCTGCTGTTGCTTTGATTTCTTTGAGGGAATTTCCTGGTTGGTGAGATCTAGGACAGCTGTATCTCAGACCATTTAGCTGCTTTGTTGTGAACATCTTTTGACTCTTCTTCAGAAAGCCCAGCTGAATTTTAAGTTAATCGACAGTGACCCAACCTTTAAGGGTTTTGTATGTGGTGCTTTGTGGCTGCTGGTTGTTGTATTTTTGAAAGTGAACTTAGAAGAAGGTGGGCTACTGTTCTTTTAAGCTAGATAAGACTGCTGTTTGCTAGAAAATCTAGGCAACAAGGAGTATACTTTGTAAAATCTCTCAGTTCTTCCGTTGAAAAGTACTGACTGTGGTAAATGAGGGATGTTGCTGCCTAGAGATAGAATACCTAATTTCACTCTAATGGCAGAGTAATTAAGAAATTTAACTGTAGCTTTTTGAAATAACTCTAACAAATCAGTTAGCTTTCTGCAACTGTCAGGGACTTCTGTGCAGAGAGCTGAAAAGCATTGTTACAGAATGCATTAGTAAGGTATTTTCTAATTCAGATAGAATTGTATTAGAAATCACCGAATTAGTTATTTCATACTTCTAGCGAGAAATTTTCATCAGACTTTAATATGGAGATGAGGAATGTTGTCACAATATGCCTCAGAGAAAGGAAAGTGTGCCATTGCTTGTTGACCTTCCACGAGATTTTAAAATACTGCTTTGTCTCATTTGGTTACTGTACACTTAAAGTGGTGATTGCCTGGCAGAGTGATAGGATATGCCATGATGTGCTGGTGCACAAAGCTTTGCCCATGTGGCTCAGGTCTGTTGTTACAGCTCAGTAGTGCTACTGTCTGCTTTGAAGCTAGTGCTGAACAAGCCAGCAGAAGGGCATGCTTTAGGGCCCTTGAGCAGTTGGGTGGTAATGGTCGTATTTATGTTTCTGTGCAGGGGTCCCCTGGTGTGCACCTCGGTTGCTCTCTTTGGCTGGGGTCCACAGTGGGTTTTCAAAAATGTCCTGATCTGTCTCTTGCAGGACTAGTCGTAGGTAAAAAGCCATTGAAATATCAAGTGTGAACATCAAATCCTAAGTACTGACAGTTTTGCTCCACCAGTTTTCTTCTCCTGGCACACAATACTTCCTAATGCCAAGGTAGCCATTGCTGGGTTTGCATTGAGAATTAGAGAAACCCTGTTGGGGATTCTGAGGAGGATCCCATTACTTGGACTGTCTCTGAGAAGTAAGTTGTTTCTGTAGATGCTCTTGCTTTGGTCTGTATTATATAACCTTTGTATTAAAACCAATTAATGAGAAAAACTAAAGATATAATATTCCTCTCCAACTCTTTCTCTTCCTTTCATTCAGATCTGGCAGAAAGTGACCTGGCATATACTAAAGCCATAATGGGCAGTGGAAAGGAAGACTACACTGGGAAAGAAGTGCTAATCCTAGGAGGTGGTGATGGAGGTATACTATATGAGATAGTCAAACTGAAGCCAAAGATGGTTACTATGGTAGAGATATCCTTTGACAAATGGGCGATCATTCATTTCCATGTTTTTCAGACTGCATTTCTGCTGGTACCACAGCACAGTTAACTGTCAGGTTCTGATTTGCATTAGGAAATAGGGTCTAAAATAAAATTTCTTTTTGTCAGCCTACAGAGACCCATTACTAGGGGTGACGACATATCTGTGACTACATATCTGTGCATCTTTATGTAGCACCTGCTTTTAAGTTCTATAACTCTTTGAGTAGCAGTTTATGTAAAACTGGAAAGGAATGCTTCTGTCACCAGACTGATGCCTTCTCTGATAACAGAAAACAGGTCTGTCAAGTCTGTGGTTTAGGCTCAGTTCTGCCTTCTTGAATTCTTCAGTTTTTCTAAAGAAATCTATAAAAAATAGTGCCTAGAAGCAAAAAAATTCAATTGGTAGGAATGTCAGGACTTGATGAATTGTATTGGTTGCAGAATGACCAATGCTGTTTTAAAAATACCAATACAAATCAAGTTTTCAACATTCTTAGTTCATATAGTTTGTAACGCAAACCACAGCCGTATGAAATGTTGATCACCCTGGATTTGGGATCCCTTTGATAAAACTGAAAATAATTGTTTTAATAATGGTTTTAATTGTAGGTTAAAGTCTTAACCT
>JAWWLV010000001.1:103477224-103501297 GCA_035041135.1 Platyrinchus mystaceus
TTAAAGTCTTAACCTAGTTTAACTTTATGGGGGTTTTAATAGTCTTACAGTTCACATTTCAGGCTTTCACAGTAATGAAACCTAAGGTATGAAAAATATTGATTAAAACCAAAAATAAGCCGTCCTAAACCTCTAAATGAATCTGGAGGCCAGTCCGTAAGGTTGGCTATTGCAGTATGTATGCCAGTAGACTCATCTTATTATTCCTTTGTGAATGGCACCTTTTTGAGAATTTGTTTCTGAACAAATAGGAAGTGTTGCCTCTGTTTTTTCCTGAATGTACCATGCCTTAACAAGCTTCAAACATTGACCAAATGGTGATTGACGGGTGTAAAAAGTACATGCGTAAAACATGTGGAGATGTCTTAGACAATCTGAAAGGAGAGTGCTACCAGGTAATGCTTTGCTTTTCTTTCTTATATGTAGCCTTGGAAGACTGCTATGGCAAAGTTTTGGGTACAAGTTTTCTGACTTTTCTTAAATTTAGGAAGTATTTTTTCCTTTTTTTATGACACTCTCAAATTTTAATATCTGGGATTTGTGTTGGAAGTATATATTAGCATCAAAATATTTTAACTGTCCAACTTCAGACTTCTGAAATTAATCACATATATAGCTTTTAAGGAATGTAAAACAGGAGAATGTTTGTTGCCATAGCTTATGAATAAAGAGGAAATGTCTGTACAAATGTAGTTTTAAACAGTATTCCTTAAATCATTGAAAAGATAGAAGAAATGTGTATTTAAGTTAGTTGACCTACACTGTTGGAAATATCTGAATTTATAATACACAATTAACAGTTATTTTTAATTTGCAGGCAAAATCTCTCTCTGCTATTACATTAAAAATAATAATAAAATCCCCCAACAAATGTCATGCATTCCTGCAGTTAAAGTCTTTATGTGCTGGATCTAACAGAGCTTACAACCTAAGCCAGGTGTTATCTGACATTTTCTTTCTGTTTTCATTACTGTTCCTTAAGTGCTCTCACAGATACTAATTTGCAGGAGTGAGCTAAAAAAAAAAGGCATAAAAACTTACTGGAGAAGTCACATACTACTCTTCACGAGTCAGTGCCCCTTCGTACATATACCTTATTTTAATTGTTTGTTGGGACTAACAACTAACTGCTGTTACCATTTGGCAGAAGGAACAGTGGTCACCCAGCAGTCAGTGACAGAGCTAGGAAGGTCAGTCCTGGAGTGCCTGTGTTGTCACTGTTATAATTCCTATGGCACTTTCTTCCTTCTGTATGATGTAAAAAGTTGCAAATGGAGCGTGAAATTAATCATGCATTTAATTTTGTGCTTTTCACCTCTAAATTCCTGTGAATCCACATTTGTGCCTTTTACCTGGTCACTTTTAGGATATTTTGAGGGCTGCCTAAAGTATTTCATTCTTACAGGTTCTAATTGAAGACTGTATTCCCGTACTGAAGAGGTATGCCAAAGAAGGGAGAATGTTTGATTATGTAATTAATGATCTGACAGCTGTTCCAATCTCCACATCTCCAGAAGAAGGTAAATCTTCTAATTTATTTTCTTAAACTTCTGAGAATTTCAGCATTTCTGTCCCTCTGCTTTATAATAGTTTGCAGCAAAAGTACTTTGATTTTTTTCCTTTTTAATAGCAAATCGGAGAGGGAAAGAATGATAGTAACACATCTGTTCTTTTCTGAATTTTTCTTGAATGTTAGAAAAGACTAGCAAGTGCCTAGGACTCTTTTAAGTGCTCTTATTCCAGAATAATATGAACTCATGTAGTTCATTAGAAAATATTAGGAGTTCATACTCCAGTAAATTTTCCTCACTTTATAATTTCTTGAAAATTTCTGGAAAATTACTGTGAAGAAAAGTAGCAGTACTTCCATCATCACTGCCATTGCATATGGTTTGTGTTTGGGTTTTTTTACCAGGCCTTTTTTTTTTTGATTTTTTAAAAATATTTTATTTTATTTTTTAAGGTATAGAGTAGCTGCTTTTCAAACAGTGGCTTTTTTGCAAGTCCTGAATATGTAGTAAATGAACAAGCCAGTAATGTGCTGCTCTGTTTTTCAATCATTCTCTATATGCAGATTCCACATGGGAATTTCTGCGGTTGATTCTTGACCTCTCAATGAAAGTTCTGAAACAAGATGGAAAATACTTCACACAGGTATGATATCTGGATGTAGCCAAGTATTTCTTTATATGTATTGCAGTTGTATATGTGTTGCATTTTTCAGTTAAAGAAAAGGAGGAAAAAACTAAAAATCTACTACAAGCTGTTTTTTTCTCCTTTTAATGACTTTAATTTAGGCTTTGCTAACTACGTTGTCTTTTTTCATTATTTCAGCTGAATTTGTAGCACTTCTGTCTTGAGTTTAAAAGCATAATTTTAAGAATCAGGAAGGCATACTACAGAATATTGTAACTGTAAGCAGTTCTTGGAAAAGCAGAACAGATGTACTTTATAAACAGATACATGGTTTTTAAGCTAATGTCTGCAGTTGTAGAGTGTAAGACATGAAAATTCATCATCCATTAAGGTGTAAGAATTTGAGGTAGGTGCAGTGGGACAAGAAAATTAGTCATTTGGGAGTAAATACTCTTTTTGCTTGTTCTCCACTCCTGACACAACTCATTGGTTTGGCTTCTGCAAAACGCACTTTGAACATTAGAATAAGTTTGTTAGAATATTTGGCATTTTGTGAAGTATTTTATATAGTCATAATTTAGGTTTTGCCCTCGTGTATGAAATTTTAAGTGCAGCTCTATTTAAAAGGAAATAATTCACAATTTGTATACTTGCTACAGTGTAGCAGTATTACCTCATAGATAATACATAGATAATACAATTGTGGATTAGCTTTCAACTGAGGATACTTTATGTAATCCTGAATTTGGAATGCCACAAAGGAGTGTGCAATTATACAGGAATATGACAGGAGCCAGCAGATGGTTGAGTGAAGTCTAAGTCTCTGAAGCTATATTTCTTTAGTCATGCTCATACCTTAACTGGTTTTCTGATGTGTGGAGCATCTAAGTACTGCATTGTGGAAAAATCTTGTTAAGGTCTGAAATAGCTTAGCTGAAATTAAGTATTTGAGCTCTATTCCCATCACCACAGAGTTTCCAAGGTGTGTAAACTGGTTTACTGTAAAACTGTGCAGGTTTATAAAGAAATGCAAAACTTTTGTGGGATAAGGCTTTTGGAAGTTCAAATGTGCTGCTTTATTTTAAAGTGATCTGGTTTTATAGGCAAGAGAAATTATCTTGTGGTTGAAATATATGATTACCATGGTTGTGTCACAGTGTAAATTGTAATGGCTTTTCTTTCTCTAAATAGTGGAAATATTTCTGACAGACTTTAATATCTAATGGCCACTGCATCTTTCAGACTTTGTTGTCCAAAACAGCTGTTGTGTTGCAGTTATCATACTTGTAACGTACCCAGTGAGATTAGCTGGCTGTATTAGAATGTATGTAAATGTATGTATGTAGACAGGTTTTGTCAGACTTTGAAGGACTTTTAGAAGAAGCTTGTGCTTTAAAGCTGGAGTGATGGCTGTGCTACAGCCAAAATACAGGGGGGTTGTTTTGTGCCAGCTGAAACCTACTGAGGTTGAGACTGGTGCAAGCCCTGCTGCCTGTCCTGTCCTGATGGGAGAGGTAAGTCAGCTCTCCAGCATCTCTGCTTGCACAGAAAGGATGGACAACAGTACTGAACCAGCCCTGGTGGGTTTAAGCTGTTGTGAAACTGCAGTGTTACGTTTCATGGTCCCAAACAACAAAGCATCCATGGCAGGCTGAGAAAGAAACAATATTAAAGTGGAAGTGGTGTGAATTTGGACTTGTGGCTGTGTAACTGGTAGCCAGTGAAAGGACTGGAATATAGAAGCAGTGTACTCTGGAAACTTAGTCTTCTTGAGGGTGTTGAAAAAGAATTAATACTGGGGCAGTCAGCTATCAGAGCTTTTGATACATCTCCTGATACACTATGCAGCTCATTTAATGGTCCTTGTAGCCTCTTCCCACCTGGGCCTGAAAAAACAAAACAATCCACTGTAAAAATGGAATAAGGCTGAGTTGGGTTTGCATGGCCAGGTTTTGGTAGCGTGTGTATGTGTGTGTGTGAGGGAGGCTACAGGGGTGGCTTCTGTGAGAAGCTGCTTAAAGCTTCTCCCATGTCCAGCAGAACCAATGCCATCTGGCTCCAGGACAGACAGACAGACCCACTGCTGGCCAAGACCGAGCCAGTCAGTCACAGCAGTAGCACCCCTGGAATAGCAGATTTCTGAAGGGGAAAAAGCTGCTGCACAGCAGCAGTTGCAGCCAGAGAGAGAAGGGAGAATATGTGAGAGAAACAGCCCTGCAGACAGTGTAGGAGAAGGAGGAGGAGGTGCTTGAGGTGCTGGTGCGGAGATTCCCCTGCAGCCCATGATGAAGGCCATGGAGAGGCAGGCTGTCTCATGGAGCTCCACAGTGGAGCAGAGATCTGCCTGCAGCCCCTGTAGGACCCCATGCTGGAGCTGGTGGATGCCTGAGGGAGTCTGTGACACCGTGGGAAGGCCAAGCTGGAGCAGGTTTGCTGGCAGGACCTGTGACCCTGCAGGGTGCCCATGCTGGAACAGCCTGTTCTGAAGGACTGCACCCTGTGCAAGGACTCACACTGGAGCAGTTTGTAGAAACTGCAGCCCATGGGAAGGGATCATGTTGGAGAAGTTTGTGGAAGGCTGCCTCCTGTAGGAGGGACCCCATGCTGGAGTAGGGGAAGAGTGTGAGGAGTAAGGAGTGGCAGAAACAACATGGGATGAACTGACCACAATCCCCATACCCCATCCCTAACAGTGCAGCAGGGAGGAGAAGGTAGTGAATTTGTGAGTAAGTTAAAGCCCAGGGAGAAGAGAGGGGTAGGAGAAATATTTTTAAGATTGGGTTTTATTTCTTGTTATCCCACTCTGATTCGGTGAGGAAATTAATAGAATTTATTACCAAAATTGAGTCTGTTTTGCCTGTGATGGTAACTGGTGAGTGATCTCTCCTTGTCCTTATCTTGACTCACTAGACTTCTGCCTTATTTTCTCTTCCTTGTCCAGCTGAGGAGGGGAGTGACAAAGTGACTTTGGTGGAGACCTGGTGTCCAGCCAGGATCAACCTACCACACCCTGAGAAGACTCAGTAGTCTGGTCATAGGATGAACAGTCTGTCGGGGTGCTTTAAATAAAATCAACAGTCTAAACTTAAATTAGGTTTTGAATTAAACTAATTTAAGCTGGCTACTTAAAGGATTGCATTAGACTGTGGAGAGAAGATCAAACATGACCACTACCAACTTTGGCAGCTTAGTCACACACTGGGAACTCAAATGATTTTGAATGCTCGGCTGTGTTTCCTGTTAAATGCCAGGGATTTTTAGCTCTGTGTATTAACATTGGAAATGTAAGTTACTTTTGTTCCAACTGTCTACTTCTAGGATGCTTATCTTACATAGTAGGCCTTGCTGAAAGAATCACATGCCTTTAAGGAAGTTGTGTTTTTAAAGTACAGGACTCTGTGTGCCCCCCAAGGCCCATCTTGAAGTGTGTTTTGGTCCTCAAAAACAAAAAAATGTTAAATATCACTGTTAAATGTCCACATATTTGTTAGAGCCTCAGCTTTGCTACAATGAGGAAATGTCTCGTAGAAAAGATGGGTCATTGTCCTGTTGGCTACTGGCCAGTAGCTTTACTTGTCTCTTCTGCCTTGGCATTATGTTGTATTAACATTGGAAATTTCTGTCCTTTGTAGTTTGTAGCCTGTTCTCTGATAGTTGCACCTTGAACAGAACTGTGTGCATCTGGTTAGGATGTAATTTAGTTCAGTGCTCAGGAAAAGCTTTACCCAGAAGTGGAATTGTGTTCGCAGAATGGCAGCCTTTCACATACTGTATTGCTGCCTGACTGTCTAAATGCCACTGCTGGGAAAAATAAATGGAAATGCTCATCACCTCTTCATTGAGCTCTGCACAAGTTTTAGAAAATGTTCTGGTCCACACATGAACGGTTAGCTGACATAACCTAGAGCTGTCTAACCTTAGGTAGATATAATTTATCTGAGATTATAAAAAGAATTGTTTTTTTGGCATGCTACTCTTAACACACCTGGTTATTCCCTTAGAATACCTTCCTTGGTGATGCTCAAAGCAGTCTCCAAATGCTAGTGCAGAATACCCTTTCACCAGTAGGTGGAAGCAGGTAACCAATATTGCCTGGCTGTTTATTAACACTCATAGAGAGATTGTGCCTGTGAAAAGGTTTTTCAGACTATTTATTCATATTCCTAGGGGATAAAAGAACATATGTGGCCAATTTTAGGATGCAGGAGGGACTTTTCCCTTCTTTCAGCTCTGGAAAGTTATCAAAGGACAGTTAATAGATGTCATTCTCTGCTGCTTTTAAGTCTGTGATTAAATATATTTGGGGAAAAAGGCCTCCATATTTGCTCTATGCCTCCACAAATAGTAATCACACTTGGAAAAAAACCTTACTTGTATGAAGAGCAGCCTTGCTTTGCATATCTTTGTTTTTTAGCTGCACCACCCATATTGAGTGTTGCAGCCCATAGGACCTGAACAGAGAGAGATGAGCTTTAGGGCTCTTAGCCTGCAGAACTTGCAGCCCTGTCTGTAGGTTTAAGACCTAAAGCTTGTTTGTGAGAACTTATTGTTAAACATAATCTCCCCATTCTGAGGTTCAAGGGTCATATGGGATGCTCTATTTCCTTTCTTCCTTCTCCTTTTGAAGTGTTTAATGATATAGTATGGGTGTGTGTCTGTGAAGTGTTCAGTGTTGCCTTCTCCAAGAGGAGCCAGTTACAGGTGCAGGTTCCCAACCATCACAGTGGAGAGAAGTGGGAGTTGGTGAGGATGTGGGAACTTGGTGTATCCTGAGGTCCAGTTTCATCTCATACACCTTCCTAGTGACTTCTTTTTGAACACATAAAGTGTTTTTATAGTATTTGACCTTCTAAAATCCAGTGTGATTTTTAGATTGCCCAAGTGATTTCTTTCAAGTGAGAATGTAGATACCAGTGTGATATGTTTGTGGCTTTTTTTTTCCCCCCTCAACCACCACTGTCTTGTGCCTTCCTCATACCATGTGAGGATTGTCCGAACAGCTGTGAAACCATGCTGTGTGAGATGCAGAGGCTGATTGTAAGGTTGTCTCTGAGTGTCAGGGGATTATATGCAGCTAAGAAAATGCCTTTTTCTGTGCTGATTTTTTGTTCTGTTGATCTAATCCTTTGAGGTTGAGAAGGCTATCATTTTCAGCCTGTTTATGAAGTGGAACCTTTAAAAATACCTCTGAACAGGAATTTGCTCCTTCCTGGCCTGGGTCATCCAGCCCAGGCAGGATAGAAACTCAGACCACTCATGGGTTTGCGTTCCAGTAAACAGCACTAACCCCTGGTTCCAGGGATCATGTGTCTCCCACACGCACATGTGGCCCTTCACCAACTCATCTCTTCCTGGCCACTCTTTAATACAGTGTGGCCCTGCCCTCTGAATGTCCAGACCACCATCATGTTGCTCCATAGTTAGACTCCTTTTTTTGGCTGCTGCGTGGGTTTTCTAATTAGCACTTCCAGTGAGGGAGGAAGGTTCTTTTTGACTGAAATGTGAAAGAAGGCTGGGAGAATGGGTGTATGTCCCTGTGTGAGCCTCTGTGATTTCTTGGCAGTTTGAGAGACTTTAAGGCACAGACATTTTATTTCCTTGTGTTACTGAGAGCACAGTTTTAATAATTGATTTTTTGGCCAGTGGAGGTACCTTCAGTCAGATTTGCCTCCAGTACCTCCTTAAAAGCCTTATCTGTCACCCAAAACTCAAACCTAGCTTTGATGCTGGGCATTTCATGCTTTGTGTGTGTCACTGCTTCTTAGTGAGGAGGTGTCACTCTGAAGTGAGGAAGGATAAAACACAACCTTGGCCATGTTCAATTCTGGCATGTCATTACAAAACATGTTAATCTCATGTTAAATTAAAAATAAAAATGAAACTTCTCTGGTATAGGGTCATAGACAAAGGGGTCCAGTAGCAATGACGTGTAGGGTAAGGCATGGAAGAAATGGGCAAGTAAGTAAAATGGACCCTTTCCCCTGCTTTGGCAAGTATAAAATCGGGGACCCTTCCAGGGTTGGAGGAAGCGTAGTGGCCTAAGTTCAGCCTGTAACCAGCTGATGGACACATCACCTTTATACGTGGGCAAAGTTAACTTAAGGAAATCAATAGCTTTAATTTAAACAAATTCCTTTTTTTTGCTACTTATTTTAAGGAATGTTTTCTATTGTCTCTCCAGAACTAACAAAGCATAATTTTGTTATGCATTGTGCTGTAAGAAACCTCAGAACTAAACCCGTGGAACTATAGAATGTATGTCTTATGAGAGCCCAGAAAAAATTGGTGTTGGGGGACAGGCATGAACTGTTGAAGTGTGTGCAAGCACTGAGCAAACTCAGGCTGTGAAACTGTTCAGGAGTCATCAGTCTTAAGCAGGTCTTATAAATAAAGATCAGTTAATCTCAAAGTTTAAAACTACCTCAAATACTTTCATGTCAGAGAGATGCTTCTTAAGGGGTAAAAAAAATTTCAGCATTCCCCCAGTTCTTACCTGTCAAATTGTTTGACAAGGAACACAGATTAAGGGGGGGCAGGCAGAGGAGTTTTGTAGGGTTTTTGTATATGTTGAAAATGAACTGAACAGTGTGGGAGAAAAAAGAAAGTAATTTTGCTTATTTCCCTTTGAAAAAGTATAGTTGATGAGTCATCAGCTTTAAACCTTATTAAGCAGTGCTCAATATTAGTTATTGTTTGAGTCTACGGTGTCTGTTCAGAACAAACAATGTATTGCTCTGCCACATAACTCTTCATCAGGTAGGGGGAGTTAAAATGAACACAGGTTATTAGACTGATCCCTGTGTTGTATTCTAGGCTTGGTTCCTTCCCTGTGTCATTTTAGTGATACAAGAAGACCTTTTTTGGAATTCTTAACTTTGTGTTGAGTAAAGCCAGATAATTGTAAAAAATTGTTACTGTGCAGAACTAGATATTCCCCTGGTGTATCTCTAGAAGAAAGAGGTTAATAGAACAGCCAGGTGGGTTGTCTGAGCCTTTAGGCAAGATCTTGATTTGGACACAGGGGAGTTGTGAGTTTGAAAAGTAAAAATTGCTTATTGGCATGTTCATTGTTCTTGTAATTTGTTTTCCATGGTGTCTGCAGTGATTTGTCTCCTTCTAGAGAAGGGAGAAATAATGAAATATTGAAGCAACAGGCTGGGAAAGTGTGGATACTTTTCTATCATTGTGTATCCTATTCAATTTCCTACATAATGGTGGTATGCTCCAGTAATTACCTAGCAGTGCTTTCTATTTATAACTCAAATTGCACGCAGGTTGTTTTTTAGGTTTTTTTTGCGTTCAGTCTGATGTTGGAACAAAATTATATGTTTGGTAAAGGGCGGCTGAACCTAAAAAACTACCACAATCCCCTGGATAATAACAGGTTACTAAACAAGTACTACAGCAGTCTGTTCATTGTTGTGCTCAGTTAGTGTTAGTCTCTTACCTTTTTACAAACCTCATTTGTTTTCTGATGCCCAAACCCAAATACAAAAAATTCAATATAAAGTGTCATCTTCCTTTACTAAATGAACACATTTCTTTGTGCAATATGATCAAAATTATAATCAAACATGTTTTATGCAAATTATTTTGAAAAAAGGCTTTCAAAATTATGATTTTCAAAAGCTCATAGAATAAAATAGAATCATATAATATCATGAGATGGAAGGGACCCACAATAATCATCGAAGTCCAACCTGGCTCTGCACAGGACAGGCCCAAGACTCATACCATGTGCCTGAGAGTGTTGTGGAGATGCTGTGTTAAGATTTTTTAAGCTGAGGTTTTCTTTTCAACTTGTGAAAACTTATGCACAGTGCAAAAAATACATTGAGCAGGATGCAAAAAATTCAGAGGAAGATTAGTAGGATGAAATTTCTTTTCACTTCCTCTGGAAATAGAAATATTTTAAATACATTGTGAAAAAATCCTACTAATAAAAAGCAGGAAAAATAGTATAAAACCCAAGGACAGAATGTGCATTTTACAGTTTGGTTCTAGTTATCATCTGATGTTGTTACAACGAAAAAGCAATGTAGATGGAGCTGTTTAGACATACTGATTTCAAATAAGATCTCTGCATCTCTGCTTTTTTGGTCTCTGCCTGTTAACCATTGTTTTAAAGAGCACAGATAGTATACATTGGTCAAACTCATCCTAGTTCCTTGCTTCCTTCCTTACACACATCTCTTCATGTGTAATGATTTTAAGGCTGTTTTTAAAAATCTGGGAGCACCAAAAAGCAGGAAAGAGCAAAATGAGTCTTTCTTTAACACTGTTCTCTTGGTTTTAAAAGCTTCACTATGTGCTAGCAGAGAAATACACGTGTGAAACGTAAGTAGTGCAGACGTTTTGGAAGCATTGAATAACTTTGGTTCCTGGAGTCCCATAGAACTTGACCTTTATTTCAAGTTAGAGGTCTTAAAACATTGAATAAGCTGTGACTGTAAGGGAGCTAGAGTTTTTCATTAGATTTAGCTCTTTTTTTAATTGCACCATCTGCATTCAGGTGCAGGTTACGCATGTTACTGAAGGCCAGGAAGGGTCACGATTATTGTGTATCCATTAACATGAAGGTTTCCTTTTTGTTCTCCTTTTTATATTCTGTGGTAAACATTCCTCCACTAGAAGTGTACAACAAAAGCTGAGTAGTTTGTAGACTGTGCAGTGGTGACCACATTCAACTTTACTTGATTTTAAATTAGTGTCCAAATAACTTGCATTGGCCTCACTCTTTAGATCATTGTATTTAAGGTCATAAAGTATTTGCTAGTCTACTCAGTTATATAGGCAAGAGAGGCACGAAACTTGATAAAGTTTTTTTATTTATTCAGCTTACACAATTGACTTTTATTGCTTTGAGTGGTTGGTGTTTGTTCAGTCTGGTGTTCTGTGAGCTCACTGTTACCACTAAATCTTCAAACCCATTTCAGATGTGGAGAATTCACTCTTCTAACTAGAGTTTTCTCTATATGGGCATCCCACATATATGCTGCAGTAACTTCTGCTTGATAGTAGTACTTAGCTTGGGACAAGGTAGTGCTTGCAATTAGGAATTGTTTTGGGTGTGGGTTTTTTGTTTGTTTGGGTTTTTTTGTTTTTAAATTCCTCACGCTTTGTAATCCTTGAGATGCATTTGTGCCTGGTATTTCATTGTTCCACTGTAAGAAGAAAATCGTCAAAGCACTGATAGTTATTTTGTTCAGAAAAGGATACTAGTAATATTCTTAGATGAATTAAGACACACATCTGAGTGGAAAAAAAAGTATAAGAATCACTTCCTTTTCAGAAGCACAATATGCAGAAACTCAAGACAATGTAGCCTGAAGCCAGGCGAGAACTTCTGTATAATCTGATTTATTTTGTCATATTGCTGTGTTTAAAATTAATAGGCTATTTTTTTTTAATAGTGCATTTAAACTTTGTAAGATCTAGGCAATGTTAAATAATTGAGAAAATCTGGGTGTTGTAATACTGTTTACTAATATATTTAAGCAATCATAAAGAAAATGGTTACTGAGTAGATGTTATAGGTAAACACCACATGGTGGTCTGTTTTAACTGAAAGGCCTAATATAATGGTTGCTTCTGCTAATGAGAATATCTCTTTCTTGAAAAGATGCGAATTATTGTTTGCTGTAGGCAGAATGAAGACAAGCTGTTCAGTATTTGCTTTGTAAATATTAAATATTAAGAACAGTGTGTATCTGATTCTGAAGCATGTGGGAGCCTTGCAGTAATGTCAAAGTGTATATATTCAGCTGAAATTTTGCTTTGATTTTGACTGGGACTTCTTTTTTTTCTTCAGGGAAACTGTATAAATCTGACTGATGCCTTGACTCTGTATGAAGAACAGCTTAGCAGGCTTTATTGTCCTGTGGAGTTCTCAAAAGAAACCGTGTGCGTTCCCTCCTACATGGAATTGTATCCTTAAAGAGTGAAAAAGACTGGAGACTGTGAATTAATAAATAAAGCAAGTCTAGATTGCTTGGAGGTAATGAATTCAAGCACAAGAAGGCAGTTCTAGTTTAAAACCACTATTAATGTTTTTTCATAGCAAATGAACTACTGCAGTTTTATTTTGAGGGTAATTGCAGGAATTGTTTTCTAAAGGTGCCATAAATTCACAGCTGGTGAAATGATCAGTACCTTTCAAAATCAGTTTATGTTTTGGTTAATGTTTTTTGAGTGTTTCCAAGTTTATGTGATGTAGGATAAACTGTATGATAAGGGTAATGCTGCCAGGGAGTTCTGACAAGGCTATATCTTCTTCCTTTCTTTTTTCTTTTATAAAAAATAAGAGTCTTCATACAGATGACCATGATCCAGATCTTTAAATTTTGTCTGATAGATCTGTTCTTGAACATACAGCTGAGACGTGATTTTTAAGGCTGGAGGGGGGGGAGGATAGTGATTCCTAACAGTCATTACTGATTAGTGTTACTGAAAACAATATTCCAAGTGGATGGGTATACACATTTCTTGGCAACATGCCATTCCTCAAAATAGTTCTTCCTAATTTCTTCAGTTTGTGAGTGGCAGGCAAGCTAAAAGTTTAAACTTCCAGCCATTAGCTCAAGTGGTACATTTTAATCTGCTGGCTGCATTTGCCTTGAGTGTTTACTGCTTTTGTGTGATCGCCCCGGAAATGTTTCTGAAGGGTAACGCCTACGGTGATTGTCTCTCTTGACGGGAGGCATCTTTCGGGGATTCTGCTTATCCATAATACATTAAGCATGTGATACTGCCCCAGCCTTTCTTCTGTGTGTTCATTTTGCCTCCCTTCTCTGTCTCTCATTACTGTTTAATGCTGGAGCCTGCTGCTCTGGACTCATTGCTGACTATAACAAGCTCCTCCTGTTTCTCATTATTATCAGCTTTCCTGTGAAACTCAGATTTGACCTTACATTTTTGAGACAAAAGAGCATAAAGGAGGATATAAAGATACCTGACCTTACAGCTTCAGAAAAACAGGTTATTTTTGTCTTTACAACTGCCAGGCCTTAAAGCAACATGCCTTGAAGTAGGCATCCTTGAACTGCTGGTCAAAAAGAGAATCCAGGGAGAGTTCAGTTTTGAGTGTTTAACCTACTCTATGAACTACCAGAAGATTTCAGAATTGAAATATTAAGTAAAAAGAACTATTTCCATTTTAACTGTGCACTACAAACTTTGCTTTGTTTTTTTTTTTCCCCTTAACTGATTATTTTCTGCAGATGGGTATTCTACACTATTTGGAAGAAGCAAACTGACATCTGAACATCAAGATTGAGATTATCCTAAATGTACATGCTGCATGGAGCGTATAGGCCTGCCACATGCTGCATATTGGCATCTTGAACCGTTAAATTATATGCTGTAGATGATCCTGAAACTTAGTCACGCTATTGATTGTGAATTCTTTAAATGTTTTTTTTATTATTATTTTAATTTAAAAGCAAATGGAAAATGTATATTTTGACGAGCTAGGGTGTTATTTTTGAAAGTCAACCTAGAGATGAATAAGCGGCAAAACTATATAGCTGCTGACTGCACTGAACCTTTAGAATGTGATCCTTTTTATTTTTTTGTAGATCTTCACAAACTGATTGATTAAAAAAGACATCTTTAGCATTTCATCCCTGAAGGGTGGTCCATGGAGTTTGTTTTTGTTTTTCCAACAGATTTTTCATCTATGGTGCTTTTTAAGGTTGGAGAGGGTTTTTGTTTGGTTTTGGTTTTTGTTTAGTTTTTTTTAATGAAGAATGCAGTGCTTCCATATAGAGAAGGGCATAACTAAAAGGCAAAAATCTTCTGAGAGAATACCCCAAATCCTTCATTGCAAAGGGAAAAAAGGCAGTCTTAAATTTTGTTTATTTACCCTAGTTTCATTCATCATAATCCATGCTGCAGGAAAAGAATCTTTGACCCTTCATCTCCTGGAATTCTTTAGCTGCTGCCATATTGATTATTTGGATTCTGATATGGATTTAACAGTTGGTTATAGAGGCACTTTGAACTGGAAAGCATGAAGATCAAAGCTGGTTTTCAGTCCCACCACAGGGCAAGAAATTGAGTGCAGTGAGGTTCTTGTGGGCATTCTCTCCCCAGCCTTATGGGAAGCGCTAGATTTCTGAAGCAAAGGGTTGCTTTAGAGGATGAAGAAATGTGGGTGTGATCCATCTTCATGTGCCCCTGTATTGAATGTTTTGAGGCTTCAGTAGGGGAAGTCTTAGTTGTATTGCCACAGATTGAAGATGTTATGTGAGGCTCTTGCTGAATTAGATTCACTTGCAGTGTAAAAATCAGTGGAAGCTAAGGTTGTGTTGTAGTTATTCCGAAAGACAAAGCATTTTTCTTGAGCAGTTTCTCATGTTGTCTAAAGTTATATTTTTGTAAGAATTTGCTATGTATTGACTGAAACATTTCTTTCAGTGTTTAAACATCCCACTTCAAAGTAGGTAGGAAGGATATAACCATTCTGTGCATTTCTGTATTTTTCCAAGATAGAATAAAAAGTGCACTATTTCCCTAAACACTCTAATCCTGAAAAATAATGATTTTTTTTCCATTCAATACCTAGTATCAACATTTTCTTAGTTTTATTGGATAGAGTTGATTTGTCCTCCCAAGATACTGTTAATGAATAAAAAAAGATCAAAAGCTGTCCTTAATCTGTATTCTTAAACCATACATAAATAAAACATACATACAAGGGTTGGACTTGATGATCTAAGGGGTCCTTTCCAACACATCTGATTCTATGATTCTAAGAATTTTGTTGCATCCTGCATATATAAACTGCTCATGGAATCTGAGTAACCTCTGTATAATTCCAGATTGATACTGGAAAACTTGCAAAAATTTGCTCTTTGTTTGGTCTATAATTGATGTATAATTGTTAAAATATTTTTCGTTTGGAGTGCCCATAGAAACATTCTTCAGTCTTACTGTTTTAAATTACTGCAGTTAATTTTCCAGTATACATGGGGCATATTTCTTCCATGGCTACAGCTTGTACATCCCTAAATACTCCCAAAGAGCAGAGCTTCCCTCTAAAAAGGAGAAAAGTGTGTTTCCCTGAGGGTTTTAGCTCTGTTGTATGCATCCCACAAAATACCTTTATAGTGTTACCTGTAACCTAGTAGTGACCCTTCATTTTTGATACAGGACTGCAATCAGTATATTGTATAGCTGCAAATGAATGCAGGTGTCCTGTAGACAGATAGGTGTATCCATAACTTTGCAAGCATGAGTATTTCCATTGATTCTTGGTGTGATTATTCACGTAAGTGAAATTAAGCACACAGGCATTCACTGGGACAGAGCTTACAGCATCTGTGTTCCTGGGTGAGCCTGACAGATGTAGAAATCAGTCACAACAAGTGGGAGTGGCTTGTTTTTTAGCAAGGAAACTTGTGAACTGGAAGATGACTTGATCTGTTTGCTGTACCAAGGCTTGTACTGCCCTTTAGTATCGCTGCTCAGGACTGCCTGAGCACAGGGAGCTGTTGGGTGTGCAGGGATGTTCTGTAATGATTCCCAGATTGACCAGGGGACCTGAATCTCATATTAATAGCTGAGAGGCAGCAGTGCTTGCAAACTTTTTCTTTTCAACTGATTAAATAAAAAAAAAAAGAGAGAGGGTGGAGGAATTATTTTTATTCTTTAACTTTTTTTTAATGTAGTTTTTTTGAAGTTATAGATGCAGTATAGAGCAATTCAGCAAACACTGAACATTATATTTTTTTAAGTTGCTGAATTGATTTTGAGCAAATATATACACAGTTGGTCTTTATTTATTTGTTGCTGTAGTGTAGATTTTTTTAAAAGAAAAACAAGTCTGTGTTAGAATTTTCAAATGCAAACTGCTATAGCTGATCGGTTTTCCATGTTTAAGGCCAGTTGGGAAATAGCTATAATTGCTGCACTATGTATGCAAAGAGTTCCCAAAAATGGTTAACGTTAGAGGTTTCTTAACTATTCTTTGCACTAAATGCTGCTTCCACCTAGAAGTTACTTGATTGATAGTAGTTTGTGCAAGGAGAAGACTGCTGGCATTGTATCTATTGCATCAGTGCAGTGCACATGTTGAAATAAAGGTACGCTGTTATTACTTGTGTGTTTGAATTGTTAAATCCACCATGGATTCAATGTTAAAATGACAGAATTGATGGGTATGATGCTTACCATTGTACCTTTTTTTCCCCTGTCACATGACAAACATAAAGGTACTTCATGGTCTTTTTATTGAGTATCTTTTCTGTCTCAGATTAATACATTCCGTGATTTTTCATACAGTACATTCTCAGATAAGATACTCTCTAGTATGGAATGGCACACTGATACTTGCAGTGGGGAGAATCACTTGAGGCTTCAGTGATATTTGCCTAGAAAGGATTAATTTTCTGTGGAGTGCTGTAGATAGGAATTTGGAGATTTATAAGTGTAAGTTTTAGTTCTTCTGCTAAAGTGGCAAGTTAGCTTTGGGTGGCAGTGTGACTCATTGCGTGGCACAGAGAAACACAGGCTTGGGAAAAGTCAGTAAGACATGGAGAGCGATGGAAGCTTTGGCACAGAAGTCTAAGGAAGAGGGAGAAGGGCATGAACCAGGATGGGCACATCGAAGAAGTTATTAATCTTTCTGAATCACACCCCAGAGTAATGTCAGAGAATGAAAAAAGAATACAAACACAGATTTACATAAATTCCAGGTAACTGCAAAGGAGAAGTATTTACATCTGCATTAAGTACAGTGATAGCAGAAGGCTTGATAGTTTGAAAAAAGGGGCTTAACTTTTTGAGGGGGAAAAAAGTCTCACAGACTCTGAGGGCAGGATAAAGAGTAATTTTGGAGCGCCTACATGCACGACAGGGAACATAGGTATCTCTTGCTATCTTATTTTCACTGTTTGAGAATTTGAGGTGTTGACAGCTTGCTGGAGGGAACAAGGCAAAGGGACAAGTGAGAGGAAGAGAACTCAATTTCTTATTTTAATTTAGGAATAGGAGACTGCAGATGATGTTGCCTGTGGGTAATAGGAGGAAGCTGACACCTTGCCCACAGAGAAAAGAGTAGTTTGAGTCATTAGAGACGCTGAAGGAGCAAGTGAGAGAAGTAGCAAACTAAGCAAGTGCAGGAGTGATTAATGGCTTTGAGCAACTTAGAAATGCCTTTTCAAAATGTGGATTGCTTTAGGAAACAAGGACTGAGAAATGTCAGATGGGAACTGGAAGGATGTGAAGAAGTTTATACAGTGGTCCTACATTTCAGTGAACTAAGAAGTGGAGAAGGTAGAAAGGAGTGTGAAATGCACTTCGTAATTGGAAGTGATGAGAACTCCTGTGCAGTGTCAAGGGAAGAAGGGGTGCAGGGCCACGAGCCAGTAAAATGGAAAGAAACTGGGAAAATGAGCCGGGAGGAGGAACCAGAAATGGGACAACACAGTGGATGTGGTGTGGGGATTTGGGGGACACATCTGGACATATAAAAAAGAGGTGTGGCAGTCACACTGCCCCCTTGTCTGCTGAAGGTACTGGATGGAGAAGGAAGAGAGATTGGAAATGTTTGGTATTGTTTTGCTCTTTGTTTTTGAGCACACACACAGGATCACTCTGGAGGAGAAAAGACAACACAGAAAGAATCGCGTCTTGTCGATCTCACCCAGGGAGTCTTTTTGCTGTGCCTTTTGCGACCAGACTTGCCTGTCTCGCATTGGCCTTTTCAGCCACCAGCACGCCTGTAGCAAGTGTGGGTGGAGTCCTTCCCAAATCTTTGTTCACGAAGCTGAGCCATGAATGAATAATTACAAGATGGCTTTTAAGTATTTCAGGAGGTAAAGAACTTAGCTGCTGGAAGCTAAATGATGACCAGAAGGAAACTTCAGATTAAGGAATGTTTAAGGGTAGACCAGTTACCCAAGCAAATAAATACAAACTTCATGAATCCCAATGGAAAGGCAACTGTGGGATTTAATTGTCATGGGTTGTCATTCTGAGCATGGAAGGGTGGAAGGCAGAAGCACCCCAGTGGCATCTCTGCTGTCTTCAGCTCATGGATCTGGAAAATCTGATCAGAACTGGCAAATATATGAAAACAGTAATGATAAGAAAAAGCACTGCTACAGCCATCTGACTTCAAAATGCCATGACAACTTCATTATGTGTTACTTGAGAGGATGTTCCATGACCTCAGTGATGAATGCACAACAGTGTGCCATATTGCCTGTGCAGCACTGTTAGTATGATCCACCTTGGAAAACCCAAAGACTAAAGTATTGTATTGATTTATAAGGGAAACATCTTTGTGTGCCTGCTCTTTGTATAGACATAAAAGCACCAATGGAATAAAACAATAGTTTTAGTAGATGAGAAAAACAAAGATGAGACTGTACAGCTATGTGAAGCCTTTTGTTCTGGTAGCTGCTAATGTTATCCAACACCTCTCAATTTAACTTTAGTTTATTATCAAAATTGATGGTTTTGCTTTTAAAAATTATTTTATTTCATGCTTTGTCCAAATTCTGCTTTTAAGCTTCACACTGGGTCATCTCTTGTAACACTTAGGTGTTTTCAATGATGTTTTATAACCACTGGTTAGTTATTTGGGGCAGAAGGATGACAGGTTTTTTTCAGGAAACAAATTTTTGACAGTTCATTGTTTCAAATCCCAGTGAAGACTGACAGAATAATTATGGGAACATGCATTGACTTCTGGTTTTAGAAAGGATAGAATACTGTTAGAAATTTTTACCTGTGTCTTGAAGTAAAGTGTTTCTACTACTGTTACAAAATTCTTACTGTATATATAAAATATAACAGTTAAATGCTAGGGAAGTGGAAGATATCTGCTTAAAATTTCTGTCTGCTGGTTTGCAGACAGCCATGTGCCCAAAGTTATAGTCGAGATGCACTTCATAGAATCATTAAGATAATCAAGTCCGACCATTATCCTAGCACTGCCAACACTAAACCCTGTCCCCAAGTGCCACATCTACTCCAGAGATGGTGACTCAACTGCCTCCCTGGGCTGCCTGTTCCAGTGCTTGACAACCCTTTCAGTGAAGAAATTTTTTCTTAGTATCCCAACTAAACCTCTCAAAGGCACAAAGTGAGGCCATTTCCTCTAGTCCTGATGCTTGTTAACTGGGAGAAGAGAGTGACCTCCACCTCACTACAACCTTCTTTCAGGTAGCTGTAGAGAGCAATAAGGTCTCCCGAGCCTCTTTCCTCAAGGCTAAACAAACCCACTTAGGTCAGGTGCTCCTCATAAGGTTTGTGCTCTGGGTCCCATAAAGTGAACGCCCAAAGGCCTGTAGAGTCCATTGAGCTACTCTCTGGCTGTCAGATTTTCACTCCCAGCTGCAGACTCATCTACCTCTGTGCAGTTTGATGGCTGCTGTGAGACAGCTTGTGTGCACAGACCTGTTTCTTAGTTTTCTTTCTGTACTACTCCTCCAAATTAGAAGTATTGCCTGGGTCTCCTGGGAGGCTGAGAAGGTCACTCTTGATGCAGGTAAATGGGTGTCTTTGGCCCAGATGTCCAGGCTTGGCGGTGGTGGAGCTGCAGGAGTGCCTGGGTGAGAAGAGGCAAAATGCTGCTTGTGGAGTGAGTAAAGAAATGTGAGGAGCAACCCTGTGACCAACAAGGTGAGAGGGAGGGGAAAATGTGCTCTGGGTACCAGAGGAGAGATTTCCCTGCTGCCCGTGGGCAGGACTCAAATGTAGCAGGGACTTCCCTGCAGCCCCTGGAGGGGACTGTGGCAGAGCAGGGATCCATACTGCTGTCCACAGGACCCCACACTGGAACACACGGATATTTCCTGAAGAAGCTAGAGCCCCTGTGGCAGCAGGTTTATCCTGAAGGACTGTGGCCCTTGGGAGGGATCCTATGCTGGAGGGGGGCGAAAGTGTGAGGAAGATGGAGCAGCAGAGAGAAGCTGGTGGTGTTGACCAAGCACAGTCCTCGCTGCCCTGTGCCTCTCGGGGGAGGGGCAAGGAATCAGCAGGAGAGAAATTGAGCCCAGGAAAAAAGGCTTGGGATGTGAGGGGTGTTTTCACTTTTCTCTTTGTTGCTCACTTCCCACCATTTTTAATTGGCAACAAATTCAACCAATTTTCCCCAAGTCTCTCTTGTTAACTGCTAAGTAATGAATGGAATGGAATATTTCAGCTGGAAGAGATCTACAAGGAACATCTAGTCCAACTTCGTGACCACTTCAGAGTGATCAAAAGTTAAAGTTCTTGCAGGGTGTTGCCCAAATGCCTCTTAAATGCTGATAGGCTTGGGGCATCCACAACCTCTCCAGGAGGGCTGTAGAATGGAAATTTTTCTTAGCCATCCTTTTATTGTTAATGCATTTATACATTGACATATTCTGGAGACTTGATGATCTTAGCACATCCGTGGCATACTGTGTTTTCTTTATGCATTCATTATGTTTTTTGTTGTCCCAAACACTGGGGTGTGAGCTGTGATGCTGAAAGTACCTCAGAAGCAGAAGGCTGACCCAAGATAGCCCAAAACCTTATGGTGCAAGGGATATGGGACTAGCGGGTGGTGGACTGCAGTACACTTACCAAACCATTTCTCCTATCACATACATGGACTTTTGCATCAAAATTGTCCAGGCTGTCACTTTCATGTCTAATAGTGCAAAACATTACATGACAGTGTCCCATTCCAGCCTACCCCTGATGAGCTATACCAGTTCTGACAGAAATTAACTTGCCTTAACATAGGAGTGCCTTACAGCCAGTGTGGAGCCCAGACCCTATGTGAGATGTGGAGAGCTTGCTTCTGAGTACAATCCAAAGCCATCAACATGTAGAATGGGAATGATTGTGCTTGTCAGTCCTGCCCTGTGTGCACACAGTTGGGTCCTTGTGCTGTGGGTACTGTTTGCACCTGGGCAGTAAGGAGAGAGCAGTCCAGGAGCACTGGACGTATTAGGCAACTCAGATGTGAGCGTAGTGCTTGCCCAGACCTTCCCTTCTAGAAGTGTGAGACTCAGGAGACAGAGCTGTAGGACAGGGAGAGGGACAAAAATCGTACTGGTGGCTGAGGGTAGACCACTGTTCTCACCACAAGAGAAGTCTGCAGCCCACAGACTGTTTATGGATTCCCTCTTGATAGGGGGTGCATGAGACAGTGAACATAGGTCACCCGGATTCTTCTGGAGGACCATATGCAAGCTGCAGGAATGCCTCCCTGGAACATCTTTAAAAAAAAAAAAAGGGTGATAGTTTAGATGTAAGTTGACTGAGAAAACGGACAAGATAAGAGAGGAATTAGTGATCTTCAAGGTAAGTAAGGCAAGAGACAGCCTCAATAAAACTGAGGAGTCCAAACCACTTTTAAGCTGCTGACTGCTTAGCCCAGAGGCTTGAAAAGAATTGACAACTTGTGGAACTGCTGGAACAAGAAGATAAGTTGTTCTCTTGAGCTAAATCTAAAGAGTCAAACTACTGCCAAAACCTTTTTATTGTAATGTGTGTCTTTAGTCTATGGGTTACGCTAGAACTAATGCTAGAACTATTGTAAGAGCTTGCTCAAAAACAGACCTCACCTTTACGTTTGCTGAGATTAGAAGGTATAGTCCCCCTTGTTCTCGGTCTCTCTAAACTTCTATTTCTAGAAGTGCGGCAAATGCTCATGAATATGCAGAAATGTATGGAAATTTAATTAGCTATAACTTCTCAAAGATCAAAAATACTCCAGACTTTCTTGACTGGAGTTTTTTTCTAAAATCTATTCAACCCAGTTCCCCCAACAGTACAGCTTATGCGAAGGGGTTGCTGTGAAGACGTTTATTCCAGTAGCTATGCCATGTGAATGGTCCCAGACATCTCTGCACTCCCACCTCTTTGTCCTCACCCTGCATTAGCTCCTCTGCTGTGAAAGTTGCAGTAAGCTTTCCCTTGGCTATGTGGCAAACCAGTCACATGAAAAACAAGCAAGCAGAGATATTAAAGGGATATGAGGAACTGGTGTCACTTCAGCAATGGGTGAAAAAGTAATCTGTGTTTAAAATGGACCTGTCTGATCCGTGTTGCCAGACAAGCAGTTGTGCTGGCAGACCTGAGTGGTGTGCAGGCACGGGAACTGGTGATGGGATGGGGGAGCAAGTCAGGCCAAGTGTGGGATATGGGAAAAATGTTTAAAGGCTGCATAGCATCACGGTTTATACCTGCTTTAGAAATACAGAGAGGAATTGTTAAGGGAGCAACCCCTTAATTTTTTTCTTGTCTTTCTCTAATCCCGTATACTGAATCATTTATGGGTCCCTTCCAGCTGGAGATATTCTATGATATTATGATTTCAGTCATCCAGAAGTTTCAAATAGTTTGAACTTTTTGGAGCAGATAAAAGGTGACCAGCAGAAACCACGTCACTTTGACCTAGAGGGAATTAAGAGCTTTATCTGTCGGTACTCTGCACATAGCTTTGTGAGGGTATGTGTCGTTTTTCAATTACTTGTTGCCATTCTTACCTTCAAAATTTTTAAATAAACTTTTGTTTATGTTAGTATTTACCTTTTCCAATTAATTTCAGATATATTGACTGATTTTGTTCTGTTTTCTGAGGTCATGTTAAAAAGATGATAATTCTACTCAAGTTTTAAATACATTTTCTTACCGAGGAATATGTTTTAAAGAACACATGGACAGCACCCATTTTGTGCAGCGTGAACTTCCTGGCTGTTGATCTACATTTCTCTGTTCTTTAAAAAGGAGGAAATGCAAGACCTATTATTTAATTTTATTTTCTGCTACAAGCAAAGTCAACGATGTAGCTTTAGATGTGTGAGCAGGAGTGCTGTCATATGTTATTACAAAGGTAAGTGCCTGCTCAGTGAGCTACAACTGCAAGTAGCTGTGTGGGCCACAGTGATTTTCTTCATCTACTAAGGTGCTTCTTTGTGCTGAACATTATTTGGGAGAACAGAACAACATGGGCTAGGTCTGGATGTGACTTGGCTTTCCAGGACCTGCTTGACTGTCTGGTGACAGTGAGTGAATCGTTTTTACAGTTAACAGCAGAAATTTGGCCTTTCTTGAGCATTCAGTTGTGAACAAATGATACTCAAATACATCTGAATTTCAGACATGCTAAAATATGTTTAATGTCATGCTGATCAAAATACATTAGAGTAGCTTTAAATGTTTTATAGTGCTTCCAGAGTCATGCAACAGTGGATGCAATTCATTCAGTATTTTATTTGACTTAAAATTGTGCTTTATAGTTGCTTTTATGCCCAGATATAGGGAAGAAAAATGCATGGTTAAAATAAAACCAGCAAGCAATAAATGTTTTTATGAAATGAGGTTGAAAAAACACAGTTCCTCTTAAGAGCATGTTTTCCAAAGGCAAAGGCTGCAATGCCCTAAGAAAATGTAGTCATGGCATGACAGTATGAAAGCCTGGACTGGAGTGTGAGTTTATCTAATTGACCCAGAGCGAAAGGAACTGTGTTTGCATCATTCTTGATAACCTGACCTGGTGCTCTGAAAGGTGTGAGTAGTGACTGCAAAGGGAATTAATTAATTTCAGCAATGGTCAGCACCTTGGTGAAAAGCAGGAACATGACACTGCATTTTATCAAACTGCTTTTTCAGAGAAAGACTTGGAACCAGAGAAAGTTAGGAGAGGCCTTTGTGAGGTCTGAGCAGGTCTTAGTCTCTAGGAGGTGTAAGATCTGTGAGAAATGGAGGGGTTTTATTTAAAATAATCAATAGCCTGGGCTACATGATCACATCCTGAGTGGCTATAGCACAGCCTGGGATCCTGATCTCTCTAATGCCCCTGACACACTGCAATTCTCATCAAGAGTGTTCTTCTGTCCCTAGCTGTGGAAGATGGGCAAGGAGATGAAGAGCAATATAGAAGATGGATTGAAGCCTTGAAACAGCCAACTGAAGACTAGATACAATGGACTTTACTAATAGAGTTCTA